>OX638370.1:52650287-52711355 GCA_951812925.1 Calliopum simillimum | reverse complement strand
CCATGTTTTGCATCAATAATAATTAATCTACTTTTTGCCAATTTTTTTCAGCAGCACTTTAAACTTAAAAATTTGTTAATTTTTTGAGGTGTTTGCACTTTCAACAACCGATTTTTTTCTTATTTTGCTCTAGCAAATTTTTTTAAACATTTTTATATTTTTATGCATTAATTTATCTTTAAAATAATTCCAACAACTAAGCTATTAGTAACACTTTTACTCACTAAAAACTATTAAGTATAATTAAATTAGACTCAAAAAAAAAATTCATTTTAGTGTTTTCAAGGCATTGAAATAAGATATCTCAATGGGATGACTTAAGATACCACTTGTTTTTTATAAAATCATTAGTTGATAATCTTCTGAGTAAAACAACATTCTTTGCAATAACGAAATTTTTGCACTTCTTGTTTTTTTTTGGCAAAACAGATTAACAGATAGTTTTCATAGATCTTCTAAAAAAACTAAAAAAAATGTTGTCAAAAAGAAACTAAAATAGCCATTTTCGATGTATTTGTTACTGTTGATTCCGAATTCAGTCTCAAAATTGCTCTATCTTGTACGGTTAAGGAGATATTCAAACATAAAAGTATAAAAAACACCGTTTTTGCTCTTTTTAAAGTGATATTACAAGTCAAGGTTACTTTCGGCCACAAAAAATGGTATAGTGGTTAAAAGTACCAGTCTGTTTCTTTAAAATCCAATTTAAATTATACCGATATCTTTTTTATTCTCGGAGTTATCCTAACTTAAAAAGTTGAAAAAGTGCAAAAAAAAACGTTTTTTTATTATTTCTGCTTACTATATTTCAGAGGATTAAAGAGATATCGATTTAATTTAAATTGGGTTTTCAAGAATAATGCCTTCACTCTTATTTTCAATACCAAGCTGAAAGTTACCATGTCCTTATATAACAGCTTCAAAATTATCACAAACGGTGTTTTTTGCATTTTTAGTTTAGGATATCTCTAAAACCGTACAAGATAGAGCAATTCTGAGACCGGATTTAGAATTTTCATGAACAAATACATCTTAAATGACTATTGTTGTTTCTGTTTCACCAGGAAAATTTTAAACTCAAAGTTTTTTTTTTGGCCAAATTTGATTAAACTTTACGGTTTTTAGCAAGCAAAGTGAAGCTGGTGGCTTAGTTGTTGGAGTCAGTTGATAGATAAATTAATACGTAAGAAAATAGAAACATAAAAAAAATTCGCTTGAGCAAAATAAGAAAAAAATCGGTTCTTGAAAGTGCAAATACCTCAAAAAATTAACAAATTTTGAAGTTTAAAGTGCTGCTAAAAAAAATTGAAAAATACAACATTAATTATTATTAATGCAAAAAATGGCCCAAAATATTCTTAACAAAATGCAATTTAATCTTTGCAAATACCTTATCTGGTTCAAAAGATATAGCGTTTAAATTAAAAATAGTACTCAAAAACTCAAAAATTCCTAAAAAAGTAACTTCAAGCTCGTTGCGGAATATCTAAACGCAATTTTTTTTGGTTCCAAAGCACTTTTTGTAATCAGCAGGATCCAAGGATTCAGAAAAGTCGCGCGCACCTTGACTTTTTAACACTTTTGGTTTTTCCATACAAAATTTGGACCACTCTATTATACATACATAATTGTAATTTTTAATATCATCGAAATAGATATTTAAGGAGTAATAGCGTTTTAAATTGTTCATTCTTCAAATCATTGAAAAGAAGGCGTGGCATTGTCCGATCACGCCCACTTTTTGGTCAGCGGATGCTAATTATTTGGTGCAGCTACCTATCAAATTTCATCGAAAAAGCTCTTATATTTTGGGAGATATAGCGTTTTAAAGTGCCGATTCTTTGAAGCGTTAAAAAGTAGGCGTGGCATTGTCCGATCACGCCCCCTTTTTGGTCAGCGGATGATAATTATGTGGAGCACCTACCTACCAAATTTCATCGAAATAGCTCGTATATTTAAGGAGATATAGCGTTTTAAAGTGCCGATTCTTTGAAGCGTTAAAAAGTAGGCGTGGCATTGTCCGGTCACGCCCCCTTTTTGGTCAGCGGATGATAATTATGTGGTGCACCTACCTACCAAATTTCATCGAAATAGCTCGTATATTTTAGGAGATATAGCGATTTAAAGTGCCGATTCTTTGAAGCGTTAAAAAGTAGGCGTGGCATTGTCCGATCACGCCCTTTTTTTATTCAGCGGATCGTAATTATGTGGAGCACCTACCTATCAAATTTCATCGAAATAGCTTCTATATTTTAGGAGATATAGCGTTTTAAAGTGCCGATTCTTTGAATCGTTAAAAAGTAGGCGTGGCATTGTCCGATCACGCCCACTTTTTAGTCAGCGGATCGTAATTATGTGGAGCACCTACCTATTAAATTTCATGGAAATAGCGTCCATAGTTTTCGAGATATAACGTGTTAAATTTTTTTTCGATCAATCGTTAAATAGTGGGCGTGGCATATCCGTACTATCTCAAATAAGGTACGAAAAGTACGAAGCACGAGGTACGAAAAGTACGAAGTACGAGGTACGAGATACGAAGTTCGTATCAAAGGTACGAACTTTACCAAATTCACGTACCTTTGCGAACCTCAAATTCACGTGATTTGGGGGTACGTGATTTCGTACCCCTGTTCGTGAATTCACGTGATCACGTGTAGTACGAATTCACGTGATCCGACAGCTCTAATCCTAACCTAAAGATTACCAAAATGTAAGATATTTCGTGATTTTTTCCTACTTTTTCTTGCAATGAAAAACGGAAGTTAAACGTTATAAAGTGAAATTTATTTGGAGACTGAAAATTATTTAATGAGAAATATTGACATGAAAATATTTCATAAAAGCTTGCGACAATAATATGCTACATAAGTACAATATATTATTTGTTAAGTATTATAACACTTTTGAGGTTATGTAACAAGACAGTATAATACTTTGTCATCAAATAATGCGCGGGTGAAGCAAATAAATTAACTATACACAATGTTTAATGTTTGTTTTCTATTTTTTATATACCCTAGGCTACAAAAATAAAAAGTACCCAAAGTACTATTGGCTTTTAAAAAAAAAGTACCATTGAAGAAGTTCGAATATCATGCCTGGTACAGACGATCAAAGAGAAGGAAGACCAAGAGACCGCGAGAATTAAACTAATGATGCTGATCAACAAACACAAATATACACGAAAGCTTGACGCGAGAGATAAATTTATAATGAACACAGTGGAGCAAACTAGACGATTTCTAAGACAAAATAAGGATATTTTAATTTTGAATGCAAAGGGAATGTGACAGTGGTTATGTATAAAAATGAATATATTGACAAAATGAGCACAATTTTCGGTGATTGGACAACTTACAGACGTTTAAAAAAAGATATAACAACATCTTTACTGGTAAAAAATAATAATTTTGCTGACAAACTTTTTAACCTTAAATTCATAACATTGAATGAAAAATGTATGATAAAGACGAACACAGCCATTGCACCAAGAATTTACGGACTCCCGAAAGTACATAAGAAAGACATATCATTAAGACCTATTTGTTCCTACTTTAACTCACCATCATACGGACTGTGCAAATTTATTACAAAAATAATGAAAAATCTAACAAAAGACTCTATTTATAATGTTAATGACGTAAAGAATTTAAAGACAAAATACAAGACATATATATTTGTGATGACGAAAAATTGATATCATTTGACGTAGTTTCTTTATTTCCAAGCGTACCTATAAATTTAGCTTTAACAATAATTGACAAAAAGTGGGACAAAATCGAAACCTTCACAAAAATTCCAAAAAAACTTTTCATTGACATGGTTAAATTCTGTATTAAGGACAGTAATTACTTTAATTTTAATGACAAAACGTACGCACAAATAAAAGGAATGCCCATGGGTTCACCATTGACGCCTATAATAGCGGACATCGTTATGGAGGAGTTATTGGACAGTTGCATAACTAAACTTGACGTAAAACCAAAAGTATTGACGAAGTATGTAGATGACATTTTTGCAATTGTTAGAACCGACATCATTGATGATTTTTTAGACAAACTTAACAAATTTGACAAATGTTTAAAATTTACAAAAGAAGAAGAAAACAATATCGAACTATCTTGACACCATAGTTATAAGAAGAAACCAATTAAAATTCAACTGGTATAAAAAGCCGACGGCATCCGGACGAATAATCAATTTTAATTCTAAACATCCAAAAATGACCATTAGGAAAACTGCAGAAAATTTGATAAGGAGAGTACTGACAATTAGTGACAAAGAATTTTTGAAAGACAACATTGACAAAATAAGGACAATTTTACAGAAAAACAGTTTTCCAAAAAGGACCATTAACATGTAATTAGAAAAACCACGGGACAATCATAGACAACGGCCAGAATAAAGTGCAACAGTTTTTAAATCGATGACATACATACCTGGGTTTACAAAAAGATTCGCAAAATCTCATGCATTCGAAAACGTAAAAATAGCGAATAGGACAGACAATTTAGTTGGACAATTTTATAGCAAAATGAAGACAAAAATAGACAAACTTGACAAATTCAACATTATTTAGGAGAGAGAGAGAGCATTCAATTGCCGCCAAAATTTTTTTAGCTCCTCGATTTTTAAAGTTTTTATTAACAAAAAGTATTTAATTTTCAACAAAAACGTGATTTTTGGATCAGCGAAGCTCTGTGCTATACCTGGATATTAAAGGTTCCGATCTTTATCCGAGGTAGGACAATTTTTTTTAATAAAAATAAGTCCCTGTACCACAAAGGCATCGTTGCGTCATATAAATCTTGTATGCCGCATAAAAGAAAGCTATCTCAAACTTCGCTTGAAACATCTCCCCGAGGGGAAAAAATACTGTTTCAATCTCCAAACTAGTAAGGGTGTAAATTTTGGCCTGGCCAAAAAATAAATACCCTACACTGCAGTATTTTGAAAAGTTTGCTTATATGGGAGGTGCCACGCCCTCTTGTCCGAGTACACCCAGTTTTTGTTCAGAGCTTGCATTTATAGTTTTTAGTGTCAGAGTGAAATTTAGTTGGATTATCTCAAAAAACTCTTTCAGTATAGCATTTTGAATCTTTTGCTTATATGGGAAGTGCCACGCCCCCTTGTCTGATTTCACCCAATTTTTGCTGAGAGCTTTCATTTATAATTCTTAGTGTCTGAGTCAAATTTGGTTCGAATATCTCAAAAAACGCTTTCAGTATAGCGTTTTGAAGCTTTTGCTTATATGGGAGGTGCCACGCCCTCTTGTCCGAATTCGCTTAAATTTTTATCAGAGCTTGCGCTTACAATTCGTAGTACTTATATGTATTGTGGTTGCATTGTCGTGAAAAATACTCCTAAAATTACATTTTGAATATAATTTTTGTATGAGCGGTAGGCGTGTCCGTTGACCGATTTCGCTCATTTTCAATCCCCCGAGCTAACTTTGACGACGGAGGCAGTGTACCAAATTTCATTGAATTATCTTGCTCAGTTTTCCCAAAAAGTGTATTTCAACACACAGCCAGCCACCCAGCCAGCCAGCCAGCCAGCCAGCCAGCCAGCCACCCAGCCAGCCAGCCAGACAGACGGACATGGCTATATCGACTCAGGAGGTGACGCTGATCAAGAATATATATACTTTTCTATACCTGCCACGCCTCCTTCTCTGCGTTACAAACGGAAGGACAAAGTGAATATACCCTGGGTGTAGGGTATAAAAATACAATGGCTAATATAAGTATGGACCAATTTAAGTCAATCGTTGATGAATGTCTGGAGTCTCACTTGAAGACAATCGCCACAAAAGCCGACATTTTGTCTGTCTCAAATGAAATAAAGTTGCTGCGTACTCAAAACACTATACTTACAGAGAGGCTTTCAAAAATGGAGAATTACTGTCAAATTTTAGAAAAACAATTGGAACACATCACAAAAAAATCATCAGAAAATACTGTGGTTATGCATCTTCCTTTAGACGAGAAAGCCAACAAGGTGGAGTTTGCAAAACAAACATGTTTGAGCCTTCTCGACCTAAACGATAGTGCGGATTTAGGAATCACAAAAACACAAGAATTTAAAGGCACCAAAAACACCATTATAGTCATCAACTTTCGCGATTCCGAAACCGTAAAAAAAATTATAGAAGCAGCACCAACTAAACTAAAAAAAGATGACGGCATTGTTGTTCATCGTGAAAATTCACTTGTCGCACAAAATAAAAGAAAATCACTGTTTTCTATAAAGGCACAGTTGATCTTAATCAATCCAAACAGAAAAATATTTGTAAAAGGCACTAGACTTCTTATCGATGGTTCTGATTTTAATTACGATTTAATTCGCGGCTTAAAAATTCACACACAAAAACAACTTGATCTTATTAAAAAAACATTCGGTGACAACGCCATGTGCCACTTTGACATCGACTTATTTGACAGCCAAACCAATGGAAATCAAACGTTTGCTGCGACATCTACATCTCAATCCCGAATCCTAAAGAGTAGAGGTTCGGGTACCAGCTACAACGATTCGAAATAGGATAAGGTTGCCGTCTGCCATAATCATATAGATAATTTAAATATTTTGAAAATTAATATTCTTTGCTATAATATCACAGGACTTAAGAGTAAATTACTAACACCTGATTTTTTCACATTTATTAGAAATTATGAAATAATTATTCTTCTTGAAACTTTTGTTGAGAAAGAAAAGGAACTACAATACATGAAATATTTTAAAGGTTACCAAATTAAATGCATCCCTGCAATAAGAAATTTTAGAGTTGCGCCATTAAAGATAGTCACCCAACTAATTGCATAAATTTTAAACTAATTGATAACAAAGTTTTAATATACATTGAATATAACTCTAAGCACTTGTCCGTTTTACCATTGTACTTGAACTTTGGCAATTGGCAGTATGATTTTGAAGATCTTCAGAAGTTTCTTACAAATCATAGTTTTGAAAATATTATGCTGATTGGAGACCTGAACGGTAGAATAGGTAACTATCAAAACTCATTCCGAAGTGATTATTCAAAATTTTCAATGACAAGAAACTCGGCAGATATTTGCGTAAAGGTGAATGGAAAACTTCTGACAGAATTAGTGGAGGATTTTGGCTTTTTTATTATGAATGGTGTCTCAAGTGGTGACAGTAGGGGAGACTTTACTTTTGTTAATGAACAGGGTTGCTCAGTTAATGACTACTGTTTTATAAAAGGTGAATGGCATAACAATATAACCAACTTTGAAATTTTAACTGCTAACTACTCATCACATTTGCCTATAGTAGCTACTTGCGAACTTAGAATACACGATAGTAATAGCGCATCACAAGAAAATCGAACTGCAAGACACATGAGATGGGATGAGAGCAAAATAAATAATTATAGAAATAACCTAACGCATATGCACCATGCATTGCCTGAAATTGATAGCCATAGTTGTGATGAAATTGCAGACTCTATTTCGCAGATTATATCTGACTCCGTTGGCTCATTTCAGAGAACGAAAAAATTTAATTTTCTATCAGACTGGTATGACCAAGACTGTGTTAAGCTTGGAAAGAAATCATTTTATTTCTTCAATCTATTTAGAACAACAAATAACTACATATACAAGACCCTCTATTAGTGTGTATTGAAATATATGGACGAGTTTTAAAACCCAATTCCACACTCAAATTATGAAAGAAGAGAGATAAAAAATTCAGGGAATATAAATTTTTTGACTTTAAAATAAATTCCTAGCTGGCCAAATGGCCATTGTTTATAAAAACCGAGTGATTTTGTACTGGAGCCTATCTAACGGCAGATTTTTTTCCAAAAAACACTACAGATCTCAGTTTGTAGTCGAAAACAACTTATGTGTGCAATTTTTCAGAGAGATTGTATGACGTGCAGGAGTGTCAGCAAAGAAAAAAAAGCACTTATTTTCAATCAAACGTTTAATTTTTGTACTAGAGTCCATCTAACGATACATTTTTTTCAAAAAAAACTTGTGGTACTTGATTCGTCATAAAAAGTAAACTATGCACCCAAATTTTAAGATTGATGGAACGACGTGTGGGAGTGTCAGCGAATGATTAAAAAATGGTATACAGCCATTTCATGCCTATCGTAACAAGATCTGCCACACCCCTTCCGATTTCGCTGAAATTTGGTACATGGTTTCGTTTCATGCTTAAACTTTGAAAAATGGCAAAAAAAAAATTTTGCGATTGTTTTTGTGGCTTGTGGAGGGGTGCAAAAAGTCGAAAAATAGGTAAAATGTAACAAACAAATGACACTCCTGCACGTCATACAATCTCTCTGAAAAATTGCACACATAAGTTGTTTTCGACTACAAACTGAGATCTGTAGTGTTTTTTGGAAAAAAATCTGCCGTTAGATAGGCTCCAGTACAAAAAGTAATCGTTTCATTGAAGATAATCGTTCTTATTCCTTTGCTGACGCTCCTGCACGTCATGCAATCTCTCTGAAAATTTGCACACATAAGTTATTTTAGACCACGAATCGATATCTATGGTGTTTTGGGAAAAAAATTTACCGTAAGATAGGCTCCAGTACAAAATTACTCGGTTTTTATAAACAATGGCCATTTGGCCAGCTAGGAATTTATTTTAAAGTAAAAAAATTTATATTCCCTGAATTTTTTATCTCTCTTCTTTCATAATTTGAGTGTGGAATTGGGTGTTCGTTTTTCGATACACACTACCCTCTATATTCAGGCTAACAAAAAATATAAAAAGTTATGTTACCACAAAAAAATTACGTTTCTAAATAGGTTCGCTTCTAGGTTGTATTTATGCAGAGATTCGAAGTCTTTTTAGGCCATCGTGCGTTATTTAGGTGGTAGTAGAATAAATGCCCCACCATTAATCAATATAAACCTGTTAGCATCTTACTTTGAGAATCTTCTTACCCCGGATCCTGATCAAAAATGCATATATTACGCCATACCAGAGGTCAAAATATCTGATTTAGATCGTGAAATAGAGTTGTCTGAATTAATATCCTGTCTTAATAAAATGAAAAAGAACAAAGCCCCTGGCCCGGATGGAATTCCTGCAGAATGCTATCAATATTCTACAATGGAAATTTTAGAATACCTTCTAAAATTTTGTAATAAAATTCTGTCGGATGAGATAGTTCCCTCATGTTTTTTAATCTCAAATATCACAGCCATTTTTAAAAAAGGAGATCCCTGTCTCCCTGAAAACTATCGTGGAATTTCTGTTTAAAGCTCGATGAGGAAAATCTTCACACAAATTTTGTACAATAGACTTATAGCCCAGGAAAATAAAACATTTTCTGCGAAAAAATTCCCAGTGGAAATTATTCACCGGAATTGTCTTTATTTATGCATGATACACAAACTGTGAAAAGTCCATTGCAAAGTCGGGTGCGCATAAAAAGATATTAAGGCTCAAAGGTCGCTAAAATCAGTTTTTTGCAAATATCTCGCTAACGCTAACTTTTACAGAAAAATGTTGGTCTCCAATTTTGTAGCACAGGAAATTTCCTACAAAAGTACGTTAAAAGTATTTGCGTACGACTTCTAGTTTAGGAGATCACCCAATTTAAAAAGTTGTTAACAGTTATGATATGAAATACTACCTATGAGTTCATATTAAAATATCTTACTTTTTAAATTGCAATAACTCTTCAATGAGAAATTGTACAAACAAAATTAAAATGCCGTTTGAAAGATAATTTAATTTTCGATATACCGTACACAATTTTTTTTTCAAACGGCTCATGACCTTAAAAATATTCTTGAATAACCGTTAAGGCTTCGAAATTACTGGTTTTTTAAGGATATCTGCGAATTGGTAAGTACTACAAAAAATAAGCGATATGTGTACACATAGAAGTAACCGTATAGAAGATATTCAATAGAAACCAGTTTTTTGGCATTTTAAGGGTTTTTTTGGAATATCTTCTAAACGGTTACTTCTATGTGTACACATATCGCTTATTTTTTGGTAGATCTTGTAATTTTCTACAAATTTGGTCCTATTACTTTTTATCGTAGTACTTACCAATTCGCAGATATCCTTAAAAAACCAGTAATTTCGAAGCCTTAACGGTTATTCAAGAATATTTTTAAGGTCATGAGCCGTTCGAAAAAAAAATTGTGTACGGTAAATAGAAAATTAAATTATCTTTCAAACGGCATTTTAATTTTGTTTGTACAATTTCTCATTGAAGAGTTATTGCAATTTAAAAAGTAAGATATTTTAATATGAACTCATAGGTAGTATTTCATATCATAACTGTTAACAACTTTTTAAATCGGGTGATCTCCTAAACTAGAAGTCGTACGCAAATACTTTTAACGTACTTTTGTAGGAAATTTCCTGTGCTACAAAATTGGAGACCAACATTTTTTTGTAAAAGTTAGCGTTAGCGAGATATTTGCAAAAAACTGATTTTAGCAACCTTTAAGCCTTAATAACTTTTTATGCGCACACGACTTTGCAATGGACTTTTCACAGTTTGTGTATCATGCATAAATAAAGACAATTCCGGTGAAAAATTTCCACTGGGAATTTTTTCGCACAGAAGCTCTTTTTTCGTCTTATTTTCCTGGGCTATTATAAACTGGTTAGATAAAAATGATGTCATCAGCAGTTTTCAGGCAGGTTTTCGAGCAAAATTATCTACAGTAGACCAAATTTTTGCCATTAAAACCATTGCGAATCAATATATTAAAAATAAAAATAAGCTATATGCCTTATTTGTCGATTTCAAGGCAGCTTTTGATACAGTCAATCGTAGGTCCTTATTGTATAAACTATCATTGCTGGCTATTTCGACAAAATTCTTGAATATCTATGAAAAACTATTAGAAAATACCTCAGCAGCTGTTAAGTCTGACAATAAATTATCAAAATCATTTCCTACTAGAACTGGTGTCCCACAGGGATGTATCCTTAGCCCTGTCATGTTCTCCTTATATATAGATGACATCTCAAATAGCATCCCAGGCGGTATCAAATATGGCAATGTTGATGTAAAGGTCCTTCTTTACGCTGACGACTTAGTTGTTTTAACGGATAGTCCTTCAACTTTACAGTTGCAAATCAATAAATTAAACGAATTTTGTGGAAGGTGGGACCTTAAAATCAATGTTGCAAAAACGAAGATAATGGTTTTTAGAGCTCAGAACCGAGCGGATAGAAGCGAAAGAAGGTGGAACATCGACGGTACCACTATTGAAGTTGTCAACGAATTTAAATATCTAGGTTTTCTTCTTACTTATAATTTAAATATCTCCCCGCACATAAGAGAAAAAACATCTGCAGCTAAAGTAGCAATTAACACTATATGGGGGAAGTTCCTGGCTAATAAACAAGTTGATGCCACCTCTAAATTTAAAGTCTTTAATGCCACAATCAATAGCTGTTATTGGTACGCTAATGAGGTCTATGGGCACCAGTTTTTGGAGGAAACCGAAATCATACAACGGTACTTTTTCAAACGTATTTTTAAGCTCCCGGCTAGCACCCCAAACTACGCAATACACGTGGAGTCTGGACTCCCATTTATATACATAAAAAATCTTAAGGCTAGTGCAGATTACATATGTAAATTCGTCAAAAGATCAAATGAAAATCTCCAAAAAAATATACTTCTAGCTGCTTTTTCTCGTGGTCACTCACCATTCAAAACATGTTCTACGACTGCATAGCTGTAGTTGATGAAAGCCTTTACCAACAATGTATAGAAAGAGCAAGATTTTCCACGTCGAGACTCTCATATAGAGAATTAAACCACTTTCTTGGCCCAAACAAGTATTTTAATGAAAATCTCAACATTAATGAAATGAGCCTTATATTTAGAGCACGTACAGAGTTACTGGAACTTAATTGCAGACCACATAGATCTGATATAAACCCTTGATGTACCCTCTGCAACTTAAACCAAAATGAAAACACCTTCCATTTCGTTGCGGTATGCCCTGTGCTACAGGAAATCCGAAGGTTACACCTTGACAAAAGCGTGCTAACATATAATGAATATATAAAATTGCTAAACGGAGATGAGGGTTGGGGGTCACTAACCAGCTATGTAGAGCATGCTATGAGTTATACGAAACATGTATCTTGAATGAAAACTTTGATAGTTTCTTTTTTTTTTGTTGTTTTAGTTAAACTAAAAGCCATTAAAATACCCAGAAAGTTCCTTTTCTAGATGTATTTTTACAAATTATTTATAACATACTGATATTTAATACATCTTACGGTATTGAATTTTCAATGTATTAATTTTTGAATTTTGTTATTTGATTTAGCTAATCTAAAAGCCTATTTATAATTTAGTTGCATATATCGCAAATTACTTTCATTTATAATATTTGTAAATCCTTTTGTTAATTTGGTTATTTTGTTATCTTTCTTTTTTTTTAAAAAAAAAAAAAAAAAACTCTCTTATGTTAATACTAAAAGTAACTAAACCGGCAGACGGCTTTTTATTTAAGCCATGCTTGTATCACTTTATAAGTATAATTTTTGTTAAAACCATATGTATAAACCCGATAAATAAAGAAAAAAAATAATAAAATAATAATAATAATAATTTATAGAATTCCTTCCAATGGTGACGGGTCCAATGTATGCAAAAAGGTATATGTTGGTACTACAAAAACAAAACTTAGGACACAAATCTGACCAAAAGAATAGAACAGGACCAGTACCTAAGACTGCACTTTCAGCCCACTGTGCTGAATTCGGACATTACCCTAACTTTGACGATGTGAAGATATTACAAGAAGAGAACAAATATGACAAAAGACTAATGTTAGAAATGCTTCACATAATAAATACTCCTACTGACGAGAGAATGAATTTTAAGAGTGACACCGAAAATTGTGCTCACATTTATAGAGCTTTAGTTATAAGTTAGAGTTTAGGGTTTAGTTCAATTTTTGATCTCAACAAATGTAAATGTACGTTTTCCACTTCTCTTGCAAATAAAGAAATGTAAACATTACAACCTGTTTTCATATTTTTCATAATTAAAATAATAAAAGGCAGTAAAAAAAGATGAAAAATTAAATAGATTTTTTAAGAGAGAGAAGTTACTGCCTTTTCTGAATAAAAATAAAATTTCGATTTTCTCAAAACTATGAAAAACGAGTTGCGTCTTTTTATAATTTTACGGCAGATATCACAAATTTAGAATACAAGCAAATTTGAAAAGTGTTAATATTTTGTGAACGTGCTTGGTAAAGACATTTTTTATAGACAATTTGTTTTTCTACAATAATATTACATTAAATTTAAGTTTAATGCTAAAGATAAAAGGTACGCCAAAAAAATATTTCGTATTCATTTAGTTTTTTATTTTTTCACTAATTTTAATAGATTTCAAAGATAAGGAACCAATCACCTATTTTTGTATACGATCAATGTCTTTTTTAACACGGTTTTTTTTTACACGGTCTTTTCTGGAACCAATCTACCGTGTAAAAACAGAATTAGGTGTATTTTCAAATTATGGTTTTTTAGTGCAATGTATTCTTTAAATTTACGGTTTTGAATTCTGTGCAATATTTAAATTTATGGTTTTTATGTAAAAAGAAATTTGTCCTTTTTAGTATTTTTTGTTGTTTTTCTGTTTGTAATTTCAATTTGATTTAATTTATTTACACATTGTTATATGTTCTTTTTAGTACCCCTGATGATGAAAAAGGATCTTTTTCGAAATATTGGGAACAAATTTATATAAATAAATAATTGACCTTATAGCCAAAAAACAAAGTACTAATTTATTATAACAGTGAAAGGTCGAATAAAATAAACATTTAGAGAAAATATTATGATTTTAGCAATTTATTGAAAGAAATTGAAATTTTGATTTTATTAAAAAAACAAGGGGGAAAACCTTAAAATATATGCTGGATTTTTCAAAAGTTTATCTAAGCGGTTTAAGGCTAAAATTTATTTATTTTTTTCTAAATGTATTTATTGTTATTATTATTATTATTAAATACACATATATATAAATTTACAAAATTTTACAGAGATATAAATGACAACACTACATTACAAATAATTATTATGTGTGTGTAAGATTTTGCAGACCATATTTTCTAAACTAATTTGAGGTCGCTGAGTCCGAAAATCGCATTTATCGCCGTTATCGAGATAATCGACCTTTTCGATTTTTGAGGTTATAGCTCCATTTTTTCGAACATATTTTGAGAAACCCAATTTCGATTGAATATGTTTTTACACTATTATAGAGAAAAATTCTTAAACTTCCAACAAATGTACCAATATCTAAGATCCAATTCAAATTGGCAGAGTTATAGCAACGAAAAGTTCATTTTTATAGTAGTTATTTACACTTTTTCGTGTTTAAGCCAAATTAAACATGGTTTTTTTGCCGGTATGTAATGATTAATTTTTGGTTTTTGTTTTGGCCTTCTAAATTTTAATCCAACTTTTTCATAATGCAATTATTTGCATTTTTGAGATTGTTTACATTGTAATTTTGGCACAACACTTTTCCCGATATCAATTATAATATGCATACCAATAGTATTTTGCCACGTCGCATAAGTCCCGTAAAGTTACGAAGTTTTTTTTTTTGCTTATAGTAAGACCCGTTGTATACAGAAATCGAGAAAAGAAACTTGAGAAAAATCTTTGACAAGGGCAGATCGGTCATTGAATAATCGAATAAAGTACAGACTACAACGTTATCTCGTGGCATATATTGAGTAATTTAGTTTACGAAAAGTGAAAAATTTTTGTATTAACCTGATATTGTGAAAGTAAGAAGTTACTTAATAGTTAAAGTGCACACAGAATTTAAAAAAATTTGTGTTTCTATAGAATATCTGATAAATCCGTGTTGCTATAAGCCCACATCTACCAAGGAGCACCTGGGCTATACATCAGAGTGGTTACGAGTCCAGATTTTCTAAACTATTCGTGACGCATTTCTTAACTTTTAAATGGTTTCTACGCGAAAATTCTTCTTCCCAATCTTGTGATCTTATGCACCGAGGTTATGACTTCAAGCACCATTAGCATCATTTCATTCGGAAGAAAAAAAAAAAAATAAATAATAGAAAAATCCGCATTCAACTTAGTGGCAGCAGCAACGTACCTAGTACCTAGTCAAGAATAGAAAGAACTTAGACTGAAGCAAAAGCCTCCAATATTTTTTTGTACCGACGAATCGATAAGTACCATTAAAGTCATATATGACGCTTTATTTCCATAATCAAAAGAAAAAAAAAAATCAAACATAATTAGTTTCGGTAGAAATTTAAAATGAAATGATAATGCATTTAAAATGTTGAAATTTTCGTATGTACATCATAGTACTTAAAAAAAAAAAAGATAAAAAAAAAATCGTCTCAAAAATTGGTTTATGGCTACTTAAAAATAATAGTTTTTTTTTTGAAACTTTTCATCAGTTAAATTGCATCAATCATTTTTTTTTTTTTAAAGTTTTATAAAAACATTTTTTTTCGTAATATCTATCTATAAGTTAAAGTTTTCCATTTATATTAAGTAAGACAAGAAAAGTATATAAGAGTTAAAGTATTTCATGGATTTTTTTTTTTTAAAGATTTAGTGTGTCTCTTTCTTCCAAAATTATATAAATTAACCATTTCTTTCCAGTTTAGTACATTTATTTTTCCCAGCAGCGACGAAGGGCCTTTCTACGCAACACTGGAGATGAGAGCCTAATTGCTCAATTTTTTTTCAAAATTCGTAAGTTTAGTGAAGTAGATTAATATAAGTTTTTTTTTTGTTTTTTTTTTTTGTTTTCATCAACATGAGTGTCGTCTTGATAAGCATATTGTGAAGTCGCACGCTCAGTTTGATGCAAAACGATTTTGAAAAAAAAAAAAAAAAAAAAAACACTCTCTTAAATTTGTGTTGTTAATAAAACAACAAACATTAATAGGAAGAAAGTTTTAAACGATAATGCATTCGATTCTTTAACATAGATTCTAGTTCAGTTATTTCTTGTGATTATTTAAAACAATTAATACATTCATATCCAATGTCTTAAAAGATTTTTTTTTTGATTTTTGTTAAGGCAGAGATTTTGCGTATACTGAACTTTTGTTATCTATGTAGAGTTAAGAAGAAGGGACAATGAAATTGTTTAAAATTACAATTAGTACAGTCATTTGGTAGTTTTACCTGGAAAGTTTTGCGGGATTTCTGCAAATGAGTTATCTTATAGATTTCGATGTGCTCTTTCAGAATTTCAACTTTGCTACCTCGTATCGTGTTCGCTCGAGCCGCCATATTGGAAAAATGGCGCGCAAAATCAGTTTTTTACAAATATCTCTTTAACGGTTATATTTAGAGAAAAATTTTTTAGGACAATGTTGTAGCGTATTTTCTATAAAAATGACCTTTGAATGGTTTTCGTACGACTTATAACTCAGGAGATATCTTTATTCAAAATTTTAGAAAAATTAGTAAATTGTGAATGCCACTTATGAGTAGGCACAGTGATGTGTCAAGCTTATAATTACGATAACTTATGAACGGTGAGTTGCACGTTTAAAATAAAAACACCTATTTATAGGGACTAACTTGCTCTACAAGCTACATATTATTTTTTTTTCATATCACCTATAGTTAAGGAGATATTTTCCCCACAAACATAAAATTTTGAAAAAAAAAGTTTTTTCAAAATGGCTCCTAAACGGTTCGTCCTAGAAAAAAAAATGTCCATGCATTTTGTAGAACATTCAATTCCCTATAAGGGTCTCTTCGAGCTGTTTTTTCGTCAGACTTACCCTTCATGAGATATAGCGTCTTGAAAATCATTCAAAATTGAATATTGTTCTATGCGCCCTACTATGTTCAATTTTGAATGATTTTCAAGTCCCGATATCTCATGAAGGGTAAGTCTCACGAAAAAACAGCTCGAAGAGACTCTTATAGGGAATTGAACGTTCTACCAATTGCATTGACAATTTTTTTTCTAGAACGAACCGTTTAGGAGCCATTTTGAAAAAACGTTTTTTTTCAAAATTTTAGGTTTGTGGGAAAAATATCTCCTTAACTATAGGTGATATGAAAAAAAAATAATATGTAACTTGTAGAGCAAGTTAATCCCTATAAATAAGTGTTTTTATTTTAAACGTGCAACTCACCGTTCATAAGTTATCGTAATTATAAGCTTGACACATCACTGTGCCTACTCATAAGTGGCATTCACAATTTACTAATTTTTCTAAAATTTTGAATAAAGATATCTCCTGAGTTATAAGTCGTACGAAAACAATTCAAAAGTCATTTTTATAGAAAATTTTATAAGCTACAACATTTTGCTAAAAAATTTTTCTCTAAATATAACCGTTAAAGAGATATTTGTAAAAAACTGATTTTGGACCCCATTTTTCCAATATGGCGGCTCGAGCGAACACGATACGAGGTAGCAAAGTTGAAATTCTGAAAGAGCACATCGAAATCTATAAAATAACTCATTTGAAGAAATCCCGCAAAACTTTCCAGGTAACATCATTTTTTTCTCCCAAATGATTGTACTAAATAAAGAATTTGTAAATTTTTGAATATGAACTAATTTAGTTTCTGGTCTTTTCTTGGTCTAGGGTAAGCGAGGTTGGATTAGGGAGTTTTATACAAAAATAATGCGGCTCATAAAACTCAAGGTAGGGTGGGATAAGACGGCCGCACAGTGTTTCACGTAGAACAAGCTAGCTGGACAAAATTATTTTTTGATATTTTTGGGTAGAGTAAGCCTTATTACGACATATTATTAATATTTTGATTTACAGGGTGCTCCAAAATTTCCGGAACGCTCAAGTGTTTTTAATGCTGCACGTTAAATAAAAAAAATAAAAAACACGTGTCCAATATTTTTAGGAGGGCAGTGCAACGATACCAATTTTGACCCTCTACACCTCTCCTCCCGCGGTTGACGGAAGAAACTTCAAAATTTTATATGGAAACTCCCAATTTTTATTGCGGATTCTGATTTTACGTGGAAAAATACTACACTTTTGTCTGAAACATTTTTTCTTATTCGGCATAGATCACCATCATAACCAGAAATTGCTCATTGGGGGGTTTTCATACAGATTAATTTTATTTTATTTCAATATTTTCAATTCATATACATATAGAGGAAAAAGATATAAGTATAGGAAAAAGATCTTAATAGAAGGGTTTGAACCCGCAAAAATTGGTATCGTTGAATGGCTATCTAAAAAAAAATTAAACAAAAAACCAAAAATGAAATAAAACAACAGAATTTTTTATGTTGGAAAAAGTATAAAAACCAAAATTTATTGTTTCTTTTTTTGCAAATGTTCAATTACTACTCGCAGTACGATACAAATGCATTAGTAATGTAATTAGTGATAACATATCAAACTATGAATCGGTTTCAGCTTACATCAACTTTAGATTGCCTAATCAGTCTCATCGTCAATTTCATTCGATGAATCTGATACAATATAATATTCCTCAGGTTCTGGCAAGATATTTGGTGGTGATTGTGAAACTATTGTAGGAGGGATAATTAGTTTTAAGACCTCTGCACACAATTTATCTCGTTTTTTTTTTTTGGTATTTCTCTTAAAGAGTTTATAAAAGGATCAGAAGTTAAGAGTAGCATATTTAATAAATCCTTATTCGTGACTATGCGCGACCACTTTCTTGTATTCTGTTCACGGAACCTGCGGCAATCTTTGTTCCGCGCTTCCTGGGCTTCTTCTGAAAGCTGGCCTATTGGAATAAATGCGGTTTTGATTACTTCCGTACTGTGTATTAATATTTTGTGTACGGTGGCAGGCATATAATACCACGAATAATGGTGTAAATAAAGACTTTTTGTTTCAAAAAATTCGAATATAAATTAAAATAAAAAAAATGATGAAAGGTATTCTGGAAAAAATTTAAATAAAATAGATGAACTCTAATGTGCAAGTTAAAACTAATATATTCATCAAGGGAATAGGTGCAGCGAACATATATCCAAAATCTAGACTGGGTACACGCGGGTACATGCAATTCCAGCTCCTGTAAAGTTGAAAAATAATAAAACTACGAGTTATTTCTTTAAATGTTTTCGAAACATTTCCTGAGGAAAGGAATGACAAAAATCTTATTCAAACACAAAACGCTAACCTTCATTTATAAAATCCATCACTTGAAATGTCATAAAATTACGACGTTTTTAAGACAAAGCAAAAAAATCGAATATAAATTTAAAAAAAAAATATATATATATTTAAAGGTATTCGGAAAAAAATTAAAATAAAATAGATGGACAGCAGTGCGCAGGTTGAAACTAATATATTCATCAAGGGAATAGATGCAGCTAACATATATCCAAAATTTAGACTGGGTACAAGCGGGTACATGCAATTTCGTCTCCATTAAAGTTGGAAAACGAAAAAAAAAAGAATAACTTTTTTATCTGTTTTCGAAGCTTTCTTACACATAACCCAAAGGAGGAAATGAAAAACCTTTAACTAAAACATAAAATACGTTCTTTTTGCTATAAAATTCATCACTAAAATTATCACAAAATATTAATTTTGCCACAATAAAATCAAGTTGCTTTATTGCTTAATGAAAAGAATAAATATTTCAAATTGAACTTACAATCATAAGTTGACTTCTGCACTCAGTTGTTTGTCACCATCAAATATTTACACAAAAAAAAGTAGGCATATTATGTATTTGGGGTATTGTTGACATTACCTCATTACTAATATTTAGATATCTGTTAATGAATTTTGTCCACCTAGCTTGTTCTACGTAAGACACTGTGGGCCGGTGAGCTGATAAAAACCTAAGCTCACATTACTCGATTTCAATCTCAAATAATAAACACTTCCGCATAGGGCAATTATATTTGAATTTCTTAGATTTTGATTAACTTTGAAAACCATTTTTTTTCTCGAAATGGCACGTGATAAATTTTATTGTAGTGGTTAGGTTCGTAGAAGTGCAAGATCCCCGCCCATATCTCCCGAACTGCTAGCAAGGCAAACAAGCACGTGCAACCGCACTAACCTACGTTTCTACGAGGGCAACCAGCCTGCACACATTACAAATAATGGCGCCCAACGTGGGGCCCAGAAGTTTAAGTTCATCTTCTTTTTGTTTGAAACAAAACAAAAAAAAAAAAAATAAAAACTAAATGACATAACTACTTATGTTATTAAAATCATTGCGATCTTAGCTTTTGAGGCTTCAACCTGCAATAGTCCTAGTAATATCCAATTAAATTTCCAATTTTATTTCATTTTATTTTAATCAAGCGATAGCAGAAGAAGAAGATTTCTTTGTGATTGTTTTTTTTTTTTTTTGTATTTGTTACCAGAATGTAATAAATAGTAATCGGAAAGTGAAATATTGTAGTTTGGATACTTTAAGTTCATTTGCAATCCATTTCGGTTCTATAAAATATTCATTCCTTTTTGTTTTCGAAATCTCCAAGAATCTGTTATCGTGGTAGAAATGTTAAGGTTATTCATGAGGATTTCGTGTGAAGTTAAAGAAACAGATTGGTTTTGGAAAAGCGATTGAATGCATGTCCGTTTTGCGTTAATCGACCACTTATCTGATTTTTGACCAAGCAAATATTTTAGTGAATTTTCGTTAACATCCATATATTTAGCAACAGGCATATTTTTTTTGTTATATTTGTTTAACTTTTTAGATTGAATTTATCGATAGTTTTTAAACCCTAACCTGTGACCAAGAAAGACATGTTTTTTTATGCAAACTTGAAATTTATTTTATTATTATAATGGCAGTTAGACGAAGTCCTACTCAAAGATCTTCTTTAACAGAAAATGAACTATCTTGTTCTGTTTGTACACAAGTGTACGATGAAAATGATTCCGTAGTTTCCACACAATGCAATCATATCTTTCACAAAGACTGCATTACTAAATGGATACGTGAGTCTCATACTTGTCCGATTTGTCGGAAATCTTGCGTAGTAAATAGATTAAAAACTTTTCAATTACCTAATTCAGCTGAAAATGTAGAGGCATCAACTCCTTCACTGTTAAGTCAACCTGTCCTGACTCAAGGAGCAATTCCAAAAGCACCTCAGAACCAAAGACAACTTCGGTCAAATACAAATTTACTTGACTGCCCTACATTTCCTTCACCTAGAGATGAGAATAAAAATAATTCAATCGTAACTAGAGAATCCCTAGAAAATTTATTAGGAGTATTAGACGAAGCCAGTGTCGCTGCTACTCAACCTGGGGGAAATCATACCACTCGTTCCTTGCAACCAGCTAATGTCGCTGATGCACAATTCGTGAGAAATAGCTTTGATAATCTGAATAATCGGTTTGTACAGACAGCCAATGTTGCTGATTCTCAATTTGTGAGAAACAATTTTGATAAACAAAATAATCACGAAATACATACATTCAATGACGCAGAAGCTCAGTCCATGAGAAGTGATTTTGATAATAGTTCTAATCGGCAAATCCATGAACTTATAAACGAAGCAATTCGTTCTCAACTATCATCACTAAATATAAATAGTTCAAATCGAAATAATAATTTTTCTAGACACTCTTATGCCCTATCCACAATCAATACAGGAACAGGTGCAAGTGAAACAGTTAGTTGAAATATCATGAGTTAGAGCAGAGCAGAAAATTATATTTTACCGCTGCATGATTTGAGAAAAATAGTAAAGAGAGTAAAAAAAAGCTTTTTGATTTCATGCAAAGCACTTGCTTGTTCCACTTGCGGCAAATGTCAAATATATTCGAAAAAAGAATTTAAAATAAACATAAATAAACGAATAAATTTCTATTTAGGTTGACGCCAACAAAAGGGTAAATGAAATTGTTATTTTTTTTATTGCACTTTAATCGATTTTAATGATTAATTACAGAGATTGGAATAAAAGTAAAATTCTACTGCAAGCACTGGTTATGAACAGTTTTTGCTATCAGTGCGGGAAGAAAAAGAAAGAGCAGAAAGCTCTAAAAATTGCCTGCAAGTCCCGCATTGATTGTGGATGGGGCATTATTCGAATTATGGTCGTGACAATGCATACGTAGATTTGAGTAACAGAGAAAATCGCAGCAATGCTATGCGCAACACCACTACTTCAAATTTAACCTCAGAGAGGATTTCGAACATAATGTCTAATTGGCATTTAAAATTTAGCGGCCAAGATGACGACGCTTTGACAATTGATAGTTTCATTTACAGAGTTCAAGCTTTGACTCTACAAAGTTTGCGAGGAGATTTCGGAGCCCTATGTGATCATATACACATTTTATTTACCGGTAAAGCAAGTGTTTGGTACTGGCGATATCACAGGCTAGTGCAACAGGCAGTCGATTGGGAACCGCTGTGTCAAGAATTACGCTCTGAGTTTTGTGATAAGAGAACTGATTTTGATATTAGAGAAATGATACGCAGCCGAAAACAGAAACCATATGAAAGGTTTGATACGTATTACGAAGCTGTGTTACAGCTTACCGATCGGTTATCGTCCCCGTTAAGTGAATCGTTGTTAGTAGAAATACTTAAACGAAATTTGAAAGCTGAAGTGCGTAGAGAAATTCTACATTTTTCAATTCACACCATACCGCAACTAAGAGACTTTGTACATAAAACAGAAATTTTAGAGGAAGAATTAAATCGACCTAGTTTAAGTAAAAATTTTGGAAATCGCAGAAATATTTCGGAACTTGAAAATGATATTGATGATAGTGATCAAGACCATGTAATTTCGGAAATACGAAGACAACTTATATGTTGGAATTGTTCCGCAATAGGGCATAAATTTGTAGATTGTCTATCCGATAGAAAAGTTTTTTGTTATGGATGTGGCGCACCTGGCGTACATAAGCCTCAATGTTTGAACTGTAATTCAAAAAACTTGCAAAGACAAAGTGCGTCAAACCAGCAAACGCACTCAAAATCAACTCAAAGTTAAAATGTTCAGTGGAATGTCAAACAAATCCACTGGATCCATTTACAAATAACACTTTCGTCAATTCTGACTCTAGTTCGTTACAAAACGACACTGTTGTAAATTGTTCTAATACTAAAATTGAACCTAATCCAAATTCACATATTAATAATACACCAGCAAATATTTCATTTAAAAACTTAACTGAATTCAAATTTAAACCTTATCATATCAGACTCAAAGAATATAACGAGGCACGCAAAAGAATTTTTTTTGAAGAAATTCATCCCAATAAGAAAATTAAGAGATCCACTCTTAGGTTACGGAAATTTTGGAAAATGGTTTTGAAGAATAGAAAGCTCTTTTGTTCGTCGGTAGTTATTGATAAACCGAAAGGCGATGTTCGACCATACGCTACAGTAAAAATTTTTGATGAACAAGTCACTGGACTTATTGATACCGGTGCTAGCGTTTCTTGCTTTGCTTCTGAATATGCAAATAAATTTTTAACGGAAAATATACATCCTTGGAAGAAGTATAATTTAGTTTTGAAAACAGCTGATGGTAAATCACATTTGACCGTGGGCAGTATTACCACTAACGTTACTTTTAAAAATATCACAAGCCAAATGACTTTTCTAATAATTCCTTCTTTATCGCAAAACTTATACTTAGGTGTCGATTTTGTTAAAACTTTTGGTTTAGCTACAGATCTCTTTTGCGAAAGCTTAAGTAATAGAAATGTAATCGAGGAAGTTCACTGTGAGTCCGACACAAAACTAAACACTTTGACTAGTGAAGAACAAAATATGTTGAATGCAGCTATTCTTTTATTTCCATCTTTCTCAAAAGAAGGTCTAGGTCGTACCACATTAGTAAAGCACGTAATAGATACTGCTGATAGTAAGCCCCTAAAACAAAGACACTTCTCAGTCTCACCGGCAGTGGAAAAGTTATTGTTTGCTGAAATCGATAGAATGCTTGCGTTAGGCGTGATAGAAGAATCACAAAGTCCGTGGTCTTCTCCAGTGGCATTAGTAGTGAAGCCAGGCAAAGTTCGGTTGTGCCTTGATGCACGAAAAGTTAATAGTGTCACGGTAAAAGACGCTTATCCTTTACCTCTAATCGACGGCATACTGAGTAGACTCCCTAAGGCCAGGTTTATCACGAGCCTTGACCTTAAGGATGCCTTCTGACAGATTCCACTCGATGAGGGGTCAAGGGAAAAGACGGCTTTTACCGTGCCAAATCGATCACTTTACCACTTTGTTACCATGCCATTTGGACTTTGTAATGCGCCGCAGACCATGTCTAGGCTTATGGACAAAGTGGTTCCAGCACATTTGAGAACAAAAGTTTTTGTATATCTCGATGATCTTTTGCTAATCACAGAAACGTTTAAAGAGCACATTTTGCTTTTTCAAGAGATAGCACTATGCATGAGACAAGCCGGTCTCACGATAAATATAGAAAAAAGTAAATTTTTATTAGATGAAGTCAAATATTTAGGACACATTATTGGTCACGGTACTATTCGTACAGACCCAGATAAGGTTCAGGCGATACGTGATTTTCCGGTGCCTACTTCGGTTCGACAACTTAGGAGATTTTTGGGCATTTGTGGGTGGTACAGACGATTTGTACAAAATTTTGCCTCAGTGTCTTCTCCACTTACAGACATGCTACAGAAAAAGCGAAAATTTGTTTGGTCTGAAGATGCCGACACAGCATTTAATTCTTTAAAAAATTGCTTAAGTTCCGCTCCTGTTCTCCATAATCCTGATTTTTCTCGGCCCTTTTCAATTCAATGTGACGCCAGTCAATATGGCATAGGTGCAGTATTGGCTCAGCGTATTGATGATGAAGTTGAAGTTCCAATCGCGTTTATGTCACACAAATTTAATAAGGCGCAAAGGAACTATTCTGTTTCCGAGCAAGAATGCCTTGCTGCAGTCATGGCAATAAAAAAATTTAGAGCCTATGTTGAAAGACATGAGTTCGAGATCATAACCGATCACGCCTCACTCAAGTGGCTCATGAGCCAATCTGACCTGCATGGTAAACTTGCCAGATGGGCTTTAAAATTACAGGGCTTCAAATTTGTTATTCGTCATAGAAAAGGTAGTTAAAACGTTGTACCGGATACATTGTCGCGTATGTATTCCGAAAATAATGACGAAATAGAATCCGAAAATTTCTTTATGTGTGAACTTCAAAATACGATTGAAATTGATTTGGAAAATTCTAAATTCAAAGCTCCTGAATATTTAAGTTTAATCGAAAAAATTAAAAGCAAACAGCTTAGCTTTCCTGATTTAAAAATTTGTGACAATTTTGTATATAAGCGTTGATATTATGCGACTGGTGATTTAGTGCAGGAACAACTTTCCTGGAAATTATGGATACCCTTGGGAATGACAGATTTGTTAATTGCGCGTGCGCATGACCATCCACTTTGCGCTCATGGAGGTGTTGGCAAGACTTTGCAACGATTACAGACATTTTATTTTTGGCCAAAGATGGCACAAGTTAAACGATACGTCTTATCATGTTCAGTGTGTAAACAAACGAAAGCGACAAATCAAATTTTACGACCCCCCATGGGACAGCAAGCTACATCAGTTAGAGTTTTTCAGAGACTATATATAGACTTACTAGGCCCATACCCTAGATCAAAATCAGGACATACAAGTATTATAATTGTTCTTGATCATCTATCGAAATTTCATTTTCTTGAACCCATTAGGAGACCTACAGCAAATGCTATAATCGAATTTCTAGAAAAACGTATTTTTCATATATTTGGTGTACCCGAATCGATAACTTCGGACAACGGTCCACAGTTCAAGTCAAATGTTTTTAAAGATTTTCTGAATTCTTATGGAGTTTTCCATAACTTAACAGCAGTTTATTCGCCTCAAGCGAATGCAAGTGAGCGTGTAAATCGTTCTATATTAGCAGCAATCCGAGCTTATGTTAGCCCACACCAAAAAGATTGGGATGAAAAACTTTCGTCAATCAGTTGCGCGCTAAGGAGTGCAAAGCACGTATCAACAGGGTTTTCTCCTTACTTTTTAGTGTTTGGGCAAAATATGTTAACAAATGGCAAGTCTTACATGCTGTTGCGAAATTTGGAATTGTTAGAAGTTGCAAATTCAGATTTAAAAAGAACCGATCATTTCGAACTTATTAGAGATAAGGTACAAGAAAATTTTCGAAAGGCATATGAGCGAAATGCAAAGGTTTATAACTTAAGGTCGCGTCCGGTGACGTACGATGTTGGTCAAATCGTTTTTAAAAAGAAATTCGAGCTAAGCAAGGCAAGTGAACATTTCAACAGCAAATTAGCAGATCAATATTTAAAGGCGAAAGTTGCGAAAAAATTGGGTAACTCCTGTTACATTTTAGAAGATATGGAAGGGAAAAATTTAGGAAAAGTGCATGCCCAACATATAAAGATTTACGGTCCCCAGCTTTTGTTTCTAGCTAAAATCAAGTAACAAAACCTGTTTTGTAATGATTAATTTTTGGTTTTTGTTTTGGCCTTCTAAATTTTAATCCAACTTTTTCATAATGCAATTATTTGCATTTTTGAGATTGTTTACATTGTAATTTTGGCACAACACTTTTCCCGATATCAATTATAATATGCATACCAATAGTATTTTGCCACGTCGCATAAGTCCCGTAAAGTTACGAAGTTTTTTTTTGCTTATAGTAAGACCCGTTGTATACAGAAATCGAGAAAAGAAACTTGAGAAAAATCTTTGACAAGGGCAGATCGGTCATTGAATAATCGAATAAAGTACAGACTACAACGTTATCTCGTGGCATATATTGAGTAATTTAGTTTACGAAAAGTGAAAAATTTTTGTATTAACCTGATATTGTGAAAGTAAGAAGTTACTTAATAGTTAAAGTGCACACAGAATTTAAAAAAATTTGTGTTTCTATAGAATATCTGATAAATCCGTGTTGCTATAAGCCCACATCTACCAAGGAGCACCTGGGCTATACATCAGAGTGGTTACGAGTCCAGATTTTCTAAACTATTCGTGACGCATTTCTTAACTTTTAAATGGTTTCTACGCGAAAATTCTTCTTCCCAATCTTGTGATCTTATGCACCGAGGTTATGACTTCAAGCACCATTAGCATCAGTTCATTCGGAAGAAAAAAAATAAATAAATAATAGAAAAATCCGCATTCAACTTAGTGGCAGCAGCAACGTAGCTTCCAAGCTCATCATCCAAAAAGGAAATCTTCCGAGTACCTAGTCAAGAATAGAAAGAACTTAGACTGAAGCAAAAGCCTCCAATATTTTTTTGTACCGACGAATCGATAAGTACCATTAAAGTCATATATGACGCTTTATTTCCATAATCAAAAGAAAAAAAAAATCAAACATAATTAGTTTCGGTAGAAATTTAAAATAAAATGATAATGCATTTAAAATGTTGAAATTTTCGTATGTACATCATAGTACTTAAAAAAAAAAAAGATAAAAAAAAATCGTCTCAAAAATTGGTTTATGGCTACTTAAAAATAATAGTTTTTTTTTTGAAACTTTTCATCAGTTAAATTGCATCAATCAATTTTTTTTTAAAGTTTTATAAAAACATTTTTTTTCGTAATATCTATCTATAAGTTAAAGTTTTCCATATATATTAAGTAAGACAAGAAAAGTATATAAGAGTTAAAGTATTTCATGGATTTTTTTTTCTTAAAGATTTAGTGTGTCTCTTTCTTCCAAAATTATATAAATTAACCATTTCTTTCCAGTTTAGTACATTTATTTTTCCCAGCAGCGACGAAAGGCCTTTCTACGCAACACTGGAAATGAGAGCCTAATTGCTCAATTTTTTTTCAAAATTCGTAAGTTTAGTGAAGTAGATTAATATAAGAGTTTTTTTTTTTGTTTTTTTTTTTGTTTTCATCAACATGAGTGTCGTCTTGATAAGCATATTGTGAAGTCGCACGCTCAGTTTGATGCAAAACGATTTTGAAAAAAAAAAAAAAAAAAAAAACACTCTCTTAAATTTGTGTTGTTAATAAAACAACAAACATTAATAGGAAGAAAGTTTTAAACGATAATGCATTCGATCCTTTAACATAGATTCTAGTTCATTTATTTCTTGTGATTATTTAAAACAATTAATACATTCATATCCAATGTCTTAAAAGATTTTTTTTTTGATTTTTGTTAAGGCAGAGATTTTGCGTATACTGAACTTTTGTTATCTATGTAGAGTTAAGAAGAAGGGACAATGAAATTGTTTAAAATTACAATAAAGAATTTGTAAATTTTTGAATATGAACTAATTTAGTTTCTGGTCTTTTCTTGGTCTAGGGTAAGCGAGGTTGGATTAGGGAGTTTTATACAAAAATAATGCGGCTCATAAAACTCAAGGTAGGGTGGGATAAGACGGCCGGTGAGCTGATAAAAACCTAAGCAAACATCACTCGATTTCAATCTCAAATAATAAACACTTCCGCATAGGGCAATTATATTTGAATTTCTTAGATTTTGATTAACTTTGAAAACCATTTTTTTTTCTCGAAATGGCACGTGATAAATTTTATTGTAGTGGTTAGGTTCGTAGAAGTGCAAGATCCCCGCCCATATCTCCCGAACTGCTAGCAAGGCAAACAAGCACGTGCATCGAAATGTTCTTATTTCACTAGAACCCTAACAACTTTTTAAAAAATGATCCGATTTTGCTAAAAAACACTATTGAACTAAAATATAAAAAATATATATTTGTATAAGCTACTGGCAAAAAAACCGTGTTTAATTTGGCTTACACACGAAAAAGTGTAAAAAACTACTATAAAAATGAACTTTTCGTTGCTATAACTCAGCCAATTTGAATCGGATCTTAGATATTATTACATTTGTTGGAAGTTTAAGAATTTTTCTCTATAATAGTGTAAAAACATATTCAATTGAAATTGGGTTTCTCAAAATATGTTCGAAAAAATAGAGCTATAACCTCAAAAATCGAAAAGGTCGATTATCTCGATAACGGCCCCTAGGAAAAAAAAAAAATGCGATTTTCGGACTCAGCGACCTTAACACATTGGCTGCCATGGCTATTGATTTCAATAGCCAGTACAGTTTCATTCAGGCTTGTGGCTATGGATTTCCATAGCCAGTAGTTTTTTGTTATTTTGCCTCGTCATGAAAAATGCATAGCCTCCAGAAACAAAATTCAATACCAAACGAAAAGCGTAGTACCAATCTTAGAGCTAAGTGAACTTGGTTTGAGGAGTTTGTGGTTTGTTAAGATTTTATAGCCATTTACTTTGAGACATAATAAAAACTATTTCAGTGTGGGAAAATTCTAATAGCTAGAAGTCGAAAAAATAACGCTAGGGTTCTCAAACTATGTAGGAATGACACCTTAATATTTCTTAGCTATATGTGTAAGTTTGGGCGAATTTGAACAACTCTTGCTTTATTTTTTCGACTTGGTCAAAATTAAGATTTTCCCACAATGTGTGCATTCGCCATCTTGAATTCAAGAATTCTCAAATTATGGCTTCAGATTCGTGATCAGCGACCCCCAAAACCCCCGGGTGATGAAATTTACGGCAAAATATTAAAAAAAAAAATTATTTTACGCCTCCTTTCGGCGCGTTTTACAACGTCACCATATTGAAATTTTTAAAAGCGCCACTGGGCTTTGGAAAGCTTTTAAAAAAACAAAAATTTTATGATCCAAAACTTTATTTTCCGTCCGCACAAATTCTCGCGACGGAGGTGGCCGGTTGACGTAAAACGTCCCATATACTTATATTTATATACAGAGTACTGTTAACTTTATAACACTTCTTTCTGGCTATTGTAAATAATAGCCATGGCACTTGGCAAACAGATAGACGTCTATCTTTACATAGGGTGCCGTGGCTATGATATTCAATAGCCAGAACTAAATCTTATCTAGGACTTCCAAAAGTTGTAGAAACGCAACTAAACACCTAACAATTACTGTTATTTCAAATAAAACATGAAAATAGAAAAAAAAAATTTTGGCACCCTGGGAAACAGTACGAAAATTGGTCTGGCAGTCAATGTGTTAAATTAGTTTAGAAAATATGGTCTGCAAAATGTTACATTTTGGCTATTGTCTAGTGTAATGATTATGATTTTTATATGTATAATTTATTGGCATAACGTTATACGTTGCACAAAGGGGTATTGTATACGCTTTTACGCATTTAATTGAAAAACAAAATGTTTAAAGTGCCGGCTTTTTTTGATAACGTTTTAAAGAGAATTAAATTCTGCGTCACAAACAATAAAAATTGTTGACCTAAACATACTAGTAAAAAAGTTATATGCGGTTGAAGATCAACTTTTTTTGCTTTCATTCGCGCGCTGTGAAAAATTTGAATTTTTTGGCTTTTTTAAAGTACATTTTTATTAAAAAAAAAGTTTTTTATGGAAAAAGTTTTAATGGAACCTTCAATTTCAGGTAATTGTGGTTCTTACTACATAAAAGTTTTTTTGAGTTAATGTTTAAAAAATTTTGTTTTATATATATTAAATATGTGTTAAAAAATTAAGGTTTTTTATTATTCAAGTGGAGTTAAAGTATTTTAGGTTGTGCAAGGATTTCATCTTGTTATGATTTTCTCTAACTATAGACTGTCCGTAATAAGTGTTAAAAATTTGGTTGTGCCATGTTTTGCTCCTTCGGAATTATTAAACTTTGTGTAAGAGAACTCCAGTCGCTACAATGATAAGAAGCAAGTGCAGCCACCAACAATGCAATGATTTTTTTTTCCTTTTGTTTTGTTTGTCTTCTTAAATTTTGATGGAGCCTTTTAGTTCAGGTATTTTTGTAATACAAAAGTGGTTTTTGTTTGGGAAAAAGTGTTTTGTTATATTTAATTTTTTTTTTTTTGTTCGTTAGTTTAAAATTAAGTGCATTTTGGCTATATGCACAGACATATAGTGGTTCCAAAAGTGAGCTCAAACAAAAATGTTTTGATTTTAATAAAGAGTAGACATTTAAGTTAGTTTTTATGAAAAAAAGGGTTGCGGGTTATTGCGCGGCTGCGAGAAATTTAAATTTTTTTAAGGCAAACTGGCATGTCCAATATGTATGAAAGTGGAGCAAAAAATAAATAAAAAGTTAAATACAGACGTACAGACAGACAATTACCCCCAAAAATCTGCAGAGGGTGTCAATAAAGTACGCTAAGTTTTTAAAAATTTTTGAAGGTCATTAAGAGGTCGCTCAGCACCGTTATATGCAAAATCTCGACTTAGTACAGTTTTTATTTTATTACGATTTAAAAAACGCTCGGAATGAGTCATCCGATATATCAAATTTTTTGTCTTGAGTCAAGGTATATAAGAACATTATATCTCGAATTTAAAATCATTCATATATTGTTGTTTTAGATAAAAAAAACCGAAAGAAAACATATTTTCGATATTTCGGCCGGCCGTAAAGCTCTTAATTTACATCTTGGAAAAACTGTTTTTCATAAGTTTATCATAAAATCATACAAGAAACAATTTTCTATCGCATCTTAACCCATTATATCCCGTTTTTATGGGTCTTCTTGACCCTTTTTTTCTTAAACTTGGTTAAAATGGGTTAAAATGTTCCACAAAAATATTCTTCAAAAAATTTCACTAGGATTCACCAAAGGCAGAAATTCTTAAAACTTCAGAATAATGCGTAAAAAATTTGATGACAATTTTCAATTTCCGTTTTTAATTGCTATTAAAAAAAATTTCACTACATAATGTGCAACTGCATAAGTTTTCTACTTTTTTATGCATAATTGACTAAAAAAATAAGTTATTATAACCCTCAATAGTCTGGATGAATTAATAGCGTGTTTTGGTATCTAATACCCCACTGTGCGTTGTGTGCCAGATTGGCAGAATATTTTTTGTGTACATCAAAGTGCTAAATCTTTACTTATTACGATAATTCAAGTTTACTTATATTATTATAAATTGTAATTCAAAAAATTTTACTTAGTAAAACTATTTCTTTGGAAAAGCCTTCACTATTAGTTCAATCAAACTCTTGCATTATTAGCTGCCTGTATTTTAAACAGTCTTCCAAATAATTAAACAGACCATAATAGTTTTGACCATTTAACAGGTCAATAAACTCAACGTGTGTTAGTATGTTTTTACCAAAATATTTAGACCGCATATAACTGTATACTGGACAAATGCCAATAAGATGGAAAGTATTTTCAGATGCATCTAGGTTACATATTGTACAAATACCAATGGAATCTTTTTTGAAAGCTCTTGCATTTATGTTTAATAGACCACCTCTTGCTTTAATAATAATAATAGAGTTTAGCTACTACAGCTATTAACCTTCTTGACTATTTAGCTTCAAGCTTTAAATCAAGTAAAGCTTAAAATAAATTAGGAAAATGAAAAAATTATGAGTTTTAATGTGTTATTTTTTTATAATTTTTTCTTAGCTTTTTCGCACTTTCTCAACATACCCACTCAGATCACTTGTATACATAACTACAAATGCATAAATGCAGTTGTATGTATGTAATAACATGATCCAAGGAATGAATGTTTGTTAAATTTTCATTTTGTACTGTATTTAAAAATACCTTTTCATTTTTAGCTTTTCACATTTTATATACTTTTGATTTTATGTTTTAGTTTTTTCGTTTTCTGAAAATGATTCCGAAATAAAATTTTGTTATAATTAGACCTTTGGTTGTTAATTATTTTCAATAGGTTATGGGCCTTTCCGCTTAATTTGCCTTGATAACTGTTAGTTTTATTTCACGAATCTTTTATCCATAATATCGTTGCAGAATATTTCTATATTGAAATGGCTGATTTTAAGATTAGCATCACTAAGTTGAACAGGACGAACTATGAATTATGGAAGTACCGCATGGAGCTTATTCTTAAAAGAGAAAAGGTTTGGGAGGTCGTTGCAAATGATGTTCCTGAAAATCCAAACTCATCATGGCGTCAAAAAGATACGGACGCATCGATCATAATTGGATTGGCGGTTGAAGACTCAGAGATGTTCAGAATCAACAAATGTAAAACAGCTCATGAAGCTTGGAGGACTCTGAAAAGCTATCACGAAAAGGCGACTCTGAGTAACAAGGTAAAGTTATTGAGATCAATTTGTACGTTAAAAATGCAACCTGGTGGTGATGTCGACAAACACATCACGGATATGAAGCTGCTGTTTTCGCAGTTACAGTCGCTTGGAGAAAAAATTTCAGAATCATGGATTATAGCGACACTTTTGAGCAGTTTACCGGATGCGTACGATACGCTTATAACGGCTTTAGAGGCTCGCGATGAAAAGAGTCTTACTCTTAACGTAGTTGAAAACAAATTGCTGGAAGAGTACGAGAAACAAGGTCGCAGACTTGCTGATGAAGATTCAGCATTAAAAACATCGAACTTTAACAAAGGCTACAATGGAAAGAAGTCCATAATATGTCATCACTGTAAAGGCGTTGGACATATACGCAAGAACTGCTGGAAGCTTAAAAATAACAAGGCTAAAGATCAACAAAAAGCTCACAAAGTCGAGGATATCAAGATGCCGAACAATCTTTGTTTTGTTTTGAATAATGAAAGTTCAAATTGGATCGTCGATTCTGGAGCAACTTGCCACATTTGTTGCCGTCAAGAAGAATTTATTAGTTTGGATTTATCCTGCCTGGATAAGGTCACCATTGCAAACGGTGAAGTTGTCAAATCTTCGGGAAAAGGTACATGTTTGCTGAAGCTTATAAATCAACGTGGCGAACAAGTCAATGTGCATGTGGAAAATACTCTATTCATACCTTCATTTAAAGGCAATCTTCTTTCAGTGAAATTGCTGTCTGCAAGAGGTTTCAAAGTAGTATTTAGTGAATCAGTATGCAGCATTCTATTGAAAAATAACTATGAAGTAGGAGTGGCGGATCAAATCAACAATTTATATCGTTTACGTCTTGAAAGGAACCAAAGTGCATTAAGTGTTTCGTGTGAAGAAATGAATTGTCAACACTACGGGCATAAGGTATTTGGCCATAGGGACATAAATGCAGTAAAATCCATGCAATCCGGGAAGCTGGTAAGAGATTTTAATATTGTTGATTGTGGGGTTCGAAAAAGTTGTGAAATCTGTATACAATGTAAGTTAACTCAAAAGCCATTTCCAAAAAAGTCCTTTTATAGAGCAAGTGATGTACTTGAATTTGTTCACACTGACATTTGCGGGCCAATGCAAACTGTGACCCCAAGTGGGAATAAATATTTCATGACTCTAATTGACGATTACAGTCGCTATACTGTAGTTTATCTCATGAGAGAAAAGTCAGAGGTATTCAATAAGATAAAGGCATACATAGAGTTGGTCAGAAAAAAGTTCGGAAAAGTTCCGACCTTCATAAGATCTGACAATGGCCGTGAATACAAGTCAAAAAGATTAACAGAATATTTCGAAGAAAACGGCATAAGATCACAATTTACTGTGCCATATTGTCCGCAACAAAATGGTGTTGCAGAGAGAAAAAATCGTTCTCTTGTAGAAATGGCACGCTGCTTGCTTGCAGAAGCAGGTATGACCTACACATATTGGGGTGAGGCTGTTAATACAGCCAATTATATTCAGAATCGCCTTGTGAGTAGTTCGATCCCTTGTACTGCTTACGAAATATGGGAAGGTCATAAGCCAGACATAAGCAATTTTCAAATTTTTGGATCGGAAGCCTACGTTTTGATACCGAAGCCCAATAGAAGAAAACTAGATGAAAAATCTGAACTAAAAAGATTTGTTGGCTATGACGAAAGTTCCAAAGGTCTACGGTTTTTAGACCTAAACAAACACTAATAAAATAACTATTAGTAGAGATTTTAAATTTATTTCATGTAAAAGAAAGATGAATATAAAAAGTACCATACAGAACACTTCAGTACCCGAATTTGAAACAAGTATATATTCAAAAAATAATGATATAAGCAATACTTTATCATATGACACAAATAATATCCATTTTGAAATAGCTGACTCTAGCATGGACCAAATTGCAAATCCTGAAAGTAATGCAACTGAAATTGAAGAATGCGAAATACCGGAAAGAACTACAAGAAAGTCTTCCAGGTGTATTAAAGGAGTTCCTCCTAAAAAATTTCCTAAGGTAATACAGTTGGTTGATGAAGTGAATTTGCTGGAGCCGCGAACATTTAAAGAAGCTATTTTGTCAAAACAACATAAGGAATGGAATTTAGCAATGGAGGAGGAGATGTCAGCTTTAAAGAAAAACCACACTTGGGATTTGGTTAGAGCTCCCCCAAAGGCAAATATAGTTGGCTGCAAATGGACCTACAAGTTAAAACGAGATTCAGAAGGAAAAGTGAAGCGTTATAAAGCTCGTTTAGTCGCACAAGGTTACAGCCAAAAGTATGGCTGTGACTATGATGAAGTTTTTGCTCCTGTTGTGCGACAGTCAACATTTCGAATCTTACTATCCATAGCTGGGGAACGGAAATTGCATGTTCATCACTTTGATGTAAAATCTGCTTTTCTAAACGGACATCTAAAAGTAGAAATATTTATGAAACAACCTCCTGGGTTTGTTGAAGGCGATACTAACATGGTATGTAAGCTCAAAAGGAGCTTGTATGGATTGAAACAAGCTGCATACGTTTGGAACGATGCACTGAATACAGTTCTCATAGAAGAAAAATTTATGCAAAGTAAGGCTGATCGTTGCTTATATTTTAAGATCATCAACGGGGAAGGAATTTATGTCTTGGTTTACGTTGATGATTTGGTTGTTGCGGCAAGTAGCGAAAATAATATAAAGAATTTCCACAAATTTCTAAGTTCGAAGTTCGATATTGACAGCCTTGGCGCAATTTCTCATTACTTGGGTGTTGAGGTTGTTCGAGCAGATGAAAAAACTTTTATGCTGCGTCAAAAACTCTACATTGAAAAAACTGCAGAAAAGTTTGGTTTAAAAGAGTCCAAAGTATCTAACTATCCACTTGATCCATCATATGGGAAGGGAGAGCTGTCAAAAATTTTGGACTGAAATAAAAGTTATCAAAGTCTACTTGGCTCTTTGCTGTACATCGTCATAAATACCCGACCGGACATATCAGCAAGTATAGCTATACTTTTCCAAAAGGCAAGTAGCCCAACCGAAGAGGATTGGAACGAGCTGAAAAGAGTGGTCAAGTATTTAAAGGGAACTTCAGATTTTTATTTAATACTGAACGATTTTACACGTACTACTGAAAAGCGTACACTAATCGGATTTGCAGACGCAAACTGGGCTGAGTGTAGGCAAGACCGAAAATCTAATTCCGGGTAAATTTTTATGATAAATGGCGGAGTAGTAAGCTGGGCGTGAAGAAAACAGACATGCGTTGCATTGTCTACAACTGAAGCCGAATTTATTGCACTTTCAGAAGCAGCCAAAGTAACCATTAGGATAACAAACATTCTTGCTGATTTAAAATCTGAACAAATTTTTCAACCAATTATATATGAAGATAACCAGAGCTGCCTAAATTTAATAAAGGAAGAAAAGTTAAGCAACAGGTCAAAGAATATCGATACGAAATTTCACTTTGTTAAAGATTTCGTGGACAAAAAGAAAATTATATGTAAATATTGCCCCACGGATGAAATGCTAGCTGATATGATGACAAAACCTCTACCTGCAATAAAACTACAACAACTTCGGGCAATATCTGGTGTAAAGCGCAAATGAGGAGGAGTGTTAAATTTTCATTTTGTACTGTATTTAAAAATACCTTTTCATTTTTAGCTTTTCACATTTTATATACTTTTGATTTTATGTTTTAGTTTTTTCGTTTTCTGAAAATCATTTTGAAATAAAATTTTGTTATAATTAGATCTTAGATCTTTGGTTGTTAATTATTTTCAATAATGTTAGAAAAAATTAACCCTGCATGCTGTGGGGCTCGGACAACACAAACATTAAATAAAAAACAACCAATAAGCAACGAATTTAATTATAATAATTTTTCAATCTAAGTTTGAGTTTGCTGTATACATCGCAACGATTAATAAGAGTTGTCATGCGATTAAAAGGGGCTGAAGCCATATTATTAGTTCTACTAACCGGTTGATAAAATAATTGATTAGAGTTACGATTACTTCTTCGGTTAGTATTAAAATAAATATATTTAAGAAGCTATGGTGCGGCAAGAGACCCTGTAATAAGCTGATGCAGATAAAGTATATCCGCTATATTTCTACGCGTACTTAAAGACTGCATACGTAACAACATCAAACGATCCTCATAAGGAGGAATGTTTGAAGAATCCGTCCAATTAAAGCCTTTAAGAGCAAAACGAACAAAATTTTTTTGAATTCTTTCAATTCTATCAATGTGTATATTATAAAATGGTGACCAAACTTGGCTAGCGTACTCTAAGTGAGGACGCACAATTGTGTTATATAAAGTCACCGTTACTAAAGGGCTATTAAATTCTTTTGCCCATCGTTTAATAAAGCCAAGCAGTGATGAAGATTTTTTACAAATTTGATTAATATGTTCATTGAACGTTAGTTTAGCATCAAAATTTATACCAAGGTCTTTGACTGAACCGACACGACAGATATGTTTATCATTAACTTTATAATTAAACTCTACGATTTTTTCTAGAAAGTCATTGTTTGGCATTTATCAGAATTGAGATGTAAGCTATTTTTACAACACCAAACTTCAAAAGATTTCAAGTCAGACTGAAGTAGGAAACTGTCTTCAACTCCCTTCACGATCCTGTATATTTTCATATCATCTGCATATATTAGCAAATGAGAGTTTTTAATAATGTGAGTAACATCATTTATTGTTAAAACAAACAGGAGAGGTCCCAAGTGGCTTCCTTGCGGAACACCTGAAGACGCAGTAAAAGGAGGTGACAACACCTTCCGAAATCTTATTTGATATGAACGATCAGACAAATAAGATTCGATCCAACTGACAAAATTTAAAGGAAATCCAAGCTTTTTTAATTTAAACAAAATTAAGTTATGTGGTAGTTTGTCAAATGCTTTACTGAAATCTGTGTAGATACAGTCAACTTGCCCACCAGAGTCCAAAGAATTTAATGTAAAAGAAGTGAAATCAAGAAGGTTAGATACTGTAGATCTGCCATTAACAAAACCATGCTGACGTGATGTAATGACTTCACCACAGCACACCTTGACTTGATCGTATATAATTTTTTCAAAAAGCTTTGGTATTGATGATAGCTTGGCTATGGGCCTGTAATTTGAAACATCATTTTTACATCCTTTCTTAAAGATTGGACTTATGAATGATTCCTTCCAAAATTGAGGAAAATAGTTATCGTTGATAGATTTATTAAATAAAAAGCTGAGTGGATGACTCAAGATAGAGCTACAATTAATTAGTAATGTTGCTGGAATACCATCAGGTCCACTTCCAATATCGTCATCAATAGATGCAATATATTGCTCCACGAGTTCAGGGGAGAAAGATATTGCATTAAATGAAACTTTCGGGTCAGTTTCCATGAATTCAAAATAGGGGATGTCAGGGCTGAATAAGTCAGATGAAAAAGAATTTTTAAATAAGTTAGCAAACAACCCCGCAATTATTTCGGGGTTGCTGGTAAGCTCGTCACCAGTCTTGAACTCAGTCGGAAAACCGTCTGACTTTTTTTTTTTAATTAATAAATCCCCAAAAATTCTTGGGGTCTTGGAGAATGTTCAGCTTCATTTTATTCAAATATTCAGAATAAACAGAAGCTGATTTTAATTTAAATTCGTCAAACAGTTTGTTGTAATTTTCTAAATCGTTTCGGTTTTGACTACAGATATATTTTTTCCAAGCCCTGTTACGACTATTACGAATTTTCTTTAAGTCTCTTGTATACCAAGGGTATGAAGAGTTATTAACGTATTTAAATGTATATGGCACTGCCAAAGCTATAGCTTTAAAAAGTTCTTTATAGAAAAATTTAATGTTATTATCCAAAGAATTATTTTAAAAGAAGTTTAAAGAATTATTAACATTGTTCCTTAAAATGTCATTCAACTTCCAAAAGTCAGCTTTTTTGAAATTGAATTCATAAATTTTAATAGAAGAGCATTCATTATTTAAATTATTTTGATCTGATTGGTACAATATATTCAAAGGTGGATGATAAGTATCAACCACACTTAGCGCATTGAAGGCGATATTTACAACAACCTTACTACTATCTGTAACCAAAACTAAGTCAAGTTGTCGTCCGTGATAATTCGTTATACAACTAACTTGTTGTAAATCAGTTAAAATTTCGTCAACAAAAATTTGTTGTTGTCGGGTTTTAGGACATGACGCATAATAATATGTGTCTTCCTCAGACAAAGTCCATTTTAGGTCAGGCAAATTGAAATCACCTAACAATAAAATGTCGTCATTAACGTCAAGTTTTTGAGTAATGTACTCTACGGCCTGTGCAAGACTATCGTAGACTTCTATGCTACAATACTATTAGGAGGAATATAGGCGTTAAGAATATATAAACTTGACTTGCGAATAGTAACTTCTACGCATATTAGTTCAATGTCAGATGCACAGGGATGGTCAAACAAAGAACTCGTCAAATGATTTTTTATTGCTATTAAAACGCCTCCACCGAGTGGAGAAAGGTCGTTTGTATGTCTGTCTCTTCTAAAGACATTAAAACTATTGTCAAATAACTCCGAGCTAAGTATATTGTTATTTAACCAAGTCTCGGTAAAAATGATAACATCCTCAGAAAAATTCTGAGTTGCTAAAAATAAATCATGCGTCTTTGAACGTAGGCCCCTTACATTTTGGTAGTAAATGGATAGCCGATTTAGTTTTTTGAATTGTGTTAGAAAATCGAGTAGTCTTCTTAGTTTCTTTGAATTCAGAAATGAAGACATTATCGACCCATACTTTTGAATTGCAAACCGCAGGAAAATTATCAGAAGCCACCGTTATTTGAAAGGAAGCATGTGTTGGCTTATTGCCAAGTTTCCTACATGAAACATATGCGTCAAGAGGAATGACATTATTCTGTCTTAAAAACTCTATAATATTGTCAGAAGTTGTGTCAGGGTGCAGCCGCGAAACAAAAATTGATTTCGATTTAGGCAATGCACGCAAGGAGACAGGGATAACAACCGTATCAACAACTTGGGTATTGGTTGATGTTGACGGGGTTGGATGGACACTATTCGGCATATTCGACGAAGTTGTAGGAATAGAAGAAGATGAATTGGCTGCAGCGCCAGTGTTGTCTAAACTTTTAGTAAGCTTTCGTCTCGGTTTTCTTTTCTTTTTAAGGGACTTAGCTTTCTTGGTATGAGTTGGTATCGATGGAGTGGATGCAATAACCACAGAAGACGCGGTAATGGTATTATTGTGAAGTATGGTTTCTTCAATAACAGTCTCGTTAAGACTTTTTTCAATTTGAGGAGAAAAATCACTGAAATTATTTAAAATATCTCTGAAATCAATATTCAGATTGTTCAATTTTTCCCCAAATTTTTTAATTTTGTCGAAAAAACTCGACGGAGAGAGGGCCCTACAAGATGGGCAATACCATTGCAAACCTGATCGCTCAGAACATAAGAGATCCGTAACAGATTTAGTCAAACTAGCACACTGTGCATGAAACATCTGTTCACATGGACCAGAGCAAGAAAACATCGCATTTAAAATATTTTGGCATTTGCAAAAATCACCAAGAGAGCAAGCAACCAGATTATCCGAAGAAAAATAATCCATTTTAGAAAGACAGAAAAATAAAATTGAATATGTAAAAAATTATGTGACTAACTAGTCAACGTGGTGACAGAAGGGTTAATTCAACTGCAAAAAATTGCCGTAAGCGAGCAACAACAAAATAGTGCAAGCAGTATAGAGTCTAGCTTTGTTAGCGTACAAAGCAGAAAGAAGAATCGAAAACTAATGCAATAACACTGCAAGCAAGTTTGTATACAAAAAAAAAAAAAAAAAATAAATTATTTCTATTTGTTAATTTGCTATTTAAATTCACTTGTACTATATATAACAAAACAAAATAAAAATTTGGACACTAGCTTGTATTACATATTTTAGTGAAGATCTAAAGACCACTATAATTATATTTATCTAATTGCAAACACTGTTTTATAATAACAAAAAATTATGGAAAAAACATGCACAAAATTTAGTAACACAGAATACACAACCGAAACTTAGAAAGAGACGAAGTCAACTGAAATTAACTAATGTTGACGTCATTTTGGTTGAAAAATTTTGTGCTAATAACGGTGTGCCAGTAAAACTTAACAGTGGGTATGCATCATGTAGTGTGGATTGATGAGCTTGCTGTGTATACTCTTCCCATTCTTTTTGTTTCAGTATTCCTAAAATATGTGCATGTTTTAACGCAAAAATTTTGATTTTCTAAATTAAGTTGTGGAATTTGTAACTCTGCGCACATGATTTTCCAGCCATCTGCCCAGAATGTTTCCTTTGCCAAGATTTCTTTTGCTAGTATTTTAGGAAGCCTATGATTCGGATAGTTCATAATTTTTCCCAAATTGAGCAAGTAATTTGGAGTGTTATCAGGGAGAGAGAGTATTTTCTTTATGAAAAAGCGTAACAGTTTCTCAACTTGGTCATCTTTTTGATAACCCCAGACTTGCGCAGAGTAAAACATAATTGATTTGCTAGCAGATTAAAAAATTGTAATCTTATTTTTGTTTGAGATAGCCGGATTTCTAATGAACTTGGTCCAAGTAGACATGATAGCGATCTTAGCCGCAGAGAGTTTTTCATCTAAATGTTTCTTAAAGGAAAGGTTAAACGTAAGCGTTACACCTAGATATTTATAGCTTTTAACAATTTCAATGATACATTCTCCAAAAAGCCAGCTTAAATTACTAGAGATTCTTGGGCCATTACGAAAAATGAGTATTTTAGATTTGTTAAGATTAATATTAAGACACCACATTTTGCAGTAATCGTATAGTGCATCAATCATTTGTTGTAATTCAATTGGTGTCTCGGATAGCAAAACAATATCATCTGCATATAGGAGGACCTTGACCGTATGGTATCCAATTAATACTCCTCCTGGCAGTACAGATGATAGATCATTAAGGTAAAGTGAAAACAGAGTTGGACTTAGCGTACAGCAATGTTTTACTCCCAGTGTTAATAGAAACGGATCAGACAATGAACTACCATCCTAAATTTGACATTCATTGTTTTTATATAAAGCTTGTAGAATTCTTACTACCTTTGACGACAAGCCCAAAGAAGATAGTTTGTAAAAGAGACTGTTTCTTGGAATTGCGTCAAAGGCATAAGAAAAATCAACGAAGAATGCATATGTTTTTAAGCCTTTTAATTTATTCAAATGAACAATATTTACCAGATTGAAAATGTTGTCTGTTGTAGAGTAATTTTTTCTAAAACCTGCTTGATATTCATTTAGAACATCATGTCTGACTATCTATTAAGGAGAATTCCATTGAATATTTTACAGAAAGAAACTATAAGTGATAAACCACGATAATTTTGAGGAGGATTGGTGTCACCTTTCTTATGTATTGGGAGCAATACAGCTTTGCAGAAGCTGGTTGGAATATTTTCATTCAAAAATATTTTGTTTAGAGTTGAAAGTACACTTTCCAAAAAGCATCTAGGCGCAAACTTATAAAATTCATATGAGACACCATCTGCACCTGGCGCTTTTTTACATTTAAGGCTTCTTAATACATTTTGCAACTCACAGTACTCAAAAGGAGAGTCTAAAAAAGGGTCTATAAAATATGGGGTGGCCCAAAGCATATTAAAAGTCATATCTGTCAACAAAATCTTGTGCTGTCAAACTCTTGTGCTGTCAAACTCTTGTGTACAGTGAATTTGCGACTTTTAAGAGAATTTGAAATCTTCCACCAATCACTACTTGATTTTACAAAATGAAGACGTGCAATGTTATTGTTATAATATGCAAGTTTTCTATCAGCACAGACCTTAGAGTATTCCTTTTTTGCTGCAAAATATCCTCCCCTGGCCAGACCTGATCTTCTATACTCATTTAATTGTTGTAACATAACCTTTCGCGCACGCTCACATTTCCAGTCAAACCATTTATTCTAAGCTAGCGCTTTTTATTATGTTATTTAAAACTAACAGACTATCATCAAGCGTTATGTTTGTCGTAGGGGCATTAGTAGTACTCATCTAACTGAGTTTATCGCGGTATATGTGAGCATAATTATCACTCCATCTCAGCTTTTTAACTAGTTTTGGAAATCTTTCTGAACTTGTTTGAGGAATCTTCAGACTTAAAACAATAGGCATATGATCGGAATACAACTTGCTAGGTATACACAATTTTTTGGCGTATTCTAAAAGACTGCGAGAGCATATACAATAGTCGTTAATGGAGGAACCCATTACCCCACAAAAAGAAAGCTCGCCACATTCATCCCCTATTATCCTCCCATTTAGAATAATACCACCAAAATTGTCAATGAAATTCCACAACTTTCTACCATTGGTATTTAACACTGTATCTTTCGATTGCCTGTATTCAAAAACATTTGGATAATCACTGACAAGCTCCTTGTCGAGTACTTGTACATTTACCATGCGAGCATTTAAGTCACCTACTATACAGAAATTATAAGGGCAGAATGTATTCATGAACTCCTCAAGATTTGCAAAATCAGATTCCCACTTACTACAGTTCAAACACTTAGGTATGAAATAAAAAGTTTCGTTGTCAAATATTGCGGACAGGACAATGTTGTTATGTACATTTATAAAATTTAATTTGTACTTATTTTTAATGCTTTTTTTGTAACCATAAAGGCACCCCCCACTGGCGCGACCAGCATTATGTGTTTTTTTGGCATCTATCCATTGTAACGCGTAGTTTTGGAAATACTGAGTACAGCCACGGTCTTCAAATTGTATGTGAGTTTCATATAAGAAAAATATATCAAATTTATTTATGTACTGAAAGAATGTTCCAAAGTAATTTTTGGTCTTATTACGTAAGTTTGCGACGTTATAGGAGATAATCTGGCACACATCATACTGCTAATCTACATTAATAGTTTCGGTTGAAATCCGACTCAAATTTATGCCACCGATTGCAGCTGTTGAACTAGACCCAATCGCGAGCGTATCAGCTTTTGGGGCCAGAACACCAGTTGCTGAAACCGGTTGTTTGCGGATATTATTATGAGGATTAATTTAGTTTTTTATTTTTTCACTAATTTTAATAGATTTCAAAGATAAGGAACCAATCACCTATTTTTGTATATGATCAATGTCTTTTTTAACATGGTTTTTTTTTACACGGTCTTTTCTGGAACCAATCTACCGTGTAAAAACAGAATTAGGTGTATTTTCAAATTATGGTTTTTTAGTGCAATGTATTCTTTAAATTTACGGTTTTGAATTCTGTGCAATATTTAAATTTATGGTTTTTATGTAAAAAGAAATTTGTCCTTTTTAGTATTTTTTGTTGTTTTTCTGTTTGTAATTTCAATTTGATTTAATTTATTTACACATTGTTATATGTTCTTTTTAGTACCCCTGATGATGAAAAAGGATCTTTTTCGAAATATTGGGAACAAATTTATATAAATAAATAATTGACCTTATAGCCAAAAAACAAAGTACTAATTTATTATAACAGTGAAAGGTCGAATAAAATAAACATTTAGAGAAAATATTATGATTTTAGCAATTTATTGAAAGAAATTGAAATTTTGATTTTATTAAAAAAACAAGGAGGAAAACCTTAAAATATATGCTGGATTTTTCAAAAGTTTATCTAAGCGGTTTAAGGCAAAAATTTATTTATTTTTTTTAAATGTATGGTTAATAGGCCGGGTCAATTTGTTCGGGAGGCAAAAAATTGACAAAGAGTATAGCAACAAAACAATCTACGAAAAGTTCCAAGAAACCATGGGTCTAAAAGCAATATCGAGCCGCCGTAAATTGCGTTGAAGTTTTGTATGTAGTACTTTAAAATTCAATAAGAAAAATAAAAAATCCAATTTTTTTTTTTACTTGTTTCATATAAAATTATTCAAAGTATTTGAATTTTTTGTTTTTTTTTATTGAATTTTAAAGTACTACATACAAAACTTCAACGCAATTTACGGCGGCTCGATATTGCTTTTAGACCCATGGTTTCTTGGGCAAAGTTTCTTGGAATTTTTCGTAGATTGTTTTGTTGCTATACTCTTTGCCGCAAAAAAATTTGACCCGGCCTAATGGTTAAGCAAATTTTACAAGAAACAACCAGGTGGCAACCTGAATGTTATTGTTTTTTTTTGCTATTGCTTCGTTCTCTTTCGAAAAGCATAGCGGCAGCGAAGCAAACATTTTGAAATAATCGACTTCAACTGTAGCAGCAAGCGATCGGATTTCGGCTCTGCTACTGCTCATGAATTGAAAAAACAGCACAGCACAGCAGACAGTTCGATTTTAAATTTCTGCTACGACTATAGTGCTGCGTATTTTTTCTACAGTCGCAGAACAGCAAATCAATAGGCTAAAAAATAGCTCATCAAAATCAAACCCTGGAAAAATCAATAAAAATAATTACTATCGATGGTCTTTCGCGATAGTGCGAGACTATCGATAGTGGCGTCAATTGTTTGCGAGCCCTACTAGATATATTCAGAAACCTCTTAAATATAACACTATATTTTTAAGTTACTATATTATTTCGTAAATATTTTGATCACAAAATCCAATTCCCTTTTAGAATATTAGTGCAGAGTGCTATCTCAAGAGTATTTAAATTTTTACAAAAATTACGAAAAGCTTTATGTTGAAAAAATTATATTAATCCTTAATTCAATTCATTCAATTTAACTCGTCTCCAGCGCTAACCTACCTAACCTGAGGGCCTTAAGAGTTATTGAATTTTATCACGAATTAAAAATCTTTCAATTATAATTGCGAAAATACATATTTCAGAAGTACTTAAACTTATGATTCAATTCAAATTTCAAATAATCTTAAATAAGACTTCATATAATCTTACCAGTCAAAGGCCTATAGCTATATATTTCATCACGCATATATTCTTCACTTTGCTTGTTACTCTCTTGCGTATCCTTTACGGAAATTGTATTATTTTGAGTTCTACCTTCCTTATTTATGGCAGATATTGAAACATTTCGATGCAAGTCAGACGAATGCTCTTCATATTTTGTTTTAATTTTAGTAGTACTTCCTTCAAGATTGTCAGAAGCTAAAAGTTTACTGCAAGAATTTTTTTCAGGTAGATTTCTTCTTGCAATATGTTTTTCGCTTTTTCCATCTTTTTTTTGTTTTTTGCGTTCTTTTTCATCCTTGCTTTTTTTCTTTTTCTTTTTGTCTTTCACTTTTTTTTCTTGATCATAATTTATTTTGTCACTTCGTGGCGTTGTTCCTTCCGTCTCTGATTTTGTCTTATTATAATCTTGAAGATGTTGATTGTAATGTTTATTAGTGGTATCTTTTTTAATATCCAAACTGTTTATTTTTTGTATTGGACTAACTCGTACATCAAAGGGCATGTCAATTTCCTTTTTACTTTGCTTCCGACCTAAGTCTTTATAAAACTTAACATCTTTTTGTGATGTCTCCTTTTCGTCATAAGTTGTGTAGTCCTTAGGATTTAGATCAAATTCCTCACTTCGTTCTTTTGACTTGTAGGGGCTATTACGTTCTTTTGACTTATAGGGGCTACTACGTTCTTTCAACTTATAGGGGCTACTACGTTCTTTCGACTTATAGGGGCTATTACGTTCTTTCGACTTATAGGGACTGTATGATTTTGAAAGTTCATGCTTCTTTCTTCCAATATCTACATGAAAGCTTTCTTTTCCATTAGAATGATTTAATGCTTTATTATTATCAAATTCTGGGCTGGTGTACTTTTCGTAATTACGATTTTTGATATAATCATCATGATTATGTTTCTGATTTCTCCGATAATCCCTTTTAAATGAAGAGTTCTCAAAGCCCGGTGGTGGACGTTCGGATGTGCCCGGTGGACATATATCTAATAAGTTGTTTTTGTAAAGATCTTCATTTTCATAGCGATCTCTTTTTAAAAAATTATGTGAATTATTGCCATGTTGATGCGCTCTGAAATATAAAAAAACAAATATTTTTCCTAATTAGAGCGTGTGTTATGAAAATAATAATAGAAATTCTTTTATATGTAATATGCTCGGATCTAGATTCGAAATTTGATTTAAACAATATGGTTATCATTTAAGTATTACGAGGGCTATTTATAAGATTAAGACTATTTGAATTTCCCGCATAGTAACTTGAAATCCAACACTGCTCCCGTCAACTGTCATCTTTTAACAGAAAACTGTGAAATTTTAAGCAAGTTGAGACATTTAGTTTGTACTTGACAGGTATTGAAAGCAGAAAACCTTTTGAATTTAAACGAAAATGGAAAAAAAAACAGATTTCTCTTGCAGATTAAGCATTATTTTTGTCGTAAATAAAACCATCATCTAAACGAAGGAAAAGATTGACAAATAATGAGGGGTCTCTGTACCATCAATTTCAATGGTTAAGAAGCAGTTTACTGAGTTCCGTTAGGGTTTAGTCCACCCAAAAGAAGTCGTCAAGCCCGAAATCGTCGATAAAATCAATGGAATGATATTAGACTATCGAAGAATGAAAGTGCGTGAGGAAGCTGAGGCTGTAGAATTCTCAACTGAGCGGAAACACCACATTTGACATGAATATTTGAACATGCTGCAATTGCTCACATTCTACCATCGATTACTTTGGAAAGGGTATAACAATCCCCGCAAAATATTATCCTTAGTTTTTGACAGATTCGATATATATTTGAAGCAGTAACGACCGTTTTGGTGAAGAAAAATCTGCTGATTCATCAAGACAATTAACGGGTGACCACGTTTGTAGTCACCATGGCAAAAACCCATAAATTGGACTACAAACTGCTTCCCCATCCAGCATATTCGATCAGATGAAATGGCTTAGAGATTTGGGTCAAATGAAAAGCTCATTACTTAAAAAATGCCTGTTTTGAGGGCCATGAGAAAATCTATTATTTGGAAGGAAAAAAACAAAAAACCCAAATTGTTTTAACAGTTTGAAGCCTATAAAATTTCCTGTAAAGAGGTATTTTTTTTAAAGATGTATGGTAATTGCTTGCAAAGTTTCAGCCTGTTAATATTAATCACTTTAATGGTTTTTTTAAAACTTTTTTCGAACTGAATGACCATGTATTTTGACTTGATATGGTTCTTCCTATTAGCAAAACTTGGAGATAAATTTTCTTGAAAAATATACAAGTTAATACATATTTTGTTTCGTTTCACTATTTTGTAAGGTAACGACGCCGAGCATATTTCAATGCATTTAAAATCATAATAAAGAGTTATTTATGGAGAAAATTAAGCATTGTTGAAAAAATGGTGAATTTCACCCCAAAATATTTTATAAAATAAATTGTTCACACTGTACGAAGGAACAATGTATCTATTTCTCGTTCGTTTGTAAGTGTGAGTTACAAAAAATAAATAATAAATTAAAAAAGTTTACCTTGTGTTCCTGTCACTTAAAGAAGTTGAACGTTTTTGGTAGTTTCGACTTAATTCTGGTCCTTGGTTACGGTAAAAGATTTTTTCTCGCTCACGGGATTGCCGCTGATTAATTTTTGGCATTGGTTTTGTATCATATGGTGAAACAGGACCTCGATTACGCTTTAATTGCTGTGGTGAATATTTTCTAAATGTTTTTTCCTTCGAACGAGAGCTACGACGATTCGGAGATCTATGATGCTCTTTGTGTTTTTCTTTTTCTCTCATTATTCTGTTGAATGCTTCCAAAGGATCATCAATAACCCTTAAATAAAATAAAAATATACATTAATTTCTTAACACGTTGAGTGCCATGTGTACCGCCGGCGGTACACACTTTACTTGTAGCGCTGTGCCACCATACAAATTCAATATGTATGAAAAAATGGCGACTTTTAATAACTGTTGAATACTGATCTATAGGGGTATATTTATAATGAGTTTGTGGAAAGAGATTTGTGCTTATAAGTGTTATTTGTCCTATAAAATGGCGTGAAATTTAAAGTATTGAAGTTAAAGTGTGTACCGCCGGCGGTTCACGTGGCACCTCACGGAGGACATTTTGCTTGTATGGTGGCACATTATCTATATCATAATCAATGCAAAAAAAATTTTAGTGCTGAGAAGTACCACTGAACTACCAAAATATATATTAAAATAAAAATAGTATTGTATATATTATTGTAAAAATTGGTTAAATAAAATTGAATTGAATTGAATTAAAAATTTAAAAATAAATTCCATTTTTCTTAATAATTCAGCCTAAAAACAACTCAATTTGCATTTATATTTAGTATTTTGCGTTTAGTACAAAATTATTTAATAAACTTGAGATTTATCATGTAATTTACGTAATTTTCGTTTGTTACAATGCCAACCCAGGTAGTAATGCAATGATTTTCCAATGCATTGCGCTCTTCAGTAAAATATCACAAAGATTTTGATACTGAAAACTTTCCCACTACCATTAAATATACATTTATACATTTTTTTCACAAAATTTAGTGTTATTAAAGAAATCACATTTTAACTTTTAATTTAATTTTTTTTTTATAAATATAAAAGAACTTTTCTACTCATCAAGATACGCCTAGCTATGACCTTTTGAATGAAGACGTATAGTAGAAATCACATCTTCTTAAAGAAAAAAATAAATTTTTTCCAACGCAAGTCTACTCTTCAAGATACGGCTGACCATTAAAATGTTATGATCTTTTTAATGGAAGCAGATACTAGATTTAGAGAATGAACAAGGCTGTAATTTAGTAGGTTCATTAACTAAATCCAGAATAGAGCGGTAATTTTTCATCCGATCTTGGTACGCAAAGGCTCAAAATTTTCGTAATAAACTATGTTATTGATAAAAGTAATAAAACTTAATTTTTTTTTAATTTTTCGGTCCGCTAATAGGCTTTTTGAGATATATCCATTTTTTAGAGGCTAACAACTCGGTAAGTAGGCATCCGATTGAAAAATGTTAAAGGTACGGCTTGTTCCGGGTAGTTTTGACTATCCGTATCCAGTGAAAAATGTCAATTTTACTATTTGTTGTTTTTCTTATATCGCCGGTGCTTACGAAGACTATCTCGTCTTTAAATGCGGATAAGAAAATCACTTTTTACAAAATGTGGAGAAGAAAATAACTTATTGCAAAATGCGGCGAAGAAAATCACTTTTTACAAAATGCGGCGAAGAAAATCTCTTTATTTAGTGAATATGTACTTTTCTAAAAAATTTGCATTACTAATCGAAAGAGTGATTTTTGACGCTGCATTTTTAAAAAAGTGATTTTCTTCGCCGCATATTGTAAAAAGTGATTTTCTTCGCCGCATTTTATAAAAAGTGATTTTCTTGTCCGCATATTACAAAAAAGATTTTTTTCGCCGCAATTTAAAAAAAAAAAAGATTTTCTTCGCCGCAACTTTCGGTTGGAAGATTTTCTTCGTAAGTAACTTTTTATTTATTTTCAAAAATACAATAACGGAAAATTTCAAGTTTGGTTTTTTGTTAAAATTAAATAGGCAATTTAAAAATGAACTTCAAATTTGTTAAATTATTTTTGCGTACTTAGTTTTGGGGCATTGAAAAATTGTTTCTTTGGTGTACGAGTTTTTTCACTTTTGAGTAAGGATCAGGATCCTGACAGGATACAAAAAAACCAAGTTCAGATTCGTAATCGTGAGATTTTAAATTTAATACAATATATACCTAGTAATAAATTAAATGATTTTCACAAATTTAAATGATTTGTTTTTTAAGACTGCTATTTTTGAATATTCTATTAATAATACGAACTTTTTACAGTCGCCGCTACAAATATTAACTTGGAAATTGGTGACATATGTTTCGGCTATTACCACATACACATACAATATATATAGAATCGAACCGCAGCCTTCTGTATTCTAATGAAAGAATACAGCAGACCTCTACCACTTAAGCCACGCTGACGGAACGATCTACCTTGTCAAAGATCCTCACATAAATAACACTGTTGTTGTTTATGTAAGTACACTTGTTGCTATCAGCTGTGTTCATATATGTCACCAATTTCCAGGTTAATATTTGTAGGACGGTTGTTGTTGATTGCAAATTTGACTGTAAAAAGTTCGTATTAATGGAATATTCAAAAATAGCAGTCTTAAAAATCAAATTAAAATCATTTAAATTTGTGAAAATCATTTAATATTTGAAAAGGTGAACCCGCAAATATTCTGCAAATATTTATAAAATTGAATGATCTTTCACATAGGGGGCTAGCCGAGGCCAGTTTCCAAATCGGCCCACCCTAATATATATATACAAATATGAAGCAAAACACGCCAAATGTACCAGCTCAAAATTTTTTTGTCTTCAATTTCGCTCAAATTTGGCAACATGGTAGATCCGGTGTGCAAAAACAACAATCCGGGAGAATTTGGTCCTAGTACCATTTGTTGTTAAAATACAGGGTGTTGAAGTTGGCGTTTTTAGTCATTTTCATGAAAAGGGTGTTTTTTCAAAAATTTATAGCTTGCATTAAAAATTGTAAATTGATAAATCTAAGTTGCTGGTCCCATTCATTTTGAATTGTTCTTTTTATAAAAAAAATATTTCTTGGTGAAAAAAATTTTTTTCCACCAAAATTTTTTCCACCAAAATTTTTTTCACTTAAAAATACTTTTGAATTTTTTTAAAAAAACCACCCTTAGATTTTTTTTAAAAGTACTTAAATTTAAAGCATAATTTATAAGCTTTAAAATGATGTATGACTCAAGATGCGATTCGGACGCTACATGAGAGTTTTTGGCTTTTGGACGTCCGCGCACTATGGTTTTTTTTGGACAAACAAGTGTATGCAAAAATAATTCAATACAAGGACACATTTTCTTTAAAAAAATTAAACTCGAAGTTAAAGGTTATACATACACCTACCTAAAAAGATGCCCGCAACTAAATTTTTGAAAAATTACTCAAAAAAAAAAATTTTTTCTAACTTTCCAAAAATTCTCAAAAAATTTCACACTTATTTCCTTGATGATTCTAAGCATTTTATTCCTAGTACGCTTTTTTCGTAAGATGCTTTCCTGTTGAGTAAAAAAAGATTTTTGCCTGCCGCGGCACTATAGTTTTTTTTTCGACAAAAAAGTGTACACAAAAATAATTCACTACAAGGACACATTTTCTTTAAAAAAATTAAACGCGAAACTAGTAAGGGTGTAAATTTTGGCCTGGCCAAAAAATAAATACCCTACACTGCAGTATTTTGAAAAGTTTGCTTATATGGGAGGTGCCACGCCCTCTTGTCCGAGTACACCCAGTTTTTGTTCAGAGCTTGCATTTATAGTTTTTAGTGTCAGAGTGAAATTTAATTGGATTATCTCAAAAAACTCTTTCAGTATAGCATTTTGAATCTGTTGCTTATATGGGAGGTGCCACGCCCCCTTGTCTGATTTCACCCAGTTTTTGCTGAGAGCTTTCATTTATAATTCTTAGTGTCTGAGTCAAATTTGGTTCGAATATCTCAAAAAACGCTTTCAGTATAGCGTTTTGAAGCTTCTGCTTATATGGGAGGTACCACGCCCTCTTGTCCGAATTCGCTCAAATTTTTATCAGAGCTTGCGCTTACAATTCGTAGTACTTATATGTATTGCGGTTGCATTGTCGTGAAAAATACTCCTAAAATTGCATTTTGAATATAATTTTTGTATGGGCGGTAGGCGTGTCCGTTGACCGATTTTGCTCATTTTCAATCCCCCGAGCTAACTTTGATGACGAAGGCAGTGTACCAAATTTCATTGAATTATCTTGCTCAGTTTTCCCAAAAAGTGTATTTCAACACACAGCCAGCCAGCCACCCAGCCAGCCAGCCAGCCAGCCACCCAGCCAGCCAGCCAGCCAGACAGACGGACATGGCTATATCGACTCAGGGGGTGACGCTGATCAAGAATATATATACTTTTCTATACCTGCCACGCCTCCTTCTCTGCGTTACAAACGGAAGGACAAAGTGAATATACCCTGGGTGTAGGGTATAATTAAAGGTTATATATTCACCTGTTTGAAAAGATGCCCGCTTTTCCAGCATCTAATCCACAAAATAGTGGCACGGGTCGAAATCTCTTGAATTTTTAAAAAAATCGATTTTTCTATTTGGATGTTTCTCGATACTTTTGGACTTTTATCGATATTTTGGATGTTTTTCGATACTTTTGGACTTTTATCGATATTTTGGATGTTTCTCGATATTTTGGATTTTTCTCGATACTTTTGGACTTTTTCCGATATTTTGGATGTTTCTCGATACTTTTGGACTTTTTCCGATATGTTGGATGTTTCTCGATACTTTTGGACTTTTCCGATATTTTGGATGTTTTTCGATACTTTTGGACTTTTACCGATATTTTGGATCTTTCTCGATACTTTTGGACTTTTACCGATATTTTGGATGTTTCTCGATGCTTTTGGACTTTTACCAATATTTTGGATGTTTTCCGATACTTTTGGACTTTTATCGATATTTTGGATGTTTCTCGATACTTTAAGACTTTTATCGATATTTTGGATGTTTCTCGATACTTCTCGATATTTTGGATGTTTCTCGATGCATTTGGATTTTTATCGATATTTTGGATGTTTCTCGATGCTTTTGGACTTTTACCGATATTTTGGATGTTTCTCGATATTTTGGATGTTTCTCGATGCTTTTGGACTTTTACCGATATTTTGGATGTTTCTCGATATTTTGGATGTTTCTCGATGCTTTTGGACTTTTATCGATATTTTGGATGTTTCTCGATGCTTTTGGACTTTTACCGATATTTTGGATGTTTCTCGATACTTTTGGACTTTTTCCGATATTTTGGATGTTTCTCGATACTTTTGGACTTTTATCGATATTTTGGATGTTTCTCGATGCTTTTGGACTTTTATCGATACATATTTTGGATGTTTCTCGATACTTCTCGATATTTTGGATGTTTCTCGATGCTTTTGGACTTTACCGATATTTTGGATGTTGCTCGATACTTTTGAACTTTTACTGATATACATACCGATGTTTGTCGATACTTTTGAGATCTTTTCGATATTTTGGATGTTTTCCGATATTTTTTGGCACAAGCAATTTTACCAATTTTTATGTTATTCGGTTTTAATATATACATTTTTTTTTTAAATTTTTGAAAAATTACTCAAAATAAAAATTTTTTTTCTAACTTTCCAAAAATTCTCAAAAAATTTCACACTTATTTCCTTGATGATTCTAAGCATTTTATTCCTAGTACGCTTTTTTCGTAAGATGCTTTCCTGTTGAGTAAAAAAAGATTTTTGCCTGCCGCGGCACTATAGTTTTTTTTTCGACAAAAAAGTGTACACAAAAATAATTCACTACAAGGACACATTTTCTTTAAAAAAATTAAACGCGAAATTAAAGGTTATATATTCACCTGTTTGAAAAGATGCCCGCTTTTCCAGCATCTAATCCACAAAATAGTGGCACGGGTCGAAATCTCTTGAATTTTTAAAAAAATCGATTTTTCTATTTAAAAATGTTAGTCACATTAAACGCAGAAGTTAAATATGAATAAATTTATGTGCATTCAATCAAATCAAGTAAGATTAAATCAACTCAAAGTGAAAATGGGCGGTGCCACGCCCCAAAAACAAATTCGTAATATTCGTCATATCTCCGAAACTATAAGATGCAGAGAGATAAAATTCGGTATGTTTTTAAAAAGCACAGAGAGAAATAATATCCACTGAAAAAAAGGGCGGTGCCACGCTCTACAAATATAAAACTTATCATATCTCCAAAACTATTTGAGCTATAGGGATGAATTTCGGTATATATTAAGGGTAGTGAGTCAAATAACATTTGCTGAAAAAAAGGACGGTACCACACCCAACCTTTTTAATTGACACTCTGTTCTATAGGAAACAAGTTCATTGTAGCTCTGCCTGTGGGCGTGGCACCAAATATTTTTTCAGCAGACATTATTTGTCTTGATGGCTTTTGTAGATATGATGTGTTTTATATTTTTGGGGCGTGGCACCACCCACTTTTCTAATAAATATTATTTCCCTCTGTGCCTATTACAAACATACCGAATCTTATATATCTGCGTCTAATATTTTCGGAGACATCACGAATTTGTTTTTGGGGCGTGGCACCGCCCATTTTCACTTTGAGTTCATTTCATCTTAATTGATTTGATTAAATACATATAAATTTATACATATATCACTCCTGCGTTTAATGCGACTAACATTTTTAAACAGAAAAATCGATTTTTTTTTCAAAATTCAAGAGATTTCGACCCGTGTCATAAATTTGTGGATCAGATGCTGGAAAAGCGGGCATCTTTTCAAACAGGTGAATATATAACCTTTAATTTCGCGTTTAATTTTTTTAAAGAAAATGTGTCCTTGTAGTGAATTATTTTTGTGTACACTTTTTTGTCGAAAAAAAAAAACTATAGTGCCGCGGCAGGCAAAAATCTTTCTTTACTCAACAGGAAAGCATCTTACGAAAAAAGCGTACTAGGAATAAAATGCTAAGAATCATCAAGGAAATAAGTGTGAAATTTTTTGACAATTTTTGGAAAGTTAGAAAAAAAATTTTTATTTTGAGTAATTTTTCAAAAATTTAAAAAAAAAATGTATATATTAAAACCGAATAACATAAAAATTGGTAAAATTGCTTGTGCCAAAAAATATCGGAAAACATCCAAAATATCGAAAAGATCTCAAAAGTATCGACAAACATCGGTATGTATATCAGTAAAAGTTCAAAAGTATCGAGCAACATCCAAAATATGGGTAAAGTCCAAAAGCATCGAGAAACATCCAAAATATCGAGAAGTATCGAGAAACATCCAAAATATGTATCGATAAAAGTCCAAAAGCATCGAGAAACATCCAAAATATCGATAAAAGTCCAAAAGTATCGAGAAACATCCAAAATATCGGAAAAAGTCCAAAAGTATCGAGAAACATCCAAAATATCGGTAAAAGTCCAAGAGCATCGAGAAACATCCAAAATATCGATAAAAGTCCAAAAGCATCGAGAAACATCCAAAATATCGAGAAACATCCAAAATATCGGTAAAAGTCCAAAAGCATCGAGAAACATCCAAAATATCGAGAAACATCCAAAATATCGGTAAAAGTCCAAAAGCATCGAGAAACATCCAAAATATCGATAAAAATCCAAATGCATCGAGAAACATCCAAAATATCGAGAAGTATCGAGAAACATCCAAAATATCGATAAAAGTCTTAAAGTATCGAGAAACATCCAAAATATCGATAAAAGTCCAAAAGTATCGGAAAACATCCAAAATATTGGTACAAGTCCAAAAGCATCGAGAAACATCCAAAATATCGGTAAAAGTCCAAAAGTATCGAGAAAGATCCAAAATATCGGTAAAAGTCCAAAAGTATCGAAAAACATCCAAAATATCGGAAAAGTCCAAAAGTATCGAGAAACATCCAACATATCGGAAAAAGTCCAAAAGTATCGAGAAACATCCAAAATATCGGAAAAAGTCCAAAAGTATCAAAAAACATCCAAAATATCGGAAAAAGTCCAAAAGTATCGAGAAACATCCAAAATATCGGAAAAAGTCCAAAAGTATCGAGAAACATCCAAAATATCGAGAAACATCCAAAATATCGATAAAAGTCCAAAAGTATCGAAAAACATCCAAAATATCGATAAAACTCCAAAAGTATCGAGAAACATCCAAAACATCGGAAAAAGTCCAAAAGTATCGAGAAACATCCAAAATATCGGTAAAAGTCCAAAAGTATCGAGAAACATCCAAAATATCGGTAAAAGTCCAAAAGTATCGAGAAACATCCAAAATATCGGAAAAAGTCCAAAAGTATCGAGAAACATCCAAAATATCGGAAAAAGTCCAAAAGTATCGAGAAACATCCAAAATATCGATAAAAGTCCAAATGCATCGAGAAACATCCAAAATATCGATAAAAGTCTAGAAGTATCGAGAAACATCCAAAATATGTATCGATTTGGTTTGGCAGGCCATATGCACCTGGGGTCTGAGGAGCATTTTTTTTGTAACACTGGGCACAATTAACTCAAAAATTTATCTATATACAGTAGCTCCAAGCCAAAGTCGTACACCAAACAAACTATTTTTCAATGCCCCAAAACTAAGTACTCAAAAATAATTTAAGAAATTTGAAGTACATTTTTAAATAGCCTTTTTAATCCTTCAATTTTAACAAAAAACCAAACTTGAAATTATCCGTTATTTTTGAAAATAAATAAAAAGTTACAGAAATCAAGCATATTCAGTACCAAAGCCAAAGTCGTACACCTTAACAAAGTTATAATTTTTACATGAGTTCAGTAAATATTGCACATTATTTTGCTTTTATTTGTCATGTTTAGTCCTTTTGGCATCCTTTTAATTAGTTTTTCACTATAGCTCGGATAAATTTTTTCCCATTTTCCATGAATACCCTTTTCAGTTCAGTTTTTGAAGAAATATTGTGCTGGCGAACTTTTGCGTCCAGATAATTCCACAAGATTTTAATAGCATTTATATCTGGACCCTGCGCCAGTGTTACGAATACATTGGGACAGTTGTATTGAATCCATGATCTCATATTATAAGAAATATGTTTGAAATCGTTATCTTATTAAAAGTACCTATTTCTACATTGACCAAGTTTATCCTTATATTACAATAAATTTAGTCTCTAAATGTTCAAATACATCTTATGATCCTTACTTCTATCAACAAAATGGAGTATTCCAGGCCCAGCTGCTGAAAAAGAGCCCCAAACCATTAGTGAACCACCGTTATGTTTTACATATGGTTTAAGGTTTATCGAACAAGGTGCTTCAGTTGGTTTTCTCCATATGTATGGTCTGCCGTCTGATCCAAAAGTATTAATCTTACTTTCATTCAAGAAGAGGACATTTTTCCAAAAGAAAAAATCTTTATGGCAGTGCGTTTAAGCAAAAAGCAACCGAGCCTCTTGATGCTTCTTCTTTATTAAAGAAAAACGTTAGACCAAATTTAAAACATGAAGGTGGTTCACTAATGGTTTGGGGCTCCTTTTTAACAGCTGTGCCTGGAATACACCAATTTGTTGATAGAAGTAAGGACCATAAGATGTATTTGAACATTTAGAGACTAAATTTATTGAAATATAACGAAAAACTTGGTCAATGTAGTGATATGTATTTTTTTACCAAGAAAACGATCTCAAACATATTCCTTATAATATGAGGTCATGAATTCAATAGACCTGTCCCAAAATATTCGTAACACTGGCGCAGGGTCCAGATATAAATGCTATTAAAATATTGTGGAATTATCTGGACGCAAAAGTTCGCAAGCACAATATTTCTTCAAAAACTGAACTGAAAAGGGTATTCATGGAAAATTGGAAAAAATTTATCCGAGCTATTGTGAAAAACTAGTTCAAAGGATGCCAAAAGGACTAAACATGACAAATAAAAACAAAATAATGTACAATAGTTACTGAACTCATGTAAAAATTATAACTTTGTTAAGGTGTACGACTTTGGCTTTGGTACTGAATATGTTTGATTTCTGTAACTTTTTATTTATTTTCAAAAATAACGAAAAATTTCAAGTTTGGTTTTTTGTTAAAATTGAAGGATTAAAATGGCTATTTAAAAATGTACTTCAAATTTCTTAAATTAGTTTTGAGTACTTAGTTTTGGGGCATTGAAAAATAGTTTGTTTGGTGTACGACTTTGGCTTGGAGCTACTGTATAAATACGTGAACAGTTTTTTTTGCGCTCCTTTTGCGAGCTAACCATTTAACCGATTTTGGATATTTTTTTTTTATATGATAGGTACTGTGGTGTAGAATCCACGAATCCAAAAATTATCCTCATACGTTGCCATTAAGGCATTTAAAAACAGGATCAAAGTTTCCCATATAATTACAACAACAACAGCACCCACAGTGTTATGCTGTGTTGTTAAGAAAGTGAATGAGACAGCGGAGTGAGAGAAATTTTGTTGTTGTTGTTTTTCTCTTGCTTGCACAAAACCTGTTTCGTTGCACTCTGTCGACGTTCTGCACCGATATTTTGGATGTTTTTCGATACTTCTAGACTTTTATCGATGTTTTGGATGTTTCTCGATACTCCTGGACTTTTATCGATATTTTGGATGTTTCTCGATACTTTTGGACTTTTTCCGATATTTTGGATGTTTCTCGATACTTTCGGACTTTTATCGATATTTTGGATGTTTCTCGATGCTTTTGGACTTTTACCGATATTTTGGATGTTTCTCGATATTTTGGATGTTTCTCGATGCTTTTGGACTTTTATCGATATTTTGGATGTTTCTCGATGCTTTTGGACTTTTACAGATATTTTGGATGTTTCCCGATATTTTGGATCGGTAAAAGTCCAAAAGCATCGAGAAACATCCAAAATATCGATAAAAGTCCAAAAGCATCGAGAAACATCCAAAATATCGAGAAACATCCAAAATATCGGTAAAAGTCCAAAAGCATCGAGAAACATCCAAAATATCGGAAAAAGTCCAAAAGTATCGAGAAACATCCAAAATATCGGAAAAAGTCCAAAAGCATCGAGAAACATCCAAAATATCGAGAAACATCCAAAATATCGGTAAAAGTCCAAAAGCATCGAGAAACATCCAAAATATCGATAAAAATCCAAATGCATCGAGAAACATCCAAAATATCGAGAAGTATCGAGAAACATCCAATATATCGATAAAAGTCCAAAAGTATCGGAAAACATCCAAAATATTGGTAAAAGTCCAAAAGCATCCAGAAACATCCAAAATATCGGTAAAAGTCCAAAAGTATCGAGAAACATCCAAAATATCGGAAAAAGTCCAAAAGTATCGAGAAACATCCAACATATCGATAAAAGTCTAGAAGTATCGAAAAACATCCAAAATATCGGAAAAAGTCCAAAAGTATCGAGAAACATCCAAAATATCGGAAAAAGTCCAAAAGTATCGAGAAACATCCAAAATATCGGAAAAAGTCCAAAAGTATCGAAAAACATCAAAAATATCGGAAAAAGTCCAAAAGTTTCGAGAAACATCCAAAATATCGGAAAAGTCCAAAAGTATCGAGAAACATCCAAAATATCGAGAAGTATCGAGAAACATCCAAAATATCGATAAAAGTCTTAAAGTATCGAAAAACATCCAAAATATCGATAAAAGTCCAAAAGTATCGAGAAACATCCAAAATATCGGAAAAACTCCAAAAGTATCGAGAAACATCCAAAATATCGGTAAAAGTCCAAAAGTATCGAGAAACATCCAAGATATCGGTAAAAGTCCAAAAGTATCGAAAAACATCCAAAATATCGGAGAAAGTCCAAAAGTATCGAGAAACATCCAAAATATCGGTAAAAGTCCAGAAGTATCGAAAAACATCCAAATATCGATAAAAGTCTAGAAGTATCGAGAAACATCCAAAATATGTATCGATAAAAGTCCAAAAGCATCGAGAAACATCCAAAATATCGATAAAAGTCCAAAAGTATCGAGAAACATCCAAAATATCGGAAAAAGTCCAAAAGTATTGAGAAACATCCAAAATATCGGAAAAAGTCCAAAAGCATCGAGAAACATCCAAAATATCGATAAAAGTCCAAAAGTATCGAGAAACATCCAAAAAATCGGAAAAAGTCCAAAAGTATCGAGAAACATCCAAAATATCGGTAAAAGTCCAAAAGTATCGAGAAACATCCAACATATCGGTAAAAGTCCAAAAGTATCGAAAAACATCCAAAATATCGGAAAAAGTCCAAAAGTATCGAGAAACATCCAAAATATCGGTAAAAGTCCAAAAGTATCGAGAAACATCCAAAATATCGATAAAAGTCTAGAAGTATCGAGAAACATCCAAAATATCGATAAAAGCCCAAAAGCATCGAGAAACATCCAAAATATCGATAAAAGTCCAAAAGTATCGAGAAACATCCAAAATATCGGAAAAAGGCCAAAAGTACCGAGAAACATCC
>OX638370.1:52563519-52650087 GCA_951812925.1 Calliopum simillimum | reverse complement strand
GCATAACCTTGGCGCCATGGATATTTGTCTTCGAGGTTGATTTGTCATAATGGATCCATTTTTCATCCCCAGTCACAATCCGATGCAAAAATGATTTATTTTTATGGCGCTTAAGCAGCATTTCAGACATACAGAAGCGCCGTTCAACGTCTCTCGGCTTCAACTCATAGGGGACCCAATTACCTTGCTTCTGAATGTATCCGGCGGCTTTCAAACGTTTCGAAATGGCTTGCTGAGTCACTCCCAACGATTTGGCAAGCTCGTCTTGTGTTTGACACGAATCCTCATCGAGTAGTTTCTCTAATTCTTCGTCTTCAAACTTTTTTGGCTGTCCTGGGCGTTCTTTGTCTTTGATGTCAAAATCGGCACTTTTGAAGCGTTCAAACCATTCAAAACACTGTGTTTTTCCTAAAGCATCGTCGCCATAAACTTCTACAAGCAAACTATGACTTTCCGCAGCAGTTTTCTTTGCAAAAAAATGACCCAACAGAACCTCCCGCAAATGCTGTCTTTTTCTCGAATTTTCGAAGTTATTCATCGTGAAAAATAATAATGATGCACACAAGATAAAATTGTTTTGTTGACTGATTTTGACAGCTGTCAAATGTACCTTCAAAATGACATATATATAAAGTTCGAGCTTTCACGATATTTGTTAGTACGGACATCCACCGTCAAATTCCGGTTTTTAAGTTGTACACCCAATACTTTTGGATCAGACGGCAGACCATACATATGGAGAAAACCAACTGAAGCACCTTGTTCGATAAACCTAAAACCATATGTAAAACATAACGGTGGTTCACTAATGGTTTGGGGCTCTTTTTCAGCAGCTGGGCCTGGAATACTCCATTTTGTTGATAGAAGTAAGGATCATAAGATGTATTTGAACATTTAGAGACTAAATTTATTGTAATATAAGGATAAACTTGGTCAATGTAGAAATAGGTACTTTTAATAAGATAACGATTTCAAACATATTTCTTATAATATGAGATCATGGATTCAATACAACTGTCCCAATGTATTCGTAACACTGGCGCAGGGTCCAGATATAAATGCTATTAAAATCTTGTGGAATTATCTGGACGCAAAAGTTCGCCAGCACAATATTTCTTCAAAAACTGAACTGAAAAGGGTATTCATGGAAAATGGGAAAAAATTTATCCGAGCTATAGTGAAAAACTAATTAAAAGGATGTCAAAAGGACTAAACATGACAAATAAAAGCAAAATAATGTGCAATATTTACTGAACTCATGTAAAAATTATAACTTTGTTAAGGTGTACGACTTTGGCTTTGGTACTGAATATGCTTGATTTCTGTAACTTTTTATTTATTTTCAAAAATAACGGATAATTTCAAGTTTGGTTTTTTGTTAAAATTGAAGGATTAAAAAGGCTACTTAAAAATGTACTTCAAATTTCTTAAATTATTTTTGAGTACTTAGTTTTGGGGCATTGAAAAATAGTTTGTTTGGTGTACGACTTTGGCTTGGAGCTACTGTATATAGATAAATTTTTGAGTTAATTGTGCCCAGTGTTACAAAAAAAATGCTCCTCAGACCCCAGGTGCATATGGCCCGCCAAACCAAATCGATACATATTTTGGATGTTTCTCGATACTTCTAGACTTTTATCGATATTTTGGATGTTTCTCGATACTTCTGGACTTTTACCGATATTTTGGATGTTTCTCGATACTTTTGGACTTTTTCCGATATTTTGGATGTTTTTCGATACTTTTGGACTTTTACCGATATGTTGGATGTTTCTCGATACTTTTGGACTTTTACCGATATTTTGGATGTTTCTCGATACTTTTGGACTTTTTCCGATATTTTGGATGTTTCTCGATACTTTTGGACTTTTATCGATATTTTGGATGTTTTTCGATACTTTAAGACTTTTATCGATATTTTGGATGTTTCTCGATATTTTGGATGTTTCTCGATACTTTGGATGTTTCTCGATACTTTTGGACTTTTTCCGATATTTTGGATGTTTCTCGATACTTTTGGACTTTTTCCGATATTTTGGATGTTTTCGATACTTTTGGACTTTTTCCGATATTTTGGATGTTTCTCGATACTTTTGGACTTTTTCCGATATTTTGGATGTTTCTCGATACTTTTGGACTTTTTCCGATATTTTGGATGTTTTTCGATACTTTTGGACTTTTACCGATATGTTGGATGTTTCTCGATACTTTTGGACTTTTTCCGATATTTTGGATCTTTCTCGATACTTTTGGACTTTTACCGATATTTTGGATGTTTCTCGATGCTTTTGGACTTGTACCAATATTTTGGATGTTTTCCGATACTTTTGGACTTTTATCGATATTTTGGATGTTTCTCGATACTTTAAGACTTTTATCGATATTTTGGATGTTTCTCGATACTTCTCGATATTTTGGATGTTTCTCGATACTTCTCGATATTTTGGATGTTTCTCGATGCATTTGGATTTTTATCGATATTTTGGATGTTTCTCGATATTTTGGATGTTTCTCGATATTTTGGATGTTTCTCGATGCTTTTGGACTTTTATCGATATTTTGGATGTTTCTCGATGCTTTTGGACTTTTACCGATATTTTGGATGTTTCTCGATACTTTTGGACTTTTATCGATATTTTGGATGTTTCTCCATGCTTTTGGACTTTTATCGATACATATTTTGGATGTTTCTCGATACTTCTCGATATTTTGGATGTTTCTCGATGCTTTTGGACTTTACCGATATTTTGGATGTTGCTCGATACTTTTGGACTTTTACTGATATACATACCGATGTTTGTCGATACTTTTGAGATTTTTTCGATATTTTGGATGTTTTCCGATATTTTTTGGCACAAGCACTACACCAATTTTTATGTTATTCGGTTTTAATATATACTGAGCCTGCTGCATATAAAAAATGTTGCTACGACTAATGAATACTCAATGTTCTGGCTTTGTTTTTTACCAAACGGTACTCGGAAGAAGTGTATCTATCTCAAAGTAAAAGGCCAAATTTTGGCCACCGGCGATACTAGTATTTTTAATTTTGTGTTGTATTAACTTCTTATAGTTATTGCTTTAATAATAAACAAGTCAAAAGCACAAAAAAATTTTTGGTAAAATTTACTTTTAATAGCATAAAAAACAAAATCCCACCTCGACCGTATAAATTCATGCACCGTAACAAAACTTCTAGGTTAAAACCAACTGGCAATCCACTGTAACGATTTTTTTCCATTTTCGATGCTTTAAATGTGTGTATGCGCAGTTTTTCGGGCGCCATTTTGAATTTTTCCATTTTTCAACATCATATTTGGATTCGGGCACCTCGACAACCCCCTGAATAGCATAGTTTTAGCGATATTTAAGCATTTTAAAACAGTTTTATTGAGTTATTCGGATTTTTGGTGTTCACGGGGGGATAAAAAAGTTTTAGGGAAAAGCCGCAAAAAACTAATGAGTTGGTTTTGTTCTTAATTTTATTACAAACATAATGAAGTATTTTTTTAAACATTTTTTTTTTTAAATTTTTGAAAAATTACTCAAAATAAAAATTTTTTTCTAACTTTCCAAAAATTCTCAAAAAATTTCACACTTATTTCTTTGATGATTCTTAGCATTTTATTCCTAGTACGCTTTTTTCGTAAGATGCTTTCCTGTTGAGTAAAAAAAGATTTTTGCCTGCCGCGGCACTATAGTTTTTTTTTTTCGACAAAAAAGTGTACACAAAAATAATTCAGTACAAGGACACATTTTCTTTAAAAAAATTAAACGCGAAATTAAAGGTTATATATTCACCTGTTTGAAAAGATGCCCGCTTTTCCAGCATCTGATCCACAAAATTATGACACGGGTCGAAATCTCTTGAATTTTTAAAAAAAATCGATTTTTCTGTTTAAAAATGTTAGTCGCATTAAACGCAGGAGTGATATATGTATAAATTTATATGTATTTAATCAAATCAATTAAGATGAAATGAACTCAAAGTGAAAATGGGCGGTGCCACGCCCCAAAAACAAATTCGTGATGTCTCCGAAAATATTAGACGCAGATATATAAGATTCGGTATGTTTGTAATAGGCACAGAGGGAAATAATATTTATTAGAAAAGTGGGTGGTGCCACGCCCCAAAAATATAAAACACATCATATCTACAAAAGCCATCAAGACAAATAATGTCTGCTGAAAAAATATTTGGTGCCACGCCCACAGGCAGAGCTACAATGAACTTGTTTCCTATAGAACAGAGTGTCAATTAAAAAGGTTGGGTGTGGTACCGTCCTTTTTTTCAGCAAATGTTATTTGACTCACTACCATTAATATATACCGAAATTCATCCCTATAGCTCAAATAGTTTTGGAGATATGATAAGTTTTATATTTGTAGAGCGTGGCACCGCCCTTTTTTTCAGTGGATATTATTTCTCTCTGTGCTTTTTAAAAACATACCGAATTTTATCTCTCTGCATCTAATAGTTTCGGAGATATGACGAATATTACGAATTTGTTTTTGGGGCGTGGCACCGCCCATTTTCACTTTGAGTTGATTTAATCTTACTTGATTTGATTGAATGCACATAAATTTATTCATATTTAACTTCTGCGTTTAATGTGACTAACATTTTTAAATAGAAAAATCGATTTTTTTAAAACTTCAAGAGATTTCGACCCGTGCCACTATTTTGTGGATTAGATGCTGGAAAAGCGGGCATCTTTTCAAACAGGTGAATATATAACCTTTAATTTCGCGTTTAATTTTTTTAAAGAAAATGTGTCCTTGTAGTGAATTATTTTTGTGTACACTTTTTTGTCGAAAAAAAAAACTATAGTGCCGCGGCAGGCAAAAATCTTTTTTTACTCAACAGGAAAGCATCTTACGAAAAAAGCGTACTAGGAATAAAATGCTTAGAATCATCAAGGAAATAAGTGTGAAATTTTTTGAGATTTTTTGGAAAGTTAGAAAAAATTTTTTTTTTTTGAGTAATTTTTCAAAAATTTAGTTGCGGGCATCTTTTTAGGTAGGTGTATGTATAACCTTTAACTTCGAGTTTAATTTTTTTAAAGAAAATGTGTCTTTGTATTGAATTATTTTTGCATACACTTGTTTGTCCAAAAAAAACCATAGTGCGCGGACGTCCAAAAGCCAAAAACTCTCATGTAGCGTCCGAATCGCATCTTGAGTCATACATCATTTTAAAGCTTATAAATTATGCTTTAAATTTAAGTACTTTTAAAAAAAAATCTAAGGGTGGTTTTTTTAAAAAAATTCAAAAGTATTTTTAAGTGAAAAAAATTTTGGTGGAAAAAAATTTTTTTCACCAAGAAATATTTTTTTTATAAAAAGAACAATTCAAAATGAATGGGACCAGCAACTTAGATTTATCAATTTACAATTTTTAGTGCAAGCTATAAATTTTTGAAAAAACACCCTTTTCATGAAAATGACTAAAAACGCCAACTTCAACACCCTGTATTTTAACAACAAATGGTACTAGGACCAAATTCTCCCGGATTGTTGTTTTTGCACACCGGATCTACCATATTGCCAAATTTGAGCGAAATTGAAGACAAAAAATTTTGAGCTGGTACACTTGGCGTGTTTTGCTTCATATTTGTATATATATATTAGGGTGGGCCGATTTGGAAACTGGCCTCGGCTAGCCCCCTATGTGAAAGATCATTCAATTTTATAAATATTTGCAGAATATTTGCGGGTTCACCTTTTCAAATATTAAATGATTTTCACAAATTTAAATGATTTTAATTTGATTTTTAAGACTGCTATTTTTGAATATTCCATTAATACGAACTTTTTACAGTCAAATTTGCAATCAACAACAACCGTCCTACAAATATTAACCTGGAAATTGGTGACATATATGAACACAGCTGATAGCAACAAGTGTACTTACATAAACAACAACAGTGTTATTTATGTGAGGATCTTTGACAAGGTAGATCGTTCCGTCAGCGTGGCTCAAGTGGTAGAGGTCTGCTGTATTCTTTCATTAGAATACAGAAGGCTGCGGTTCGATTCTATTGGGTGTACAACTTAAAAACCGGAATTTGACGGTGGATGTCCGTACTAGCAAATATCGTGAAAGCTCGAACTTTATATATATGTCATTTTGAAGGTACATTTGACAGCTGTCAAAATCAGTCAACAAAACAATTTTATCTTGTGTGCATCATTATTATTTTTCACGATGAATAACTTCGAAAATTCGAGAAAAAGACAGCATTTGCGGGAAGTTCTGTTGGGTCATTTTTTTGCAAAGAAAACTGTTGCGGAAAGTCATAGTTTGCTTATAGAAGTTTATGGCGACGATGCTTAAGGAAAAACACAGTGTTTTGAATGGTTTAAACGCTTCAAAAGTGCCGATTTTGACATCAAAGACAAAGAACGCCCAGGACAGCTAAAAAAGTATGAAGACGAAGAATTAGAGAAGCTACTCGATGAGGATTCGTGTCAAACACAAGACCAGCTTGCCAAATCGTAGGGAGTGACTCAGCAAGCCATTTCGAAACGTTTGAAAGCCGCCGGATACATTCAGAAGCAAGGCAATTGGGTCCCCTATGAGTTGAAGCCGAGAGACGTTGAACGGCGCTTCTGTATGTTTGAAATGCTGCTTGAGCGCCATAAAAACAAATCATTTTTGCATCGGATTGTAACTGGGAATGAAAAATGGATCCATTATGACAATCCCAAGCGCAAAAAGTCATACGTGAAACCCGGCCAACCAGCCAAATCAACCTCGAAGCCAAATATCCATGGCGCCAAGGTTATGCTGTGTATTTGGTGGGATCGGAAGGGGTCGTTATATTATGAGTTGTTGAAATCGGGCCAGACAATCACAGGTGACCTGTACCGAACACAATTAATACGTTTGAAGCGTGCCATCATCGAAAAACGCCCGGAAAATGCGACCAGACACGAAGCAATAATTTTTCATCATGACAACGCTCGGCCGCATGTTGCAGCAAGACCCGTGAAAAACTATTTGGAAAATAGTGGATGGGAAGTTTTGGCTCACCCGCCTCATAGTCCGGACCTTGCTCCGTCTGACTTTCATTTATTTCGCTCGATGCAAAACGCCCTCACCGGAATACGCTTCACATCAGAGCAAGGCATCCGAAATTGGATAGATTAATTTTTGGCAGCCAAGCCGGCGCAATTTTTTTGGGATGGAATTCTTAAATTGCCTGAAAGATGGGGAAATGTTGTAGATTCCAATGGACAATACTTTGAATAAAATATATTGTAACATTTTTCCACAGTAAAGCATCAAATTTCGCTAAAAAATTCCGGTTTTTAAGTTGTACACCCAATATATATATTGTATGTGTATGTGGTAATAGCGGAAACATATGTCACCAATTTCCAAGTTAATATTTGTAGCGGCGACTGTAAAAAGTTCGTATTATTAATAGAATATTCAAAAATAGCAGTCTTAAAAAACAAATCATTTAAAATTTGTGAAAATCATTTAATTTATTACTAGGTATATATTGTATTAAATTTAAAATCTCACGATTACGAATCTGAACTTGGTTTTTTTGTATCCTGTCAGGATCCTGATCCTTACTCAAAAGTGAAAAAACTCGTACACCAAAGAAACAATTTTTCAATGCCCCAAAACTAAGTACGCAAAAATAATTTAACAAATTTGAAGTTCATTTTTAAATAGCCTATTTAATTTTAACAAAAAACCAAACTTGAAATTTTCCGTTATTGTATTTTTGAAAATAAATAAAAAGTTACAGAAATCAAGCATATTCAGAACCAAAGCCAATACACCTTAACAAAATGATAATTTTTACATGAGTTCAGTATTTAGTGTACATTATTTTGTTTTAAATTGTTATGTTTAGTAATTTTGGCATCCTTTGAATCAGATTTTCACAATAGCGGTGGTTCACTAATGGTTTGGGGCTCTTTTTCAGCAGCTGGGCCTGGAATACTGCATTTTGTTGATGGAAGTAAGGATCATAAGATGTATTTGAACATTTTGAGACTAAATTTATTGCAATATAAGGATAAACTTGGTCAAAGTAGTGATATGTAGTTTTACCAAGAAAACGATCTCAAACATATTCCTTCTAATATGAGATCAAGGATTCAATAGAACTGTCCCAATATATTCGTTACACTGATGCAGGGTCCAGATATAAATATTATTGAAATTTTGTGGAATTATCTGGATGCAAAAGTTCACCAGCACAATATATCTTCAAAAACTGATTCATTGAAAATGGGAAAAAATTTATCCGAGCTATTGTGAAAATCTGATTCAAAGGATGCCATAAGGACTAAACATTACAATTAAAAACAAAATAATGTACACTAAATACTGAACTCATGTAAAAATTATAATTTTGCTAAGGTGTACGAGTTTGGCTTTGGTACTGAAAATGCTTGATTTTTGTAACTTTTTATTTATTTTCAAAAATAACGGAACATTTCAAGTTTGGGTTTTTGCTAAAATTGAAGAATTAAATAGGCTATTTAAAAATGTATTTCAAGTTTCTTAAATTATTTTTGCGTACTTAGTTTTGGGGCATTCAAAAATAGTTTCTTTTGTGTACGAGTTTGGCTTTGACCTACTGTATATCGCCGGTGCTTACGAAGAAAATCTTCCAACCGAAAGTTGCGGCGAAGAAAATCTTTTTTTTTTTAAATTGCGGCGAAAAAAATCTTTTTTGTAATATGCGGCGAAGAAAATCACTTTTTTAAAAATGCTGCGTCAAAAGTCACTCTTTCGATTAGTAATGCAATTTTTTTCGAAAAGTACATATTCACTAAATAAAGAGATTTTCTTCGCCGCATTTTGTAAAAAGTGATTTTCTTCGCCGCATTTTGTAATAAGTTATTTTCTTCTGCACATTTTGTAAAAAGTGATTTTCTTGTCCGCATTCGCACAAAAAAGATCTTTTTCGCCGCAGTTTGAAAAAAAGGATTTTCTTATCCGCTTTTAAAGACGAGATAGTCTTCGTAAGCACCGGCGATATAAGAAAAACAACAAAAAGTAAAATTGACATTTTTCACTGTATACGGATAGTCAAAACTACCCTGAACAAGTCGTACCTTTAACATTTTTCAATCGGATGCCTACTTACCGAGTTGTAAGTCTTCGTCTGATCGCCTAGCTTATCGGTTGACTATGTCTCTTAGATCGCGCTGTGCTCTGTGTTCTAATGCAATAGGCAAAGAAAGTGCCGTAAAATGCATAACATGTAAAAATTGTTTTCATGGACTATGTGCTAATGTGCAGGACGCTAATATTGTTGATATTTTGAAAAATGTGCCAAATATCGTTTTTCAATGCGATAGTTGCTTGAAGTTGGAAAGTAACTTTTTATCGGTTGTTGCTACCTTGATTAATGAGGTTAAAGATCTAAAATTGAAAATTGGTGAACTTTGTTCTTCTAAATCCGATGCTGCTTTTGTTGGTTCGTCAAATTCTCTTTTGCCTAACATTTCTTTGAGAGATCGTATTGCTGCGGATAATGTGACAAACACAGATGATAATGCTGCTGTTGGGGTTTCTCCAAATGCTGTTGGTAATGAGTCATCTACTAATAGTAACGCTGATTTGCCTTGTCTGATTCCTGCTACTGATGTTTCTGCGCAAAACAAAAATATTGGTGAGAATGAAGTTCTTGTTGATTATGTGGATATCCGCGCTCCGCTGTGTTTTGCTGATGTTTCTAAGAGTGGCAATAATGCTCTTGCAAATACAAATAATAAAATTGCTTCTCCGTCTGTCCATGCTGTTGCTCTTAGTTCTGCTGCTGCTGCTAGTACAAATGATTTGTTGGTTTTTCCGTTATCAAACCCCCAGGGAGAAACTGAGTCACCGCTGATGACCCAATCGGAAAATCAATCTTCTTTGATGAGTAATGATGGTTGGAGTAAAGTTCAAAATAAAAAGCGTTCGCGTGCTGTGGTGTTTGGTAGAAATGAAAATACAGACCTAGAAGTGGTGGTAACACAAAAATGAGTACACTTATCTTCGTTTAAAAATACTACTACTGAAAATGATATAGTTGAATATGTAGAAAAACATACTGGCGTAAACAAAAGTCTTATGACTTGTTATAAGCTTGTGAAGAGAGATTCTACCCTTGAGAATGTTAAGTTTGTGAATTTCAAACTTGGGATTTCCAGGGAGCACTATAATTTGCTATTTTCTCCAAATCTATGGCAACGGCACATTAAAGTGCGCCCCTTTCAGTTTTTTCCGAAGGAAGGAGAAACACCACATCTGCAGTAAGGAAAGAAGTAGTTCCAGCTTTATGTTCTTCTGATCATCCGCAATTACTGAAAATTTACTTTCAAAATATTTCCGGAATGCGGACTAAAATAAATGCTGTTCGTGCTGCGGTTCTTCAGAATGATTATGACGTCTATGTTTTGGTTGAAACTTGGTTGAATAGTGATTTTTATGATTCTGAGATATTTGATTTAAAATTGTATAATGTATTCCGCAAAGATAGGGATTCTTAAAAGTACCTTGTGCTCTAATATTGTACAACTTACTAATTCTGATTCGTTGCTTGATCAGATTTGCATTGCTATTAATAACAAAAATAATTTGATGTATATTTGTGTTTCTTATATTCCGCCAAATAGTTCTTATGATTTATATGCTGCTCATATCGATAATTTATTGCATCTTTACGTAGAAAATAATGATAATTATCTTATAGTTTTAGGAGATTTTTACCTTAGTAGTATCATATGGTCTTTTGTTAATACGGATGACTGTTGTCTCATTCCTAGCAATGTAAATCATCCCCATGAGATCTATGTTATTGATGGATTTTTTAGTGTAGATTTGAAACAAATCAACTATGTTGCTAACAAATTAAATAAGATTTTAGATCTTGTTTTTACAAGCAGTAATGTAAAATATTTTTTGGAAGAATGTGCTTTTCCGATATCTGATACTGATATGCATCATAATCCTCTCAGTATAACTTTAGAGTACTACAAGTTTGCTGATATTAATTTTGGTTTGGAGTCTAGAAATTTTAATTTTACTAAGTGCGATTTCGTTGCTATAAACAATCAAATTGGTTCAATAGACTGGTGCAATATGCTTGAATGCAGTGACTTGGGTGCATGTTATGAAAACTTTAAAATAAATCTTTCTTATATTTTAAAAAATAATATTCCAATTGTGTCAAGAAGAGTTCATAAATTGCCATGGTATACAAAAGGCCTTAAGAAGCTAAAAAATCTTAGAAACAAATTTCATAAGCTTTTTAAAGACACAAACGATAATGGCGATAGATTGAAATACATGCATTATTCGAGGGAATTTAATTTTCTAAACAAGTTTCTGTATAAACAGTATATTCTAAAATTTGAGTTGAATATCAAGTCTAATCCGAAGTCATTTTGGAATTTTATAAGTTCTAAAAAAACATCGTCTTCTGTTCCTCTGAGTATGTCTTATAATGGTGTTTGTTCAAGCTCAATAAATGAAACTGTGAACCTTTTTGCTGATTTCTTTGAGTCAAATTTTGAGCCAGACAATTATTGGAACGATTCTGAAATTTTGGCACAGATAGTCCCTATAATTGATTTTGGTTCCCTGCAATTAACGTTAGACGATGTCATTATTGGAATAAATAGTTTAAAGAATTCGCAAAAATCTGATATTGATGGCATTTGTCCTTTTCTTCTGAAGAAATGCTCTACTACAATATCTGAGCCCTTATGGATCCTTTTTAATAAATCCCTTTCAATGGGTTCTTTTATTGACGGCTGGAAAATTGCTTTTATTGACCCCACCCACAAAAGTGGCCATAAAAATCTTGTCTCAAATTATAGGCCCATCTCAAAGTTGTCAACTGTGTCGAAATTATTTGAGAGTATTGTTAAGAAAAAAATATTTTTTTCTGTAAAAAATGTAATTACTCCAATGCAACATGGCTTTTTTGCTGGTCGTTTTACAGTCACTAACTTGGCTGTTTTTTCTGACTATTGTTTAGCGGCTTTCTCAAACTGTTTGCAAGTTGACACAATTTATACTGATTTTTCAAAGGCTTTTGATAAGGTCTCACATAAAGTTCTTATTGCTAAACTGTCAAAACTTGGGTTTCATTCGAAATTTTTAGATTGGTTAAACTCCTATCTAAGTAATCGGTTGAATTTTGTCATTATTGATGGTGTTAAATCCAGATCTTTCTTAGCAAGCTCGGGTGTTCCTCAAGGAAGCATTTTGGGTCCACTTCTATTTATATTATTTATAAATGATATTGGATTTTGTTTTAATAATGCCAGTTTCTTACTATATGCTGATGATTTAAAACTTTTTTTAAAAATTAACAGTCCCTTTGATATTATTGCTCTTCAAAATGATTTGGACAATTTGTTTGTTTGGTGCTCTCGAAATCAATTATTTTTAAACATTGATAAGTGTTGCCATGTGACTTTTTGCAAAGCTTCAACATGTCTTCCATCGTCTTATAAATTGAATTCCACCACTTTAAAATGCAAAAGTGAAGTTTTAGATCTTGGCATTCTGTTTGATGCTAAATTTACTTTCGTTAGTCACATAAATTACATCATTCCCAAATGCTACTCGATGTTGGCTTTTGTTAAGCGGCATAGTGATCAGTTCAGTGATCCTCATACATCAAAAGTATTGTATACTGCTTATGTTCGATCGAAACTTGAATATGCATCAATTATCTGGCATCCATTTTTCTTTGTTCACTCCAACAGATTAGAGCAAGTTCAAAAAAGATTTCTGAAATTTGCTCTTAGATCTATTAGCTTTTCAGATCCTGTGCCACCTTATAGTTCTCGGTGCATGTTAATTGACCTTAGGTCACTTCAGTCAAGGAGATTGATTGCCACCTTAATGTTTGTCTATGACATTATTACAAATCAAATTGATTGTTCATATTTGCTAGAGAGAGTAAAATTTAATATTCCTTCTAGAACTTTGCGGCACTGCAATTTGTTTTCAATTCCATTTTGTAGAACAAACTATTCTTTAAATGCACCAATAACAAGGGCTCTTATTGAATTTAATAAAATTAATATAAATCGTGATATAGATTTTTCAATCTCAAGGGATCTATTTAAGAAACAATTAATTAATATGTCTTCTTGATCGTAAGCTAATTAATAAATAATTCAGATCTATTGCTTCCATAATTATTATCTTAGATATTGTTAAAGAATTTATATTTATTTTAGTTGTTAACTTTATTTTGTTGTTTTCTTATTTTTTGCCTAGTCTGTAAGGAATTGTATATCCAAAGACTTAATAAACTAAACTAAACTAACAAAAAAATGGATATATCTCAAAAAGCCTATTAGCGGACCGAAAAATTAAAAAAAAATTAAGTTTTATTACTTTTATCAATAACATAGTTTATTACGAAAATTTTGAGCCTTTGCGTACCAAGATCGGATGAAAAATTACCGCTCTATTCTGGATTTAGTTAATGAACCTACTAAATTACAGCCTTGTTCATTCTCTAAATCTAGTATCTGCTTCCATTAAAAAGATCATAACATTTTAATGGTCAGCCGTATCTTGAAGAGTAGACTTGCGTTGGAAAAAATTTATTTTTTTCTTTAAGAAGATGTGATTTCTACTATATGTCTTCATTCAAAAGGTCATAGCTAGGCGTATCTTGATGAGTAGAAAAGTTCTTTTATATTTATAAAAAAAAAAAAATTAAAAGTTAAAATGTGATTTCTTTAATAACACTAAATTTTGTGAAAAAAATGTATAAATGTATATTTAATGGTAGTGGGAAAGTTTTCAGTATCAAAATCTTTGTGATATTTTACTGAAGAGCTCAATGCATTGGAAAATCATTGCATTACTACCTGGGTTTGCATTGTAACAAACGAAAATTACGTAAATTACATAATAAATCTCAAGTTTATTAAATAATTTTGTACTAAACGCAAAATACTAAATATAAATGCCAATTGAGTTGTTTTTAGGCTGAATTATTAAGAAAAATGGAATTTATTTTTAAATTTTTAATTCAATTCAATTCAATTTTATTTAACCAATTTTTACAATAATATATACAATACTATTGTTATTTTAATATATATTTTGGTAGTTCAGTGGTACTTCTCAGCACTAAAATTTTTGTAGCATTGATTATGATATAGATAATAAAATTTAATAATATTAGAGGCAAAGGAAAAATTAATAAAAAAACCTCAAAAAAATTTTATTTACAAACTTAAAACTAAAGTACAAATGCGCCCGCACATATGTACGTTATCACTATGTAATAAATTTAAATTTTATAAGTTAACAACTTATGAAAAATTAAAACTTGTTATCAAAATATTTTCTGAATTCGCACAACTTTGGATAAATCTTTCTTTATTATTCGCTATATAAGTACTTATTACATTTATATTAGTAAATTGATGGAGGTTTCTGGTAGAGAAGTGTCTAGGTAGATTAGTTATCATTTTTAATATTTTATTTTGCATAACTTGCAATTATTTAAAATGTCATGCAGCAGCGTTAGCCCATACTGGTGACGCGTATGTAAGAATCGGAAAAAAAATAATTTTGTAAAACATTAATTTATTTTCTACTACGATTAATCATAGGGTACAAGCTTTTAATGAGTCTATCAGATTTGATTATTCTTTCACTTATATGCGATTTGAAAGTTAATGTTTTATCAAGAAGCAATCCTAAGTACTTTAGTTCAGAACTCCATTGAATTTCAATATTGCCAACGAAAATATTTTTATGTGGTAAATTATGGCTAGCTCTTTTTTTAGTAAAAGACATTGCTTGTGACTTAGCTGAATTTATTTTAATTTTCCATTTGAGAAAATATTTGTTTAGCCTTTCAAGATTAATCTCTATATTGGCTATTGTGTCGCAGACAGAATTATGAGAAGCATAATTACAGGCATCATCAGCAAAGAGCATCAGATCAGTATTATTCGATTTAGGAATATCCGAAATATATATAGAAGATAGCAGAGGCCCTAAGACAGGTTCCTTGCGGAACTCCGGCTGCACGCTAAATTGACGGTTTTCAAGAAAACTTTGCACAATTTTGGATAAAAAATGTGGTATTGAAAAATTTTTCATTTTGTAAATGAGACCAGCCGGCCATACGCAGTCAAATGCATTTTTTATGTCTAAGGCTACAACAGCAGAAGAAATACCCACACTAAATTTATCTTTGATAAACTGAGTAAGACGCCATAATTGATGATTCGTAGAGTGGCCCGATCTAAAACCAAATTGTTCATTTGGAATCAGACTAGGATCACTTACACTTTCGTCAATTTTAGTTTTAATTATTTTTTCAAATATTTTGCTCATAGAGCTTAAGAGACTAATTGGCCGATAGTTTGTAACCTCAGAAATATCTTTACCAGGTTTTGGTATAGCAATAACTTTAGCGTGCTTCCAATTAATTGGAAAATAACCTAAGGTAAGCAATTATTATAAATATTAGTAAGGAACTTAATTCCAGTGAATGGAAGGTGTTTTAGGTGAACATTAGATATTTTGTCTAGGCCAGACGCTTTTCTTATTTTAAGACGTTTTATATAAAATAGAACTGATTTAGGATCAACAATTGGTAGGTGGTGTACATTCTCTACTGCTTCCAAAGCGTGGAGGCCATCAGCCGCTAGAGCAATTGTTTCTGGATCAGAAAGATGCATAGTGGTCATATGTGCGTTGCAAAAATGCAAATGCCTTGTAATAGCAGCAGATCCGTTTGCTTTTAGCGCCGGAACAGAAAAATATTTGTTTTTGAATACTTTTGCAAGCTTCCAAAACTTCCTAGATCCTTTATCTAAATTTCTTAAGCAATTATTGAATGATTCATTCCTTAATCTTTCTAGCGCTTTCTTTATGCTAAAGTTCAGAAGATCCAGCTTGTCCTTTAAAAGGGTAAGCCGACTTCTTTGCCATTGTCTACGGATAACTTTTCGCTCTCTAATCATGTTTTTAATATGGTTTACTTGTTCTGCAAGTAATTTTTGGAACAGCTACGTCAAACGCTGTTTTAATTGCAGAGTTCAAAAAATAAATTTTATCAATAACTTTGTCAATAGAAGTAGTTTTTAGTGGAAAAGCAGAAGAATTCAAGGAACTAATAATGTGTGTTTTATACAGTGACCAATTGGCATTTTTTAAATCAAAATATACATAAGGATTTTGAATGGCCTGACAGTTAATATTAAAGAAAACAGGTCTGTGATCAGAGCTTAAAGAATCGGAACAAATTGGTTGGCTACAAATAGAGGAACAATTAGTTAATAATATGTATATCACTGATGAAGAACCTCGCACAGCGCTTGGTATGTGAGTAGGATCAGGAGGAAACAAAATTGAAAAGTTGCCTCTAATGTAACTGGAATAAAACAAATCACCCCACTTATTTTACCTAGAACAGCCCCAATAGCTATGACGTGCATTTAAGTCACCACAAAACAAAAAATCATCGCTACAACGAAGGAGCTTGTTTAAATCGTTAATAAATTTCGTAGACTTTACCGAATCATACGCTCCACCAGGGAAGTAGACAGCTGTTAATGTAACACTTCTGTTATTAATCAATTTAATTTTTATAGATAAAGCTTCAATAATTTAAAGATTCAAAAGAGGACAGAGCTCATGCTCAATACCTTTTTTAATGACTATAGAAACTCCTCCACCTCTCACAAAAGATCTGTCAAGTCTATAAATAAAAAAGTCTTGATGCTTAAAACTAATATAAGGTGAAAGCCATGTTTCACAAAGTAAGGCAATATCAATATTATTTGAAAAAACAAAATTGAAAAAATTTAATTTTTTATTTACAATGCTGCAACAATTCCATAAAAAACATTTTCTGTTAGACATGGTTATAAGCATATTTAGTTACAACAAAAGCAATTGCCATAATTTGAGCCTCCTTGGAGCGCGCAGAGCGAAGGTTTTGTAATAACTCTTTCACACATGTCCTGTGGGTGATTTGAATAAAATTTTCGAGTACCCCATTTTTTTTTAAGGAATACTGTTAAACATCGTATTTCAACATGTTTTCAATAAAAAATTTCAAAATCCTTAGAGCACTTCGGAAATGATTGGCTAACGAACGATTACCATGTTGCTTTAGCCGAAGCAAATAAGGATAATTCTGAAAAATAGTTCCAAATGATTTTTTTTTTCCGGAATTGTATTCAATAATGCATAAAAACTAACGTGTGAAAAGTACATCCCAAAATCGGTTGCCCAAAAAAAGTTATCCAAGGTCAAAAGATGCGAAAATAAATTTTTTTCAATTATATCGCTTACGGCTGCAATTACAAAAAAAAATAGTGGTCGACAGTTATTTATTGAGTCAACAGTTGTTTAGCCTCAATTATTTTCTACGAAAAAGCTTCATTAATTAAAAAGTTTTAAAACTTTGCGATATTCATATGTTGTACTTTTTAAATTGAGATAACTCTCGAACGACTAATCGCACAGAAAAAATAAATATAGAGTAGAACGGGGCAATGTCGTGCACTCAACTTTGACATGCTCGTAAAGCCGTACATCTCAAGCGAATGCGACGAGTAAGCATCCGATCGAAAGATAATTTCGTTGGTTACATCCATGTGCAACAACATTTGTGTAGCGAGAAATTGTGTTTGTGTAAGTGAAGAAAAAAAAAATGTGCACGACATTACCCCCCTCAAAATTTGTGGGGTTATGTCGTGCATTGTTTTCCGAGTATAGTAAAGGTACCAAAATGTGTGAGAAATGATAGGTAGTGGTTCTATTAGAGGAGATTTAGCATTATCATGTATTTATTCATTATTATACAAGTGTGAAGTACATAATATGTTGTGTAGAGTAGAACGGGGAAATGTCGTGCACTCAACTTTGACATGCTCGTAAAGCCGTACATCTCAAGCGAATGCAACGAGTAAGCATCCGATCGAAAGATAATTTCATTGGTTACATCCATGTGTAACAACATTTGTGTAGCGAGAAATTGTGTTTGCGTAAGTGAATGTGCACGACATTACCCCAATGGTCGTTTTAAAGGTCAACTTCGATAACTCGGTGAAGCCCAAAATTTTTTTCGAAAACCAAATACTTCTTTTCTTTGGCAGGATATTTCGTTTCAGAAAACACTTACCTGGAATATTTTCCCGGAAGGAAAATTATTTTTCTGACCCGATAAAAAAACACTTTTATCGTTCCGAAAGCGTGCGTTTTGAAAAAAAGGTAACTCTGTAGAGACGAACTTGTGAAAATTGCTAGTATTATATGCATAAGCTCAGTAGGTCAGCAGGTCCCTACCTTAGGAACAGTTGGTAAATCATTCAATTCTTTGGGCTAAAACAGCCAGTGCACGACATTACCCCCTGCACGAAATTACCCCGTTCTACTCTATGTATACTTATTTGTAGAAAATTATGTTTCCTACAAACTATTCCCAGCTTTTCTTTTCATACGACGTATGGTTTATGAGATATTTTCACAAGCCGTTCATATTTTGAAAAACTAGTTTTCTTAGGAAATCTCTGGATGTGTTTTCGCTCGATAAAAAGGAACGGGATGTATTTTATTAAAATTTACATGATCTACAAATAGTATTTGATACATATATACGAAATAATTATCGTTAAATTTTTTTACTTGAAAAAAAAAAAAAAAAAAATTGGCAAAAACGTAAAACATTCACGTCTTCAAAACTAATAAAAAATTCATAAAAACTAAATTAATATTCTTCATACTTCTTTTGAAGAAATTTTTTATTCAAAACTTAAAGAATTCACTCAAAATTCGCCATTATAATTTTTTTTTTCAAGTTAAAAAATTTGACGATAATTATTTCAAATATATGTATCAAATACTATTTGTAGATCATGTAAATTTTAATACAATACATCCCGGTTCTTTTTATCGAGCGAAAACAGCTCCAGAGATTTCCTTAAAAAACTACTTTTTCAAAATTTTAACGGTTTGTGAAAAATATCTCCTAAGCCATAGGTCGTACGAAAAAAAGTGCTAAGAGTAGTTTGTAGGAAATATAATTTTCTACAAACAAATGTATATTTATTTTTTCTGTGTGATTGGTCGTTCAAGAGTTATCTCAATTTAAAAAGTACAACATATGAATATCGCGAAGTTTTAAAACTTTTTAAATTGAAATACCTCCTAAACCATGAGTAATAGAAAAAAAATTTTGAGGCTTTTTCGTAGAAAATTATTGAGGCTAAACAACCGTTGACTCAATAAATAACTGTCGACCACTTTTTTTTTGTAATTGCAGCCGTAAGCGATATATGTAATTGAAAAAAAAAATTATTTTCTCAACTTTTGACCTTGAGTAACTTTTTTTGGGCATACAATTTTGGAATGTACTTTTCACACGTTAGTTTTTATGCATTAGTGAATACAATTCCGGAAAAAAAAAAATCATTTGGAACTATTTTTCAGAATTATCTTTATTTGTTTCGGCTAAAGCAATATGGAAATCGTTCGTTAGCCGATCATTTCCGAAGTGCTCTAAGGGTTTTGAAATTTTTTATTGAAAACATGTTGAAATACGATTTTTAACAGAATTCCGTAAAAAAAATGGGGTACTCGAAAATTTTATTCAAATCACCCACAGGACAGGCGTGTCTTTAGTTATCTCAATTAATTCGTTGGAAGAAAATAGTTCTTCACCTAAGTTAGCACTTTCTTTACCTTGCATAGCAATACTTGAATAACTAATATTAGGCACCGCAGAGTGTATGTTGCCAACTTTATGAGACCGAACCTGAGGTTGATGAGAAGCTTGTGTTGTTGGCTTATTGCTTATTTGAAGTCTCTGCCTTGATTTAGTTTTTAAATTATTCATAAAATTCACATAATCCAACTTTTTGCGACAAACTGGATCTGATGATTTGTGATTTTCGCCACAATTAGAGCACTTGATAACAGAGGTAACAATGCACGTTGAAGAAAAATGGTTACCACCACATGTTTGACATTTTGGTAGAAGATGACAATTCATCTCCCCATGGCCAAACATTTGACAACGATAACATTGTTTTACCGATGAAGGTTTCTTTCTCCAATGACTCCACTGAACAATAGTTTGAAAAAGCGTTTTTGCATTTTTTCAATTCAGAGAACTGAATGCTTTGTTTGATGAACAGCAAAAGGTAGTTAGTCTGGTCATCAAAACGTTTGTTTTTTAACCTAATAGCTTTTACTTCAATGCATTTAAAATTGCTATTGTGAAGCTCAGCATAAACATCAGATATTGGCATATCATGAAGACCAGAGAGAACATACTTCAATGGACGACTTGCTTTTTTAGTAAAAGAGAAAAATTCACTGTTGTAACGAAAGTTAAGGTCGAAACGACATCATTGTAGTCTTTCTCAATTTGCAAAAAAATTTTAATGCCGATAGACATCAGTTTTACATTATAGTTTGTTATTTGTAATTTATGCAATAACTCCCGTAAAGAAGACAAAGTCACATTTTTCACTACTATTGGTGATATGCGCACCTGGCTTTGAGTTGAACTCGATTGAATGTTGTCATCGGTGACGTCACTGTCATCGCAAAGCATTGAAAACCGGTTTGCTGACCATTTTTTGTGCATAATTGTTGTTGTTGTCTCTTATTGCGAGAGATCAAAAGAATCAACTCCCTCTACCACGGAGAGAGTTGCCGCGTCTACGTTTACGATTATGCGCTTCAAAACTCATGCAGTACTCAGTACGTGTGCGAAATTTCCTTCGTTCCTTGATTCGAGTCCAGCCACGTCGAGTTGTTTAAAAATGTACTTCTTCACTTCTGCTTGCTGTTTTTGACTCAGTTTTTACCGCGATAAGCTGTATAGAAATAATTTGCCGTCATGGTTACAATATTGAACACATTATTTTTCTTGCAGCGAAATTTTAATAAATCACGCTGATCAGGATTATTAAAGCTAACGGCCCATAGAATACGTCGTGTACGTCACGTCGTTTTTTTCAACTGACTGCGACGGATTTGACTGAGAAGCCTGACCCAATGCTTACTTTGAAAACGGACTAAAACATCAAAATATTTGTTTATAAAATAACTTTAAATTTTAATTTTGCATTTGCTCCGCTTTAATAACACTATGCAACAACCAAATCTCCCAGTGAATGCCACTATCCATTTCATATGTAAAATGGGCTGCTGATTCCGAAAATCGCATTATTATTTTTTTTCGTGTCTTTTTCGAGATATCGGTCATTTTCGGTTTTCGGACCAAAAAAAAAAAGATAGTTCCATTTAAATACAAATATCTCAAGAACCAATATTTGTATTGAAACGTATTAGAACCCCCACATGTAGGTCTTTTAACCTAAATGTGGGGGGGTCAAAATGACCCACATGTAAGGGTCTTAGAGGGTTAAAATTTTCTACAAAAATATTCCTCGTAGTACCCTGCATAAGTTTACTGAACACATGATACACCTCAAATGTAAGGATAATGTAGTTATTTGCATCGATTTAACACAAGAATGCGTTATTTTTGTATTTTTCATGTACAGTGGATTAAAAAACTTCAAAAATCGATTAAAAAAAAATCTGACGTTCTGGAGAAAAACGACGAGACACGGGTATTTTTTTTTAACGCTAACTTTAAGAATTTTTTCTATTTTCTAATGTGTTTTACAAAAAGTTTCAAATTATCGACAGTTTACTAAAAAAAACCGAAAAAATAGGCAAAAACGCATTTTAGTAATTTATCAATGAATTGTATACAACTTTTGCATTTTCCCATCGATTTTTTTAAGTGGTGTCTTATTTTCTTCACAAATGTATAGTCTATGATACAAAAACAAAAAAAATTATAAAAAAGTTATTTCTTCTCGTATAAATCTGCAGTTGGTTTGATTTTTTGTTAATTTTTTCGAAAAAAAAAAATGTTTTTTTTAGAAATCAATTTATTTCGCCGAAACTAACAAACCAACCAAAAAGTGATGTGAACATCATTTGTAGGTAATTTAATTACCTTTAATATGACATACGTATAATACGTTTGAGTACAAATATTCGTTCTTGAGATATTTGTATTTAAATGGAACTATCTTTTTTTTTTGGTCCGAAAATGACCGATATCTCAAAAACAACACGAAATAAAAAAAAAAATAATGCGATTTTCGGAATCAGCAGCCCATTTTACATATAAAATGAATAATGGCATTCCTTGGGGAAAAAATTTTTACTCATTTGTTGCATAGTGTAATTTTAGATTTCAATTTTATTCAAAAAAAAAAAAAAAAAAAAAAAGAACAAATAAAATTAAAAATAAATTTATTTCAATATTGTCAAACATGACGTACGTCGAAAGTTAGGAGTTGAGCAACTTTTGTACGTTGCGTTGACGTAGACGCACTGCACTATAGGTCAAAAGGAACACTTTTTGGGCCAAAATTCATAACACCCATATTATCACGGATACCGACTGCAAATGTAGTTCTTATGTTGACTCTAGACTAAAAGAACAATTCTGAAGAAAATCTTAACCCTTGGACTACCGGGTCAGAAATTTCACGTAATAAATTCTCTAAATAAATAACACATATCAACAAGGTTTTGTTTTTAAGCATTTTCGAAGTAATTCCATGCGTTGAATCCGAATCCGAGGTCAGAATTGACCCACCACTTCAGGATTTGGAGATATTTGCGGTCAAAATCATGAAAAATTACTATTTTGGTTTTTTTTGCGGTTCGATGCTAACTGCACAAAATTTTAATTTTTTTTTTTATCTAATGTATAACGTAGTTCTGTTATGTTTCTTCAAAATGAGCTCTTAAAAAAGGTCATACAATACTTCCTTTAAAAGTTATGGCCGATCTAAGATGACATGTCATGACATCTTGAAATCCCATAAAACTGGTAAAACGATACAACTTTGGATTTCATGATATCATCTTAAATCTGCAATAACTTTTGAAGAAAGTATTGTTTGGCACTTTTTAAGAGCTCGTTTTGAAGGTAAAAGTCGTACTCAGTAATGAATTATGCAAAAAAAATAAAAACAAATTTTGTGCAGTCTACAACTAACTAACCTCAAAAGTAACAAAGGTACTTATTTTTCGTATATTGACCTCAAATATCTCTATTTTTCAAAAAACCTAATGCAAAAATTATGCGCTTTTTTACCCAAGTTACTTGTTCTCGTAGTATCTTCAGTATTTTCTAATAAGAAATTGAAAAACAGCTTCTTCTTTTTCTTTTTCGTCTGTCTTTTGCAACCAGACTTCGAATAAATCGGAATTGCGGAAAAAAAGTTACCTGACAAAAAAAAAAAAAAAAAAAAAACCGGCAAAATCGGCCGTCTATATTACTAAATAACATTAACAATAGCACCATCTTACCAGTTTTGGGTTTCTCAGGACTAACAAATTCCAACAAAATTTTAAAAGCTTACACGAAGTTCAAAATTAAAAAAAAATACTAAAAGTCAGGGGTCTAATTTGAATTTCAAATTTTTCCACAAAAAGCGAAAATACATTGAACTACATTGCATTATACATAACATCATAAATTTTATAAATTTTTATTTTAGAAAAAAACAAATTATTTTAATTACTTTTTATTGATCGAAAAAAAGAGCTAAAATCACGACTTTTTTGAGTTATCTCAGTAAAATGCAAATGCATCAACTTTGACACATTGCTGAGGAACGGAAAATTATTTTACACCAAACCAAAAAACATTTTTGCTTGTATTGAAGTATTCTCCGTTACACTGCATCAACAAAAACTCAATAGCAACGCTTGTAAAAATTGAATTTTGGACAAAAAAGTGTGCCTTTTGACCTATAGTGCACTGATTGGATCGCACTTAATATAAACTCATGATTTTTAACTTAGCTGTCAGTCGAAAAAAATGACGTAACGTACTGTATGGACCGTTGGCTTGACAAATAAATTTTATCATTTTTCGGCGGCATCCGCAACGGAAATATCGCTTCATTAACAGTAGTTTGTTAGTTCGGCTACCAGATTAAGCATCCCAAGCAATTTCTTCACTGATTCGAGAAAGTTTACATTGAAGAGAAGTTCAGATACGCTCTCTTTTGGTTTTATGGCATCCACATCCACTTCCGCTTCAGCCTAGCATTCAGCTATGGCTTTTTTCATTGTCGTTAAATTTTTAACTAACGATTCTGCCGCATCTCGTTGACTCACCCAGCGAGTAGTGGAAAATAAAATCGGTTTGTGTCCGCCAGTTTTTAGCAAACGATCTTCTTGAAGTCCCTTTGAAAATGCATAACTCTTTCCATTATCTTTGCGTTTTGCTTTATCATATCTCCAGCTCATAAACTAGCAGTATGTATGTGCAGGTGGAATATTAAAAATTCATTAACTTTACAGGAGCATTTCCCACGTTAACCATTATCTGTCAAAACTGAACTAATTTTCGCTTCATACCGCTCTTTGGCGATAGTGATCGATTGTTTTACCGCTTCAAATAAATAACTCACGAAGACTTGAAAAGTCAAACGACTCAAGAAAAACTTTTTGATCAATTGAAGTAGCCAACATTGTAACGACGTCGTGGCAATTTGACGATGTATTGTGCCAACTATCCACAAATAATTCCGTTGCCAGATAAAAGACGACGATGCGTTGGATTGTAAGCTGGACGTAACGCTTTTATGAATTTTTTGAAGTAAATTGAGTCAACGAAATTCAGCCAAAAGCAAATCGAGGCCATCATTTTCGGAAGGTTTCAAGTTATCAAATACGTATATATTGGGTGTACAACTTAAAAACCGGAATTTGACGGTGGATGTCCGTACTAACAAATATCGTGAAAGCTCGAACTTTATATATATGTCATTTTGAAGGTACATTTGACAGCTGTCAAAATCAGTCAACAAAACAATTTTATCTTGTGTGCATCATTATTATTTTTCACGATGAATAGCTTCGAAAATTGGAGAAAAAGACAGCATTTGCGGGGGGGTTCTAGTGGGTCATTTTTTTGCAAAGAAAACGGCTGCCGAAAGTCATTGCATTCTTGTATAAGTTTATGGGGACTATGCTCCAGCTGAATCAAGCTGTCGTGAGTGGTTTAAAAGTGGTTATTTTGATGTCAAAGACAAAGAACGTCCTGGTCAGGACCAGCTAGGTGTGATCCATTATGAGCTGTTGCCAGGTTGCCAAACCATTAATGCTCAATTCTATCGTCAACAATTGATCCAATTGAAGCAGAAAATCCAGGCAGAGCGGCCAACGTATGCGACCAGACATGAGTCAATCATTTTCCACCACGATAACGCTCGGCCACATATTGCTGCCCCAGTCAAAAATTACATGGAAAACAACGGAAAACAACGGACGGGAAATTTTGCCTCACCCGCCTTATAGCCCAGACCTTGCACCATCAGACTACCATTTGTTCCGATCGATGCAGAATGCCCTATCAGGAATATGCTTCACTTAAGTTCAAGATATCGAAAATTGGCTCGATTCATTTTTGGCCGCCAAGCAATTTTTTTGGGATGGAATTCATAAATTGCCTGAAAGATGGGGAAATGTTGTAGCTTCCAATGGACAATACTTTGAATAAAATATATTGTAACATTTTTCCACAATAAAGCATCAAATTTCGCTAAAAAATTCCGGTTTTTAAGTTGTACACCCAATAAGTACGTATCAATTTTTGCTGCTTATATGATGTTGGTGTTGAAGATGCTTACAGGATTGGAAATATTTTAATTTTAAATAAATGCTCACAGAAACTACATTGTCATCGGCAACTACTCCATCAACATCACAGTTTACGGTATCAAGCTTTATTTTAATTTCGTTAATATTAGAATTTAGAACAATTCAATTTAAATAGGATAAAGTGAGGCAACAAAATATTCATTACCGATGTTTTAACAAATGAACTTGATGTGTATTAGCAAATATTTTCAAACAATTGAGACACCTTGCAGCACTTGCAACTTCGCTACAATTGTAATAAAACTGGTAGATATATTTTTATACCCTACACCCAGGGTATATTCACTTTGTCCTTCCGTTTGTAGCTCAGAGAAGGAGGCATGGCAGATATGGAAATGTATATATATTCTTGATCAGCGTCACCTCCTGAGTCGATATAGCCATGTCCGTCTGTCTGGTTGGCTGGCTGGGTGTGGAAATACATTTTTTGGGAAAACTAAGCAAGATAATTCAACGAAATTTGGTGCACAGCCTCCGTTATCAAAGTTAGCTCGGGGGATTGAAAATGAGCGTATTCGGTCAACGGACACGCCTACCGCCCATACAAAAAATATCTTCAAAATGGAAATTTTGGAGTATTTTTCACAGCAATTCAACCAAAATACACATAAATACTACGAATTGTAAGCGCAAGCTCTGAGCAAAAACTGGTCGAATTCGGAAAAGAGGGCGTGGCACCTCTCATATAAGCAAAAGCTTCAAAACGATGTAATGAAAGCGTTTTTTGAGATTACTGAACTAAATTTGACTCAGACACTAAAAACTATAAATGCAAGCTTTAAGCAAAAACTGGATAAAATCGGACAAGAGGGCGTGGCTCCTCCCATATAAGCAAAAGCTTCAAAACGCTATTCTGAAAATATTTTTTCAGATAATCAAACCAAATTTCACTCAAATGCTAAGAACTATAAATACAAACTCTGAGAAAAAACTGGGTGAATTCGGACAAGAGGCGTGGCACTTCCCATATAAGCAAAGCTTTCAAAATACTGCTGTGTAAGGTATTTAATGTTTGGCCAGGCCAAAGGTAACACCCTTACTAGTTTATTTATCTATTTGGTACTTTGGTCTATACTATTCTTATTTGGTGCATTTAGTTTTGATAGTTTAAAAGTTTTTTACATTTATTACATGTAATTTACGTAAATAACATACGTGGCTCAAAAATCGTGTAAATATGCTAACCCAGATTACTACAATTTTCAGTACAGACAGTGGCGGATTTAAGCAATTTGCCGCCCTAGGCACTTATTTTTCCGCCGCCCCCCCCCCCCCACTTCAGATTTTTTATAGTAAAAGAAACTTATAATAAAAACATAACTCCCCGACTCGACGAGCAATAAATCATGCAATAGTTCAGGTCATAACAGCTAAATATCTAGTATAGACACCAAAATGTCAAGAAATAAAAATTTCATAATGTCAAATCACATCAATTTTGACATAAAAAAAATTATAAAATAAATTATAACATAAATAATTGCAAGTCGAGTCGTGGTGCAATAAAACCAAATAAATAGGCTACATTAACACTTCAATGCTTTGTATATTGAAATCCATCGTTTATTTATAGATTAAGGGGACATTCGCTTTTGTAATTGAAAAGAAAAACACTTTTTAAAAATTTTTTTATGAAAAAACTATTATAGTTATTGACAAAATTTCTTTTGGACATTGTTAAACACTGTTTAAGAAATATGAAAAAAAAAATTTTTTTTTATTTTTAGTTTCCCTTAGCTGCTGTAGAGGGCGCCATCCAAAAGTTACTTTTTAAACGGTAGGAAATATTTTAGACCTCCTGTAACAGATTTTTGAAAAATTCAAAATGGATTTTATTTTTGAGACCCAAAACTATACAATAAGCCTTTGAAATTCATACTTTTTTATATTTTGAAGTTTTTGTATGAATATATATGAAAAATGCGAAAAAATTGAGGGACTTAACCTCAAAAAACGCCCCGTAAAAAAAAGGGGGGCGTATTTTTTAAAACTTTCAGAGGTTTATTGTTTAATATTTTTTATGAGTAATCGAATGCTTTTTGGTTTTTTAAAATCCGTCCAGCAGATTCGGAGAAAAATTTCCTACCAGTTTGAAAAGTAACTTTTGGATGACGCCCTCTACAGCAGCCAAGGGAAACTAAAAATAAAAAAAAAAAAATTTTTCATATTTTTTGGAAAATACTTAACAATGTTCAAAAGAAATTTTGTCAATAAATATAATAGTTTTTTCATAATAAAATTTTTAAAAAGTGTTTTTTTGTTTTCAATTACGAAAGCGAATGTCCCCTTAAAAATTGTTTCGTCTAATTTTGCTAAGTGCAAATTGGTGAATAATATCCTCATAATCTAATTTAAGCAAAATATCATTTTCTATTATTAAAATACCAGTTGCACTCAATCTACTTTCTCCCATTGTTAATCTTAAGTAATTTTTGACTCGCTTTAAAACAGAGAAAGACCTTTCGGCAGTTGAATTGGAAATTCGTGTACATACGTACATTGTACACACAATGTCAACATTTGGGAACAATGTGCAGAAATTATTTCTCGGAAGATTTTTCTAAATCTTCAGGAAAACTTTTTCGTAATGTTTCCGCTTTTTCGCGCAGATCATTATTTCGCAAGGTTGCCATATCAATTAGACCGCCAAATTTTTCCAGAGCCTTCACATATGACACAGATCTTTTTTTTAAGTCGCAGATCAACTGATCTAAAATTACATTAAATGTAGAAATTCTGAAATTATTTCTGCCACTAGTTCCCTCATCTCTTGTTTCACCAAACTGCAGTGCACGCGTTCTTTTTCTTAAGTTTATAGTCCTTTGGTCTTATAGAACAATATCCATTTCAATCACATATTTTGCCGCCCCCTACAGTCCATTTTGCATTTGATAAGAGTTCAGGAGCTTATAGTCCTTTGGTCTTATAGAACAATATCTATTTCAATCACCAATTTTGCGCCCCGTACAGTCCATTTTGCCGCCCCTTAAGCGTGCCGCCCTGGGCATTGAGTAAACTTTTCTCCAATATCTTTTATTATCATCTAAATTAAACCGTATGGTACACCACATGGTTGTTTTTAATCGGTTAAATCGTCCATTCGTATTGCATAAATAGTACCGAATTTAAATGTTTTTAAAGTAACATTTAGGTAAAATAAAATCAAGTTCAATACTTAAATTATAAATATTTTTTTTTTCACTCCGAAAATTTGCCGCCCCCCCAAAATCTGCGGCCCTAGGCAGGTGCCTACTGGTGCCTTAGGGTTAATCCGCCACTGAGTACAGAGAACAATATGACTAGACAAAATTTAATAATTTGTGTTTTTTGCACTAAACCTTGAATATTTACATATCTGAAGATAAACTTAAACTTATTTGAAGTTAATACAATTTTAACTAGGTAGTTTAAAAATTCAGTTTTCAGCTATAACACGAACATTGACTTGAAACTCTATTTCCTTTTTTGAGCTTCATGCTTCAAAATGCTATAGCTTTGTCAATTCTTGACATATTTTCACGATTTTCATGTCTTTCGCTTCAGAATTTTGTATTATTGAGGTAGAACCAAAAAACTAATTTTTATCTGTTAAGTATGGTTTTGTCAGACCGCGTCCAATTTATCGATGTAAAAATGTAAACAAAAAACAAATCAAATCTAAAACTCTTACCCAGATCCAACCTTAGCCGCAACACCTTCGTATACTGATGCTAAATTTACAGACAATGGTAACTGTGGTGTTTCCGAACTTTTCATAGGCATGCATCCCATTCGAGAAGTGTAAGGAAGTTGCGCATAATGAGGATAGCTAAAACAATAATAAAAATTTAATTTTATTTGGTTCATATATTATAAAAATTAATAAACAAAAATTAAAACTTAATGTAGCAGTTTTTCGAAATAATGGGAAAATCTAAAGTTGCAGGAAATTTTTTGGGATATATTATAATATTTTAAAAAGTGTTAAAAAAAATGTAAAACGTTTCAATAAATTTCAAAAAAATGCACATGTATTTCTGAACGAAACTTTATTTCAAGTAAATGCATTTAAGGCTTGCGCACAGTGAAACTAGTGCACACATTAGCCGTATTCACGATCTTATTGCATGGTAGCAAATGCAAATTTGCAAGAATATATAATTGTGAGCATATACTGTTGTAAATTGCTATTGCAAATATTTCAGAACAGCTGTTTTTTGTTTTGCTTGTCAAACAAAAATTTGACTTTAAAATTTTTTAAAATCTAATTTTGCATTAAATGAATATTTACACTTTATTCAAAAGAAAAATAGCATTTATTGTGGAATTCGCTTCTACAATCTTAACAAAAATTAGTATTTATATTTGGCGGCAGCATGAATTTCTTCTTTTTAACATATGAACATAAATACTTATGTATGTAGCTGAACATTCCAAACAACACAAAGCAAAGGACTATCCTAAACGCTGCGTCTTGTCTTAGTCCTTGTCGTTATACATATTACAGCGTGCTTAATTTAAAAGCAGGCGCAGAATCCTTTATTGAACTTATAAAAACAAAACCATAAACCATAATAATTCGTATGTTTAAAATAATTTTTAAATTTCAAAACAAATGTCAAAGATACAAATGTCAGTAAGCAGTTTTGAAATTGTGTTGCCAATCACACATGAAAAAATAAAATCAGTCTCAATAGACTCTTGGAAATCAATCGTGCAATAGGTTTTTGTCTTGCAAATTTGGTCTTGCTTACAAGACTCTTGCTTTTGAAAAATCAATAGAATTTGTTTTTGTAACAAGATCGTAAAAACGGCTATTATTACTTATTAATAGTTCAAATTCAAAAAATTTTTAATCAAGTTGCCTTTGGTAAACATGTACAAATCTTCATGCTACTTTTTTACTCATTCGTTAGTTTATGGCTTCACCATGAGCTGTGAAATAGAAGTGCGTGCAAAAATTTGTAAAATATTTAACGAAAATCCAAATTGGACTTTCAAAGCAATTGCTAGAAAACCTAGGTGTCGCGGAATACCTTTTCTCGTATTATTGAAACCTATAAGGAACGTCTGGCCGTTAGTAGAAAGCAAGGAAGTGGAAAAAAGAAAATTTTTGATAATCCTAATGCTGCCAAGATGCTTATAGCTTTTCTTAAGAAAAATCGCAATATAAGGGAAAGAAAAGTTGCTGAGAAAGTCCAATGCTCTGACCCCTTTGTCAGAAAAGTTAAAAAGAAGGAAGGCTTAAGTCATTTAAAGTCCAGAAAGTTCCGAACAGAAATTCCAATAAGAACGTTGAGGCAAAAAAGCGAGCCAAAATACGTTACCGAGAATTTATTAAAAAATTTGACTGTTGCATTATGAACGATGAGACTTACGTACTTGGTGAATTTTTGCAGCTTCCAGTTTCGATATAGATTCTAGAACGATCCGTTTTGGAGATATTTGGAAAAAACGGTTTTTTTCTAAATTTCTGGTTTGTGAAAAGCAAAACTTTTCAATGGAATTCTGAAGCTCAAATAGCTTTCGATAACCTTAAATGTCTGTTAACCACTGCTCCGATTCTTGTCATGCCAAACTTTGAAAAACCCTTTTTATTGCAGTGTGATGCTAGCATGATTGGTTTAGGCTGTGTATTAGCACAGGAAAATGATGATGGTGTTGAATTGCCTATTGCGTTCATGTCCACCAAGTTAACTAAATCGCAAAGAAATTATTTGGTTACCGAATTAGAGTGCCTAGCGGTTATTCAAGGCATTAAAAAATTTCGATCTTACATTGAAGGCCAAAATTTCACCGTGATTACGGATCACGCCAGCCTTCAATGGTTAATGCGGCAAAAAGATTTATCCGGTCGATTAGCTAGGTGGGCATTGAAATTGCAAGGCTTTACTTTTACTATTCAACATAGACGAGGAACACAAAATATAGTGGCCGACACACTTTCACGACGGCCTGAAGCAGAGCTATCTGAACTCCAAGATATTGGTCCAATTATTGATCTTAATTCAGACACTTCGATTCTCCAGAATATGTAGAACTCAAATCAAGAATTACAGAAAATCAGCACAAACTCCCCGATTTAAAAATTGTAGATAATTATGTCTATAAATGGACTGAACACTCTACTGGCATTTCTGACCAAGAAAATGAATCTTGGAAGCACTGGGTTCCAAACGCTTTGGTCCCAGATGTACTTTTTCGATCTCACAATTCTGCTAAGACTATAGATAAACTTAAACGATACTTATTTTGGCCTGGAATGGCTGCACAGATAAAAGAATATGTTTAAAACTGTGACACTTGTCGTTGTACAAAAAGGACCAATTTAGTTCTTCGCACACCAATGGGGCGAAGTATCCTAATACTTTAATTTATTTTACTTTGTTTTTAATACAATTCAAAAATATTTTAAAATTTTATACAATAGATATTGAAGTTTTCAAATAATTTGAATCGATTATTATGAATTAGATTTTTCAATTGATTATATGTTAAATCAAATATAAAATATATTTTTTTATAAATAATATTTGCACTAAAGACCTCTGAGCGACCATTTCAAAAATTATTTATCGATATTTTAGGACCATACCCACGGTCTAAAACAGTGCATATTGGTTTACTCATAGTAGTAGATCATATATCAAAGTTTCACTTTCTTAAACCACTTAAGAAATTTCATTCGAATGTTATTTGCAAATACTTAGAAGAAGAAATCTTTTATACTTTTGGTGTACCTGAAGTTATTTTAACTGATAACGGCACACAATTTAAATCCGGGTTATTTGAATCTTTTCTAACGCGTTTTGGTGTCTCGCATATGTGCACGGCGATATACTCACCGCAAGCCAATTCGTCAGAAAGGGTCAATAGGGTTGAATAATTTCTATATACCTAGTCGAGGCTTAAACTATTTTTTTTGGAACACCCTACATTTGCAGTTTATAACTTTTAAGTCGAATTAAGATACTTTTGAATTGTGCATAGATGAAATTTATATTGTTGTTGCAATGAGTTTGCAAACACTCTCTCTTCGTTTTTCGTTTAAATGAACTTTCTCGCGCGTGTTATATATCTCTTCTATACTCGTTGCACGTACTAACCTAGCACTCTTCTAACCATAACTATAAGTGCTATACAATGAGCATAAAACTGTTATGCTCAATAAAATTAGGGATTTAGTTGTTCTCTGAGAATTGAAATAATGTTGTTTTGAATAAGGTAATGGTATGATCACATAATTAAACTTGGATTTGGGGCAATTTAAACCAATTTCGATAAATGCCAAGGATTAGAGGGTATAGACGACGGGGCGCAATAACATCAAGGTGTATAAGGGTGAAACAAGATCCCCGACAATTCGACGAGTTAGCAGGAGCATAGCTAGATGTGCACACCCGTAAGCTTTTATATGCCAAGAACGTTATTCAACTATTGATTTAGGTGAAGTCAGAGAGCTTCTCTGGTAGAACTTTTAGGGTTTTATTCTGGCTTTAACAAACGAACATTTTTTTTGGTTTTTTTATAACGTTCATTCTGACGTCAGTCAGATATAAGACAGAAGGACCATTACAATTTTTAATTAAACGTTAATTTGAATTTAAAAAAGTGCGTTGGTACTTTCATTAGTACTATACAGGCAAAAAAACAGTCAATAAACTAACTTCAGCATTTGAAAATTTTATTTAATAAAGATTTTAAATTAAAAAAAAGTACTGAAAAATTGCGGAAGATACTACATTTTATTGTTTTTCTGGAGAACCACTGGCAGGCTCACTGCAATTTTTGGAGGACTAGTAGGTTACACCAGTAGCTTTTTTTGCAAGAAAAATAAAAAATATCAAAAATGACGTATTTTGAGAAACTCAATTTAAATTTTTTTTTTTTTTTTCAGTGCAAGCAATATAAAAAAAATTAAAAAAACTTTTTGTTAATTTTTATTTTAAAACCTGTTTCAAGACAAATCATTTGACACCATAAAATTGAGAATTGGGTAAATGCAACTAAAGTTATAGCTTCGCAAAAAAAGAAACTAACCCAAAAATTTCAAAATCCCATATCTCCGCCATTTTTTTAAATTTTGAAAAAATGCTTGATAGTTATTTTTCTCACTATGCTACTATTATTTATGCCAATTTTTAGCCAAATCGGATTCCATGAACAAATTTCTTGACCGTTTACACGTGGTTTGCATTTGATGTAGAAATTTATTTATAACTTTAAAAATGTTGTTCCTTTATAATGAAATCTAAAAACTGAATTAGAGTAGAACGGGGTAATGTCGTGCAGGGGTTAATGTCGTGCACTGGCTGTTTTAGCCCAAAGAATTGAATGATTTACCAACTGTCCATAAGGTAGGGACCTGCTGACCTACTGAGCTTATGCATATAATACTAGCAATTTTCACCAGTTCGTCTCTACAGAGTAACCTTTTTTTCAAAACGCACGCTTTCGGGACGATAAAAGTGTTTTTTCATCGGGCCAGAAAAATAATTTTCCTTGCGGGAAAATATACCAGGTAAGTGTTTTCTGAAACGAAATATCCTGCCAAACAAAAGAAGTATTTGGTTTTCGAAAAAAATTTTGGGCTTCACCGAGTTATCGAAGTTGACCTTTAAAACGACCATTGGGGTAATGTCGTGCACATTCACTTACACAAACACAATTTCTCGCTTCACAAATGTTGTTACTCATGAATGTAACCAATGAAATTATCTTTCGATCGGATGCTTACTCGTTGCATTCGTTTAAGATGAACGGCTTTACGAGCATGTCAAAGTTGAGTGCACGACATTGCCCCGTTCTACTCTACACAACATATTATGTACTTCACGCCTGTATAATAATGAATAAATACATGATAATGCTAAATCTCCTCTAATAGAACCACTACCTATAATTTCTCACACATTTTGGAACCTTTACTATACTCGGAAAACAATGCACGACATTACCCCACAAATTTTGAGGGGGGTAATGTCGTGCACATTTTTTTTTTCTTCACTTACACAAACACAATTTCTCGCTACACAAATGTTGTTTCACATGGATGTAACCAACGAAATTATCTTTCGATCAGATGCTTACTCGTCTCATTCGCTTGAGAGGTACGGCTTTACAAGCATGTCAAAGTTGAGTGCACGACATTGCCTCGCTCTACTCTACTATTATTTATTATTTAATATTTGTTGCTTATATATTTTTGTGATACATACAGTCAGTATATTTATTTCTTTGGTTATTATGTAATCAAAATGCAAATCAAAATTGAAGACAACATTTTTATTTTGTATCTATAATACATGTAAGTTATCAATTTTTATGTAAATAAAAAAAGCATTTGCTTAAAATAAAAGTTTTAGAATTTATTACAAATAAAATATAGTTTTTTTTAATTTTTCTTATATGTCTCTACACTGGTGAAAAGGTAATGCGAAGGGAGACAATTGTCTCTCGACTAGCGAAAAGGTAATGCAGAGGGAGACAATTGACGATTCGTAGGACATCAACATTGAAAAATCGTCAGTCCATTACATGAAAATTCGTTAGTTGTGGAACTAGTATAAGTCCTATTAGGAAGTAGTCAAAGGCTAGTCATGCGCTAGTCCGATTAACTGCAGGGAACTTACTGTTTAATTCTTTTTTTATATTTTCTGCAGTCTCATTTAGTTTGTTAAGAATTTCTTTTTTATTTATTTCAATGGCTGACAATATTTCTTTGTAGTTATTTCCAAGTGTTTTAGCAAATTCGATGCAACAATTACACAAAAATTGTATGTTTTGCTTTGTTTCAACTAAATTGACATCATACTCATTGAATTCATTTTCAACAATCTTATTTGGATCACTGCATTCTTTAGCATAAAACACTTTATGACGAAAACCTCCGAACTTCAATAACTTGTCGTTTCGTGAAATTGTTTTTTCATATTTTCCGCATATCACACTCCTTTCTCCTTTTTATATTTCTTTCGAGCAATTATTTTTTTTTTTTTAAATTTGAAGAGCTCTTTTTAACACGTCCGACTCGCACAAAAGTTTCTTCTTCTTCTTGATTGGATTATCTCAAAAAACGTTTTCAGTTTATCGTTTTGAAGCTTTTGCTTATATGGGAGGTGCCAAGCCCTCTTGTCCGAGTTCACCCAGTTTTATTTATTTATTTATTTGAGTCTTTGGATAATAACAACCCTTACAGACTAGAACAATTGAAATTAAAAATATGAAAATAATTGATATAAACTTAAATACAATGAAAATTTAACTAAGCTAAGTGCCTAAGCAGTATAGATTTAAATTGAGCTTTATTCAAACAAAAATCAATTGAAATATCTTTATATAATTTATTTAACAATAAAAGAGTTCTATTAATGGACTCATTTATGGCATAGTCGACCTGTGACATTTAATATAGAAATAATCTGAAGATCGTAAAGCTCTAGAGGGAATGTTAAAAGCTATTAGCTGTAGGATGTCAGTACAATCAATGAAAAAATTAATGACGTCATAAATAAACATAATGCTGTGAACAAGACGCCGATTTTCAAGAGTTTCAAGATGAATGAGCAAACAACGTGCATTGTATGATGGTAACGGTTCAGTAAAACCCAATGAGTGTAAGGCAAACTTAATAAATTTCCTTTGAACACGCTTCAAGCGAGTAATGTGGACCCCATAGTAAGGATTCCAAATAAAAGAAGCGTATTCCAAATTGGATCTTACAAATGAAGTATAGAGAAGTTTCTTGGTAAAAGGATCTATAAACGCAGCACTATTCCTTTTAATAAATGCTAATAGGCTTTAGGCAAAATATGATTTACATGATTTGTAAAGTGCAACCGTGAGTCAAAACAAATCCCAAGATCACGAATTTGATCAACTCTAGTTAGAGGCACATCTTCTATACTATACATATAAATGCAACAAAGGATTATTAAGTTTAGAAAAGGTCATACAAAAGCATTTACTTAAGTTCAAAGTCAAGCAATTGTGACTGAACCAAGTAACAACATTATTCAATTCATTTTGGAGAGTGCAACAATCAGATGCATTACTAACTTTATAGTAAATTTTTAAATCATCAGCATATAAGGAAAAACGTACCAAAGAAAAACAAGTTGAGATATCATTAATATATATTGTAGAATGAATGAATAACAGTGGACCAAGTATGCTGCCTTGTGGTACTCCAGAATTTATTAAGAAAGATCGCGATTTAACATCATCAATGGCTACAAAAGAGAACCTATTCGATAGGTATGATTTTAGCCAAGAAAGGAACGGTGAATAGAAACCTAGTTTGGATAGTTTACATATTAATAAACAGTGAGAAACTTTATCAAAAGCTTTCGATATATCTTGTTCACCACTTTCAAATGTGTTAATACAATATATTGTAAAGGTACAGAGATTTGTAAGAGTACATCTTCCAGATAGAAAACCATGATGGTACGGACAAACTATATTTTTTACGGCAAAGATAACTTTATCCTTAACTATCTTCTCAAAAAGCTTTGAGATATTATTGAGCTTTGATATTGGTCTGTAATTTTCTACGTTATTTTTATTTCCCGATTTAAAGATAGGAGAGATTACAAAAATTTTCCATTTATCAATGAAAACGGCATTAGCAAGCGATTAGTTAAAGATTTTCAAAAGTGGGACAGATATGGTTTTAACACATTTGATAAGTAAGTAAGAACTAAGTCCATCAAGATCTGATTTAAAACCATTTTTCAAACCAGCTATGCCATTCTCAACGTCATCAATGGTTAAACTGGTACAATTTGACTAATAGAGAAATGATCATCAAATTTTGAAACAAAAAATTTTTCAAATAAATCAACGCTATCAGACAGAGAATTTGAAGATTTATCTTTGAAAAATATAGATGAAGGAATATATCGATACCTTAGAGCGCTATAGTCCTATCTCCATTTTTCCAATTGTTGGGAAATGCAAAAAGAAGATTTCAAACAGTGGTTATTTAGAATTGGCTGCTATTTTGATATAACGATACATGCAATAATTTTACCTATAGTATATTTAACATAATTTATTGTTTTTAACCAATTTAATTAATTTCTAACGAAATCACGGCTAATTTTTAGTATGTCATTACTTTTGCCCTTATATAGAAATCCACTACTATTAAAATAAACGACACATTTAGTAAATTTGTTGAATTTTTTCCACTAAAATGTCGTAAAAAGTCATGAAACGCGAAAAAAACGAATTTTTTTTTTGAATTTTTGGTTCCGACAAACAAGACACACCTCTCCAGAACGAACTTTTAGGTTTCCGAAAATGTCGACAAAATCTAACAACGGGGTACTATTCTTTCATGCTGATACATCAAAACTATGTAAAAACGAAAATCGGATCAGCTAGTATTCGCAAAATATCGCAAAAATACATATCCCATATAATCCGAATCTGGCCTTAGAATTGCTGTATCTCATACCTTTTTTGAGATATCTTAGCCTGAACAAGGAAAAAATAGCGTTTTTGCTATATTTTGAAGCTATATAACTAGAATATAGAACATTCATACGTAAAATCCGATACAGTATATCAAAGTTATAATCTTTTTCTTTAAAACCTCATTTAAATTATGTCAATAACTTTATGTTTCTTCGAAATATCGTAAGCTGAAATAATGAAAAAACATGTTTTTTGCACTTTTTTAAGTTTTCATGGTAAAATATCTCCGAGAAAAATAAAGATATCGACATAATTTAAATTAGGTTTTAAGGGGGGCTTCTCATGTAAAATTTTCAAAAAATCGATTTTTTTTTTTTTTTATAGGTTGATAGAATAACGTCTTGGGAGTATATTCCCAAAGTTTCATGACTCAACTCTAAATATTATGGAAAATATGATTGATTGAACCAGCGCGCTCGGGCGCGCTTTGTGTGTGAACTCAAACTTTAAATCGTTTTTTCTCAAAACTATGGTTTTAAAATCGCGGTACACGATTGCCGATACTTAACCGATTTTTGATTTCTAAAAAGTGTTTTGCAGATTATAAATTGAACGAGTGCATGATTGTCTGAAATTATTTTATACACTTTTTAGCCCCATTTAGCGACAAAAAATGACGAAAAAATAGCACTTTCAAGACGTGATTTCAATATTGTAGAATCGAATTTTTTGGAGTTGCAGACATTCATGCACTCAGGGGAACCCTGCTGAATAATAAAAAAAAATTGTTTTATGTTTCAGATAAAAACTTTGGGCTCCACAATGTACCGTGATAAATCCGTCAGCCGCGTCACGCCACACGCGACATTTAATAAGTCCGCCATTTTGTCATTTTAGTTTTTGAAAAGATGCTTTTTTTACAGTTCAAACATGTTCTTAAATATATGCAAAAAATTATTTGTGTATTTTTATTTTCCGAGAGAAAAAAAATCCCGAAAAACAAATACTTTTTGACGTGTTACATGAGAAGCCCCCCTTAAAGAAAAAGATTATAACTTTGAGATACTGTATCGGATTTTATGCATGAATGTTCCATATTCTAGTTATATAGCTTCAAAATATAGCAAAAACAATATTTTTTCCTTGTTCAGGCTAAGATATCTAAAAAACGGTATGAAATACAGCAGTTCTAAGGCCAGATTCAGATTCAACATTGCAAAATACATTAAATATATTTATTTTTATATTTGTTTGTTCTGTTTTTTTTTTTCTTGATTTTTTTTTATTTTATATGGGATATGTATTTTTGCGATATTTCGCGAATAATACGCGAATATATTGGTATTTGGTGGTATTTTGACATCCCACAGTTTTCCATTCGATAAAGAAACCCACTTAGACACCATAACTACAAAAATGTCAAAATCGCAAAAAGTGGAGATAGGACTATAGCGCTCTAAGGTATCGATATGAAGAACCTTTAGATTGATTGATTGATTAGATTGAATATATCTCCAAAACGACTTAGGATTGGTTTTAAGCTGACCTTCAAGATTCAAAATGTACTGTTTACACAGAAATTTATTCAGGAATTCAAATTCAGGTTTGTAGTGAATAAATTTTTCTTTAAATTCCAAGCAACCTGTGGAGTTGAACTTTGTACAAAATTTATTGCGAATATTTTTTCAGACCATTTGTATACCATGGGAGCTTATGCTTGCATATAGTTCTTAGTGTTTGAGTTGGTTAGTGTTTTAGTTGGATTATCTCAAAACACTCTTTCAGTATAGTATTTTGAAGCTTTTGCTTATATGGGAGGTGCCACGCCCTCTTGTCCCAATTTACCCAGTTTTCTGTCAGAGCTTGCACATACTGTTTTTAGGGCTTTGGCGAAATTCGGTTGGATTATCTCAAATAACGCTTTCAGTATAGCATTTTGAACCTTTTGCTTATATGGGAAGTGCCACGCCCTCTAGTCCGAATTCACCTAGCTAGTTATTATGTGTATTGTGCTTGCGTTATCGCAAATAATGCTCTTAATATTGCGTTTCGAATATATTATGTGTATGGGCGGTACCCACAAAAAAATATTGAACATAATATTTATGAACGGCATTCACACACCGAAATTCATTGATTTTCAAATCAAAATTTTTCATTAAAATTTTTTGATTTTAAAAACGATTCATTAATCGTAAGTACATGAGTTCATAAATATTTTTCTATGAGGAATTTTTTTATGAACTTCCGTTCTTAAATTTTAAGAATTTTTTCGTACGAATAACAACGTTTTATAAATCTGCAAATACAAATTTTATGCATGTTTACATAGAATCAATCAAAACGTTCGTAAATTTTAAGTAAAAGTGTCATCAATTTGAATTATTATTTTTAGGTTGTATTTCATCTTCTTCTTTTGGTTCTAGACTGGTTTATGCTAAATTTAAAATAAAGCATTGTTGAAAGTTCCTTTCTATGTCGCCCACATCATTATGCTATGAGTGTGTGTGTTCTCCTGGAACTTCTAGGCATAGAATCATGCTACGGTAAGTATTTATTTTCTCATGAGGAAAAATAGCGCCTTAAAAAGCGTTCTTTAGAATGCAGCGCTTACTTTCCTTAAGACACACTACTCCATTACAATATTGTATCTCCTATGCCTTGGAGCTTGAGCGTTCTCCTAATAAAAAAAAAAAAAATAATAAAAAAAAACTTTCACCCGCATTGGGGTTCGAACCCGGAAACCAAAGCGCAGAGAAATATTACTAGCTCGTTATCACATACGCTACAGACTCCTCTGACGTTTTTGTGTAAAATTTGTATTGTATTTTAAAAATTTAATTGAATTTTTTTATTTTGAAAAAAAAAAAAAAAAAAAATTATGAATTTCGTTCTTAGATTTTATGAACGAGTTCTTACGTTTTAAAAAATAATTCATATTGGGTGTACAACTTAAAAACCGGAATTTGACGGTGGATGTCCGTACTAACAAATATCGTGAAAGCTCGAACTTTATATATATGTCATTTTGAAGGTACATTTGACAGCTGTCAAAATCAGTCAACAAAACAATTTTATCTTGTGTGCATCATTATTATTTTTCACGATGAATAGCTTCGAAAATTGGAGAAAAAGACAGCATTTGCGGGGGGGTTCTAGTGGGTCATTTTTTTGCAAAGAAAACGGCTGCCGAAAGTCATTGCATTCTTGTAGAAGTTTATGGGGACTATGCTCCAGCTGAATCAAGCTGTCGTGAGTGGTTTAAAAGTGGTTATTTTGATGTCAAAGACAAAGAACGTCCTGGTCAGGACCAGCTAGGTGTGATCCATTATGAGCTGTTGCCAGGTTGCCAAACCATTAATGCTCAATTCTATCGTCAACAATTGATCCAATTGAAGCAGAAAATCCAGGCAGAGCGGCCAACGTATGCGACCAGACATGAGTCAATCATTTTCCACCACGATAACGCTCGGCCACATATTGCTGCCCCAGTCAAAAATTACATGGAAAACAACGGAAAACAACGGACGGGAAATTTTGCCTCACCCGCCTTATAGCCCAGACCTTGCACCATCAGACTACCATTTGTTCCGATCGATGCAGAATGCCCTATCAGGAATATGCTTCACTTAAGTTCAAGATATCGAAAATTGGCTCGATTCATTTTTGGCCGCCAAGCAATTTTTTTGGGATGGAATTCATAAATTGCCTGAAAGATGGGGAAATGTTGTAGCTTCCAATGGACAATACTTTGAATAAAATGTATTGTAACATTTTTCCACAATAAAGCATCAAATTTCGCTAAAAAATTCCGGTTTTTAAGTTGTACACCCAATAAAAAAAATTTACGAATTTCGTTCTTAGATTTTAAGAAAATTTCTTACATTTTATGAATGATCCATAAGCGTACGTATGCTTTGTTTAACGTATGATTGAAAAAACTTATAGTCAATTAATGCTGTTCTCGGCTCATATTCGATGAATTTTTTCGTTTGGAATAATAAATTTTTCATTAATATTATGTCCCTTTTTTTTTGTGTGTAGTGTCTCCGTTGACCGATTTCGCTCATTTTCAATAAGACGAATGTACCAAATTTCATTGAATTATCTTGCTCAGTTTTCCCGCAAAATGTATTTCCACGCACAGACACCCAGCCAGAAAGCCTGCCAACCAACCAGTCAAATAGACGGACATGGCTATATCGACTCAGGAAGTGACGCTGATCAAGAATATATATTCTTTTCTATACCTGCCACACCTCCTTCTCTGCGCTACAAACGGAAGGACAAAGTGAATACACCCTGGGTGTAGGGTATAAAAATCATGCACTGCAGATTAAGGGCTACAAAAGCTAAAGCTGCAAAGAAAGGTTTTTGGTAATCCTTATCGTATCATTACAGACAAGGAACAGCAAGTATTTTTAAGCAGTACTGGAAGAAAATCATATTTTGCATCATACCACTACAACCGGCGACAAGTGTACGTTTTGGCTAACATTTGTGAATAAATCGTAGAACTTCTTAAAGAAGTACGCTAGATATTTCTAGTAAACGGCTTTTTAAAGCTTATTTATCAGCCTACTAGGTAAAAATATGAAAATTTGAAAATCCTTTTGGCATAACCTCAAGAAAGTTGATCAAACATGGAATTTTTTTAAAAAAATCAACTAAATTAAGCGTCACGGATAGACCAGTGCTTGTTTTGAGCTCAAATTTGGTTGGCATATTAACTGGAAGATTTAAAATATAATTCGTACCAAAAAAAAAATGTTGGTAATTTTTAAAGTTCTTAGATAACCTCAAATGTGGCGAGATTCAATCTAATTTTTTGTATCTATTGCATAATAAATTAAAAAAAGTGTGGCTAGTTTCTAGTTTATCGTGAGTCCATTGAGGCTTTTAGCCGCGATTATATCGAGCATTTACCTCAAGAAAACATTTAGCACAAGGGAGAAACATCCAAAATTAGCCGTTGTTCGAAATAAATTTTTTCATCGGAATAGTCTTTATATATGCATGAAAAATAAAGTGTGCAAAGACTATTATGAAATCGTGGGCACATAAAAAGTTATTTAAGGTCAAAGGTCGGGAAAATTAGTTTTTTTGAAATATCTTTCAAACGGTTACTCCTAGATAAAAATGTTCCAAGGTTATTTTGTAGCTCAAGAAATTAGCAACTAAAATATGTAAAAGTTATTTTTGTACCACTTGAAGCTTAGGAGATATGACAATTTAAAAAATTTTATTCAACTGTGAAAGTATAAAAAAAATACTATGTACTAAAAATATTTTCTATCATATTTTCACAGTTGAATAAAATTTTTTAAATTGGCTTATCTTCTAAACTACAACTGGTACAAAAACCATTCTTGTATATTGTAGGTAATTTCTAGAGCTACAAAATAAGTAACCAACATTTTTCTCTTGGAGCAACCATTAGAAAGATATTTGCGAAAAACTGAATTTTCTGACCTTTAACCTTGAATAACTTTTTATGCACAGACGATTTTGCAATAAACTTTTCACACTATATTTTTCATGCATCTATAAAGACTATTCCAGTGAAAAAATTTAATTCGAACTACGGAAAATTATGCGTCTTTCTCCCTTGCACCATAGGTCTTTTTGGGGGTTTGGACTCGATATTATCAGGGATAAGTTTAAATGGATTCACGACGAACAATAAACTAGGCACACTTTTTTAATTTATTACGAAATAAATAAAAAAAGGGATTGAATCTCGCCACCTTTAATGTTATAATTATCCATTCAAAATTGCGATTTTTTTTTTTTTTGTGGTACGAATTACATTTTAAAATCTCCCAGTTAATACGCCATTCAAATTTGAGCTTAAGCTAAGCACTGGTCTAGCCATGACGCTTAATTTAGTTGATTTTTTGAAAAAATCAGATGTTTGATCCATTTTTTTGAGGTTATGCCAAAATAATTTTCTAATTTTCATGTTTATCCCTAGAAGGTTGATGAATAAGCTTTACAAAGCCGTTTACTAGTAGTCTCTAGCATACTTTTTTCAAAAGTTCTAGGATTTATTCACAAATTTCAGCAAAACCTTTCACTGTGCGGCGTTCCAAGAGGAAATGGCCAAGTTGAACGAATAATTATTATTGACGTTTTGACTAAACTATCATTAAGGTGATGGCCCAAATATGACTTCGACCGCAGCAGATTACATGAAACCATGGCTAAGCTACGACGGTGTCACTGAAGATGAATGGTCTGAGGCAGACGATTAGCACGATGGCCGAATGTGAGGTCGACTAGCAGTAGAGTAACTATAAAGAAGTTATTTGAATTAGAAAAGCCGAAATGTAAAGAAACAAATTAAAGAAAAGTCGTTAAGTTGGAAAGATCTTAAATTTTGAAAAAAAAGTAAAGTAAGAGTCGAGAAATTTTGATATTGTATTTTTTTTTATAAATGATTCCTACAAATTTTGACAATTTAAATTTAATTTGCGAACTATTTTTTTAATTTAAAACTTTTTTTACTTATTTTTAATTTATACTTTTTGAATTACAAATAAAATCGAAATGAATTTAAATAAAATCTTTGAATTCCACAGAAATACAACGGGACATTAACCTTAATGTTTTTTTTTTTAATTGTATGATAAAATATTCAGCCATTCCATGCCTAGCGTAACAAGATCTGCCACAACCTTTCCGATTTCGTTGAAATTTGGTACATGGTTTCGTTTCATGCCTAGTCTTTTAGAAATGGCAAAAAAAAAAATGTTGCGATTTTTTTGTGGCTTGTGGAGGGGTACAAAGTGTGGAAAAATCGGTAAATTGTCACAAACTCTCCTCAAGCAATTGTCAATAGCTTGGACGTTTCTTAACCGATTTTCTTGTTCAGACAACTTTTGGAAAGGTATAAAAATAATCTATAAGCTCAAGATAAAATTTTTCATTTTTTGATAAAAAGTACTTAATTTACTACTATTTTAGTTCTAAACTACAAAAAACGTGCCCGGGTACACCTTTTTTACTGTTTTTTGTCGTTTAGTATTAAAATAGTATTAAATTTAGTACTTTTTACCCAAAACAAAAAAAGTTACTTTGTGCGCTTAAAATGGTACAAACATAAAAAAGTGTTAAGAAATGTTTCAGTTATGGGCCATTTTGTGGTCGTACCTTTTTTTAAAATTTTTAAAAAATCATAACTTCTAAGCCTCGAGACATACCAATTATCCCTCTTTTTCATATGAAAGATTATTTTTTTTCTACATTCCAAAAAAATATATTTTGGAAGTTAAGAAAGGTGGCACGTTTTTTGTAGTGTAGTACTAAAATAGTTGCAAATTTAGTACTTTTTATTAAATACGAAAAATTTTCAAATTTCGCTCAACAAAAGTAAAAGTGAGAATGAGAGCAAAATTTTATTAAAAACAAAAAAAAATTTGATTTGATTTGAAATACAAATTTTACGCAGTACTTCATCAAAGCTCAATTGCCTGATGTGATAATGAGTTTGTTCAAAAATCTATGAACATTGGGTTCCGGCATTGAATCCAAATGCGAGTAAGATTTTCTTATTATTTTTGTTTTTTAATTTTATTTATTGAGAGAGCGTTGTGTGTCTAATGTGCTTCTCCAATGCGCATCTATAGCGCATTACTGGAAGCGAGAACGATGCGCATCGTGCCAATGGCATGCCTATGTTAATTGGATACAAGAGAGATGCTATTGGATACGAGGGAGGTGCGCGTCACTGCTGCTTTTGAGCGCATCAGAAACGCTAATGATTCGCTCGGTGTAAAAGGCTTATAGTACATACAAATTCCTTTTTCATATTGAAACCATTTTGATATGATTTAACTCTGTCTGCCCCCAGAAAAATTATACATATTGAAAATTTACCTATTGCAATGTGCTGTTGAAATTTGACCGTAACCAATTGGATGTCCATGTACAAGTGGTTGATGGGGTGTAAACGTGTGTAGAGGAATTTGTTGGTAATGCTCCTGTCTTGCTATTGGATATTGTGTTTCCTTAGGCATTGCACTTTGTGCTGAAGTTGAACTGGACTGGACTAGAGGCTTTATAAGCTTTCTTTTTTTGTTTTGCGATTCTTCATCCTCATCCTTTTTGTTATAAGCATCCCAAGTGCTATTCAAATAGTGTGGAAATTTGGCATTAAAGTTGTCAAAAGATGGTGCGGAAATCTATAAGTACCAAACATATTAAAGTTTGTTAATAAAAACTTATAAATATAGTACCTTGTAAATTCAGAATTGGGTGAACTACATTCACTTACTTAAGTACTATTATGCAGAGAGCGGAGTGACAGTTTGATTAAGCTGATAGGCAAGTTAAATATTTTTGTGCGTTTGATTTAATGAGTTCAACACGAAAATCATAACCTTGTATGTGTTAAATTTAGACCTATTTATTCTCAAAAAGTACGACCTAGCAGCATTCTGTCAGTGAAAATGGTTTGTCAGTCGACTGAAAAAATTTAAAATAAAAAATTTTCTAAATTAACTTGCTTGCACAAGACTTCAATTTGTATATGATGCAAAACACGTCAAGCGTACCAGCTGAAAATTTTTCTGTCCTCAATTTCGCTCAAATTTGGCAATATGGCAGATCCTGTGTGCAAGAACAATAATCCGGGAAGATTTGGTTCTAGTGCCATTTGTTGTTAAAATACAGGGTGTTAAAGTTGGCGTTTTTAGTCATTTTTATGAAAAGGGTGTTTTTTCAAAAATTTATAGCTTACACCAGTTTGTAAATTGATGTACAGTAGGTCAAAGCCAAGCTCGAAGACACTGTAAACGCTTAAATTACAGGTGGTTTTTATTTTATTAATTAAGAAAAATTGGCTTGCCTTATACATATAAAACTTTGAATATGTATTATTGAAGATAGTATTACATAAAAAAATTTGATATTTTTTTTTTTTTTTTCGAGTTGGCCCACAGTCCTCCGAAAAACATGACACGCCTAAAAATTGATCCCAGTGGCGTTGACAGCATTGCAGCAAAACGGAGCGTCTAAAAGCAAAAAACCAAAAATATTTTTAAAGTACATATGACTATAGACTGATTCCATTTCAATTCATACGGTGAGTGTGCACATAGGTTTGAGTATCAACTTCAAACTAGCAAAATATTTTTCTACAATCAAAATAAGGAATACGTAATTTTTTTTTCGATTTGGACCAAAATTGGAGATTTTATGGCGTTTTGTAGGAATTTTGCCAAAAATTTAATTTTGAAAAAATCATGAAGTGCAATCGGTTTTTTCAACCGCATTTCTGTATTTATCAACTGTTTTACATGAATCAAAGTTTATTTGATGCTCCATGAAATTTTTTTACATAATATGGGAAAAAAGTATTTCTTTAACTCTTACTTTCCTTAAAATTGACTTTTATATTTTAAATAAAAATGCTAATTTTCTCAAAAACACCATCTTTTTTTCTCGAAAATTTGCACAGTGATAGTAAAGCATGTCCTCTTGATTCCAGTTATGACGGCTTTCTTGCTATTTTTGTTGTAAGTGTAAAATTTGTAATTTTTAATGTTACAATTGCGTTCTTGTCTACAAAATGAATAAGAAAAATTACACAGTTCAATTTTCACTTACATTGGCACTTACATTCTTCTACCATTTTTGGTTTTCAAGATATCTTGAAAAACTTGAATAAAACCTATAAATTTAAAAAAACCGAATTCTTTATTTTTGAGACACAAAATTCATTCATAATAAATTACATGGAAACTAAAGATACTCAAGGTAAAGAAAATTAAGCATTGTTTGTGTTTTTTGCGATTTGAGCGTACTTTGGCTTTTGTTTTTTTCGGAAGTTCTCGGGATTTTTATTAGTTTTTTTTCGATTACTTGCATGTAATTGTGTTGTGCTGTTTTGGCTACGTAACAAGAAGTTATCCCTCTGGTTCCCTCACTCTTCCATACATGGAATTTTTGAATACTTTTGCATTTCTTTGCATTTTTCCACTGTTCAATTTTGTTTATTCTGAAGGAATCAATTTCATCAATGGCAAAATTTTTAATTGAATAGCTGGTGTCAATTTTTGCACTTGAGTTAGAAACTCACAAGCAGTCTGTATAGCAGCTGTGTGGTCATTACACAGATTAAGTCTCGCGTAATGCTTAAAAATTCCTTTTTTCAGCGCCCTTTCCATGGCCAGTGCTTGAAAAAGTAAATTTTTTGGTCATGGTACTTTTTTGCATTTCATGGAGCATGAAGCGATTTTTAAAGTGGCGTGCAGCACCATCAAAAATTATTGTCATACTGATGAAATTGATTCCTTCAGAATAAACCAAATTGAACAGTGGAAAAATTGCATAGAAATACATAGTATTCAAAAATGCCATGTGTGGAAGAGTGAGATAACCAGAGGGATGATTTCTTGTTACATAGAACAGAACAGAAAAACACAATAACATGAAAATAATCGAAAAAAAAAAACTAATAAAAGTCCCGAGAACTTCCGAAAAAACAAAAGCCAAGTCAAATCGCAAAAAACACAAACAATGCTTGGTTTTCTATACCTTGAGTATATTTAGTTTCCATCTAATTTATTATGAATGAATTTTGTGTCTCAAAAATAAAAAATTCGGTTTTTTTAAATTTATAGGTTTTATTCAAGTTTTTCAAGAAAACCAAAAATGGTAGAAGAATGTAAGTGCCATTTTCGGAATCAGTATCGCAAAACCGTCTAGGAAAGTGAAAACTGAACTGTGTAATTTTTCTTATTTATTTTATAGACAAGAACGCAATTGTAACATCAAAAATTGCAAATTTTACACTTACAACAAAAATAGCAAGAAAGCCGTCATAACTGGAATCAAGAGGACATGCTTTACTTTCACTGTGCAAATTTTCGAGAAAAAAAAGATAGTGTTTTTGAGAATATTAGCATTTTTATTTAAAATATAAAAGTCAATTTTAAGGAAAGAAAGGGTTAAAGAAATACTTTTTTCCCATATTACGTAAAAGAATTTCATGGAGCATCAAATAAACTTTGATTCATGTAAGACAGTTGATAAATACAGAAATGCGGTTGAAAAAACCGATTGCACTTCATGATTTTTTCAAAATTAAATTTTCGGCAATATTCCTACAAAACGCCATAAAATCTCCAATTTTGGTCCAAATAAAAAAAAAAAAAAAAAAAAAAATTACGTATTCCCTTAGTTGGATTGTAGAAAAATATTTTGCTAGTTTGAAGTTGATATGCAAACCTAAGTGCACATTCACCGTATGAATTGAAATGGAATTAGTCTATAGCTTTACGCAGGGGATTTTGAAAATATATTGGGTGTACAACTTAAAAACCGGAATTTTTTAGCGAAATTTGATGCTTTATTGTGGAAAAATGTTACAATATATTTAATTCAAAGTATGGTCCATTGGAAGCTACAACATTTCCCCATCTTTGAGGCAATTTATGAATTCCATCCCAAAAAAATTGCGCCGGCTTGGTGGCCAAAAATGAATCTATCCAATTTCGGATGCCTTGCTCTGATGTGAAGCGTATTCCGGTGAGGGCGTTTTGCATCAAGCGAAATAAATGAAAGTCAGACGGAGCAAGGTCCGGACTATAAGGCGGGTGAGCCAAAACTTCCCATCCACTATTTTCCAAATAGTTTTTCACGGGTCTTGCAACATGCGGCCGAGCGTTGTCATGATGAAAAATTATTGCTTCGTGTCTGGTCGCATTTTCCGGGCGTTTTTCGATGATGGCACGCTTCAAACGTATTAATTGTGTTCGGTACAGGTCACCTGTGATTGTCTGGCCCGATTTCAACAACTCATAATATAACGGCCCCTTCTGATCCCACCAAATACACAGCATAACCTTGGCGCCATGGATATTTGGCTTCGAGGTTGATTTGGCTGGTTGGCCGGGTTTCACGTATGACTTTTTGCGCTTGGGATTGTCATAATGGATCCATTTTTCATCCCCAGTCACAATCCGATGCAAAAATGATTTGTTTTTATGGCGCTCAAGCAACATTTCAGACATACAGTAGCGCCGTTCAACGTCTCTCGGCTTCAACTCATAGGGGACCCAATTACCTTGCTTCTGAATGTATCCGGCGGCTTTCAAACGTTTCGAAATGGCTTGCTGAGTCACCCCCAACGATTTGGCAAGCTCGTCTTGTGTTTGACACGAATCCTCATCGAGTAGCTTCTCTAATTCTTCATACTTTTTTGGCTGTCCTGGGCGTTCTTTGTCTTTGATGTCAAAATCGGCACTTTTGAAGCGTTAAAACCATTCAAAACACTGTGGTTTTCCTAAAGCATCGTCGCCTTAAACTTCTACGAGCAAACTATGACTTTCCGCAGCAGTTTTCGTTGCAAAAAAATGACCCAACAGAACCTCCCGCAAATGCTGTCTTTTTCTCGAATTTTCAAAGTTATTCATCGTGAAAAATAATAATGATGCACACAAGATAAAATTGTTTTGTTGACTGATTTTGACAACTGTCAAATGTACCTTCAAAATGACATATATATAAAGTTCGAGCTTTCACGATATTTGTTAGTACGGACATCCACCGTCAAATTCCGGTTTTTAAGTTGTACACCCAATAAATTTACGAAAAAATTACAACCGATTACAAAAAAAAAAAAAAATTTCATGAAATTTTTTCTGAATAAAAGTTCATAAAAAAGATTAAAAAATTAAAAAAAAAAAATAAAAATAGTAAGGGTGTAAAATTTGGCCTGGCCAAACATTAAATACTCTACACTGCAGTATTTTCAAAATTTTGCTCATATGGGAGGTGCTACGCCCTCGTGTCGAAGTTCACCCAGTTTTTGTTCAGAACTTGCATTTATAGTTTTTATTGTCTGAGTGAAAAACGTTTTCAGTACAGCGTTTTGAACCTTTTTTTATATAGGAGGTGCCTCGCCCTCTTGTCCGAGTTCTTCTAGTTTTAGCTTGGAGCGCGGAGTTTTGGTCTTTAGTATTTGAGTGAAGTTTGGTTGGATTATCTCAAAAAACTCTTTCAGTATAGCATTTTGAAACTTTTGCTCATATGGGAGGTGCCACGCCCCCTGGTCCGATTTCACCCAATTTTTGTTGAGAGCTTTCATTTATGATTCTTAGTGTCTGAGTCAAATTTGGTTTGAATATCTCATACGCTTTCAGCATATCGTTTAGAAGCTTTTGCTTATATGGGAGGTGCCACGCCCTCTTGTGCGAATTTGCTCAGTTTTTTCTCAGAGCTTGCGCATACATTTCCTAGTATTTATGCGTATTTTGGTTGCATTGCCGTGAAAAATACTCCTAAAATTGCATTTTGAATATATTTTTTGTATGGGCGGTAGGCGTGTCCGTTGACCGATTTCGCTCATTTTCAATCCCCCGAGCTATCTTTGACGACGGAGGCAGTGTACCAAATTTCATTGAAATATCTTGCTCAGTTTTCCCAAAAAGTGTATTTCAACACACAGCCAGCCACCCAGCCAGCCAGCCAGACAGACGGACATGGCTACATCGACTCAGGAGGTGACGCTGATCAAGAATATATATACTTTTTTATATCTGCCACACCTCCTTCTATGCGTTACAAACGGAAGGACAAAGTGAATATACCCTGGGTGTAGGGTATAAAAACCGGTACGTCCTGCCGTAGAGACATGTTTTTTCTACAAAATGCCGTTGGGATCAAGTCTATCGGACAAAAACTCTTCAACTTATGCTGTCAACGAGGTTAAAAAAAGGGATGCCAATTTTCGGGCATTTTGGCGATCCCGGGATTTCGGGGTTATAAAATTGCAATCCCGGGGTCCCGGGATTTTTCGGGAATGGAAGAACGTATTTATTAAAATGTTCAATTCATATTAAACAGTCAATCGTTTTAATTTAAATTTTCATTTCAATAATAAAAATTAACAAGAAATTATAAAAAAAAAACATATAAATTTTATTTACAAATAATTCATAAACTTAAACTATTGTATATTTATACATAATATATATAAAGGGGGCATTCCATTGTGACTCAATGGACTTTTTGCTATAGATTATGGCAAAACTTTGGTCGTAACAAAGTTATTTTAAGCCCTGAGTTGTGACAACAGTCTCGAGAAATAACTTAATAACCCTTTTTTAATGTTAATGTTTTCTGTCTTAAATTGTTGTTTAAATAAGTGTGACTCATTGGACATGGAACGGAACGCTCTTTTTAATTTACTAACTTATTGAAAAATTTTAGCCAAACTACTGCAGTTTTATGATTTTTTTTAATTTTTGATTTTTTTTATGTAGGTCCTACACCCAGAGTATATTCACTTAGTCCTTCCGTTTTTAACGCAGGGAAGGAGGCGTAGCAGATATAGAAAAGTATATATACTCTTGATCAGCGTCACCTCCTGAGTCGATATAGCCATGTCCGTCTGTCTGGCTGGCTGGGTGGCTGGATGTGTGTTGAAATACATTTTTTAGGAAAACTAAACAAGATAATTCAATAATTTGGTGCATAGCCTCCGTCGTCAAAGATAGCTCGGGGGATTGAAAATGAGCGGAATCGGTCAACGGACACGCCAACCGCCCATACAAAAACTATCCTCAAAATGCAACTTTTGGAGTATTTTTAATGACAATGCAACCGAAATACACATAAATACTACGAATTGTAAGCGCAAGCTCTAAGCAAAAATTGGGCGAATTCGGACAAGAGGGCATGGCACCTCTCATATATGCAAAATCTTCAAAACGCTGTATTGAAAGCGTTTTTGAGATAATCGAACTAAATTTTACTCAGACACTAAGAAATATAAATGCAAGCTTTAAACAAAAACTGGATAAAATCGGACAAGAGGGCGTGGCACCTCCCATATAAGCAAAATTTCAAAATACTGCTGTGTAGGGTATTTAATGTTTGGACAGGCCAAAGGCAACACCCTTACTAGTTTTATGTTGCAATTGAAGAAATATGTGACTACAATTGAAGACTTTAAATTAAAAGCAAGCTATTTTGATGAAGAAAATATAACCTTTTGAGTTTGTGACTCAACGGGACATTCTTTTCTGACTTGCGGCACAAGAATGAAATCAGTGGAATTTTTGTATTGTTGATATTTTGATGATGTCTATTGTAATAAGAAATAACTGCTTATGACAATCTTTGGTCACAAATCAAAGCCGTATAATCCATGTGCTTTTTGACCTAAAATCGGTCCAAGCTGCTACTCCTTATTGTCGCAGGCAATAAGAGAGGATATCATAATGAAAAGTTTTGAAATAAAAAAACCATGTGTCATAAGAAATAAAAAAATAAACTGAGCGAAATTGAGATAAATATGCTTGAAAAAGTCCTCTTTTATAAATTTTTAAAAATTCTTTTAGAAAACAATAGACATTTTACATTGTGATGGAATAACCCATATATACATATATGGGTGATTCTCAGATAACTGTACTTTTTGTGTCCTCTGGCAATTTCACCTATACAGTAGGCTTTTTTCACAAAAAATGACGCTATAAATTAGAAACTATGTTTTTTTAATAGAGCGGATCAATTTTACTACCAAATAATTATTGGTCTAGTGTGAAATTTTGCAAATGTACCCCAAATGTCACAAACGTGGCATGTCCTACCCCTACTTTTTATACACAAATCGATGAAAAACGACCAAAAAACGGAAATAGAACAGAAAACAAGTTACTACACATATTAAGTAAATACTTAAGGCTACAATATTCTGAGATCATCTGCAGTTTTAAATAATTTTTAGAGGGCACAATTTTTCGAATTGAAAACTGTCCCCTAGTTTTGGAAAAAAAAATTTCTTGAAAGCATTATGTTACTACTGCATGGTACTACTGTTCCAGTCAATAGATTTCAATACATATGCATTAATTCTGATCACTATCCATCACCCAAAGGATATCATGTCCAGACGCTTCCAAAAAGAAATCTGTTTGCGTTTTATAGGGCAGTTTATAAACAAAAACAGTTTTTTTTAAAAATTATGGTCACAAACGTGGCACTCGGCACTCCCAGGTAGTGCATTTTATTTTATGCATGAAACAATTTTTTTGTAGGATTTGCATACATGACCCCAAATTCTTTCGGAAAAATCTTGAACTCAAAAGCGTGCTTTACAATGAGCGATAAACTACAAAAATGTCACAAAGGTGGCGCATCAAAAATGTCACAAACGTGGTACTTTTTATCAGTCTGCAAAAAAACATATTTCGATATAATGTTTGAGTGTACAGATGTTTAGTTGAAGGCTATTGGAGCATTCCACGGGTGGTACGGGACAAATCGTACGCATTTTTTGAGTTTAAACCTTAAATTAAAGACAAACCAGAATGTTATCAAAAAAAGCATCTAGTACATTTATTTTGTGTGACGTAGACCTATTAAAACCAATTATTTGTTCTTAATAATATTTATAGATAGGGAGTAATTAATAAGAAAAGAAGTTCGTTTGTACGGGACAGCCCAAATCTACCATACTTTCCATTTTTTGACTTTGTAGCAAGTTTTTAGCTAAATTAATAAGCTTTAAAAATTAGCAAAAATATTTTTGGATAGATTAAGGGTCATAGTATAGTAAAACAATAAAAGTTTGAAAAAATATTTATTTAAATGAGAGTTATTAAATAAAAATTAAATTGTTTTTACGGGACATTTTCGTTTGTACGGGACTCGTACGAAATACGTTTATATATAATAAGTTTTAAATCATTTTTTAAATGAAACCATAACACTATGATTAACCCAAGCGTGTTTCTTGCATGCTACTTGATGGCCATTAACTGAAATTTAATGAACTTTTGATATTCCTGGGATAGGCTCATGGCTGAAAATTATTAATTTTTTAAGCTACTTATTTCTGATTCAGAGATGAAAAAAATTCTCGTAGAGGGTACTAAAGTGGCTGCTAGTGTCGCGAAATTTTTTGCGTTTTTGATTACGGCACCTTCTCTTCGACTTCGACCTTTTTGACTTACAAGTATTAGCAAAAATTAACAAATCGTGAACACGAACCCCTCTCTTATGATTAGACATAAGCAGTTTTTCAAATACGATCAAGAATTTAGGAACTAAATTATTTTTATTGGGTGTACAACTTAAAAACCGGAATTTGATGGTGGATGTCCGTACTAACAAATATCGTGAAAGCTCGAACTTTATATATATGTCATTTTGAAGGTACATTTGACAGCTGTCAAAACCTGTCAACAAAACAATTTTATCTTGTGTGCATCATTATTATTTTTCACGATGAATAACTTTGAAAATTCGAGAAAAAGACAGCATTTGCGGGAGGTTCTGTTGGGTCATTTTTTTGCAAAGAAAACTGCTGCGGAAAGTCATAGTTTGCTTGTAGAAGTTTATGGCGACGATGCTTTAGGAAAAACACAGTGTTTTGAATGGTTTAAACGCTTCAAAAGTGCCGATTTTGACATCAAAGACAAAGCACGCCCAGGACAGCCAAAAAAGTATGAAGACGAAGAATTAGAGAAGCTACTCGATGAGGATTCGTGTCAAACACAAGACGAGCTTGCCAAATCGTTGGGAGTGACTCAGCAAGCCATTTCGAAACGTTTGAAAGCCGCCGGATACATTCAGAAGCAAGGTAATTGGGTCCCCTATGAGTTGAAGCCGAGAGACGTTGAACGGCGCTTCTGTATGTCTGAAATGCTGCTTGAGCGCCATAAAAACAAATCATTTTTGCATCGGATTGTGACTGGGGATGAAAAATGGATCCATTATGACAATACCAAGCGCAAAAAGTCATACGTGAAACCCGGCCAACCAGCCAAATCAACCTCGAAGCCAAATATCCATGGCGCCAAGGTTATGCTGTGTATTTGGTGGGATCAGAAGGGGCCGTTATATTATGAGTTGTTGAAATCTGGCCAGACAATCACAGGTGACCTGTACCGAACACAATTAATACGTTTGAAGCGTGCCATCATCGAAAAACGCCCGGAAAATGCGACCAGACACGAAGCAATAATTTTTCATCATGACAACGCTCGGCCGCATGTTGCAAGACCCGTGAAAAACTATTTGGAAAATAGTGGATGGGAAGTTTTGGCTCACCCGCCTTATAGTCCGGATCTTGCTCCGTCTGACTTTCATTTATTTCGCTTGATGCAAAACGTCCTCACCGGAATACGCTTCACATTAGAGCAAGGCATCCGAAATTGGATAGATTCACTTTTGGCCGCCAAGCCGGCGCAATTTTTTGGGATGGAATTCATAAATTGCCTCAAAGATGGGGAAATTTTGTAGCTTCCAATGGACAATACTTTGAATAAAATATATTGTAACATTTTTCCACAATAAAGCATCAAATTTCGCTAAAAAATTCCGGTTTTTAAGTTGTACACCCAATATAATTGAAGCAATAGTGGTCATACGGAAATTGAAAAAATCCTTGACACTTTAAATCAATTTTAAGGGCTTAAGTTAGACTTGAATTTAAAAAACATTTTTTTGTCTTACGTAAGAATTTTATCGACCTCTCTTCCTGTATAAGCAACAATAAGCAAATCTTGAACCACTCCCCACCTAAAAATGCTTACGTTATACTTGAACGGCTCTATATGAACATCATTTCATTTTTATATAACAGTTTTGCTCATATCTCACATAATTAATGGTCACAATTTCTTAAGTGCATATACATAATAAAGCCCCCCGAAAAGCAGTAACCAACGGTGACCGTACCCATTTATATAATTTTTAAAGAGTTTTCTCAACAATATTAGAAAAAAATTAATAGAAATCTTAATAAAATAAATATTATGTTTGTACGGGACAAGTAATAAGATAATAATTATTATACTTTAGGCAAAATAAAATCCGAAAATTACTGCACTTTTTAAGAGTACCCAAGTAACTAGCTTTAAATAAAATGTTAATCAAATTAAACCGTTATGTGTGTAGACAGAAAATTAACTACATCGATTTGTGCGTTTGTACGGGACACCCATAACTGTTTTGTTTGTCGCGGTATAATACAGATGTTTGCAAGATAGCTTTTTTGCAAATACTATTTATCAATACACTAGTCTATGACCTTAAACGACAGTTATAATTTGTAACGTAACTCATCATGGTTTAATAGAAAAACAATGATGAATATGATCAAAAATATACCTAGTAAAAAAAAATTTTGGCACTTTCTTTAACTGTAAAAAACTGAGCCTAATACCAAGATTTTAGTAAGAAATCAATTTGGATAGTAAAGTTTAATTCTACTAGAATATATTCGATCCATTAAAACATATGAAAAATACATCTGAAACATCTGCTAAAAAATACCATTTTTACTGGAATGCTCCTGATATTTTTTATTTTTCTTGCACAAAAAGCTACAAGTGTAACTTAAAAGTCCTCAAAAAATAGGAGTGGGCCTGCCAGTGGTTCTCCAGAAAAACAATAAAATGTAGTATTTTCCGCAATTTTTCAGTACATTTTTTCAATTCAAAACTTTTATTAAATAAAATTTTCAAATGCTGAAGTTAGTTTATTGACTGTTTTTTGCTTGTATAGTACTAATGAAAGTACTAACGCACTTTTTTCAAATTCAAATTATCGTTTAAAAAAAGTGTGGCTAGTTTATTGTTTATCGTGAATCTATTGAAGCTTATCCACGATAATATAGAGCACTTATCCAGAAATAGGCCTATAGCACAAGGGAGAAAGACGCAAAATTTCCCGTTATACGAAGTAAAGTTTTTCACCGGAATAGTCCTTATTTATACAATACATGAAAAATAAAATGTGCAAAGACCGTTGCGAAATCGTATGCTCTAGCAACTAGCAACACTTTTTTTAATTTAGTATAAAATAAATAACAACAATTATATTGAATCCCGTCACCTTTGAGGTTATCTAAGACCTTTCAAAATGACCGAAGTTTTTTTTTTGCCACGAATCACATTTTAAAATGTTCCAGTTAATACACCATCCACATGTGTTCTAAGGCAAGCGCTGGTCTAGCTGTGACGCTTAATTTAGTTGATTTTTTGAAACAAATCCCATGTTTGATCAACTTTTTTGAGGTTATGTCAAAATAATTTTCTGATTTGCATATTTTTACTTAAAAGACTGATGAATAAGCTTTACAAAGCCGTTTACCAGAAGTCTCTAGCGTACTCCTTTCAAAAGTTCTACGATTTATTCACAAATTTCAGCCAAACCGTACACTGTGAAAAAATGGCACAAACCGATTTTATTTTGGTTTTAAGGATATCCCAAAAACTATTCACGAGAGAGAAATTCTAAGGTTAGATTCACGTTCAACATCGCAAAATACATCGAATGTGATTATTATGATTTTTGTTTGTTGTAGTAAAAAAAATTTTTTTTTTATATGTGGAAAATGGCCTCAATTTTTACTCTAGGTGTCGGGTTCAGGCACGCCATGATGCGATCATTAAAGTATGAATAAAAATACTTATACTCAAGAAAGCTTCTTCTCTCGGCTGAAATTCGATTAATTTTTTCATTTGGCATAAGAATTTTTGCATGTGTGAAATAACATGTTCATCTCAAAAATCATTAGATCAAAACGTGTAAACTCTTCGAAAACCTCATAAACTCGTATTGATTGTGACAACCATTAGGAGTTTACGAGGCACTTACACGTTTTAAGGAATACCCTCAATATTAATAAGGTTTTTGGGATTGTCGACAAATCTTTTGGTCAACTAGCTTGCTCCGTACAAATATGTGGATGAACACTGCTTAAATATCCGTGATGCTACTCTGCACTTACCATGTGATAAATTAAATAGTATTTCAACCAAAATTCCTCACACATCATAATACAGAACTGGTGTTTGGCACTTTAGTCTTACTTCAGCTCTAGTGCTTCTTCTTGAATTCTCTCAGGAAGTAAGATAATATCCAAATTAATGGGGTAACGAACCAAGTTAAGCTTACAGTTATCTGACGAAACATCAGAAAAACATTTTTCAAATTCGTTATAAAGGGAGTTATGATATATAATCAGTAAAGTTTGAAATTGGTTTGTCAATTAAATGAAAGCGCTGCTTTCACAATAAATTTTTTTCAATAAATACATTAATTGCGTCATTTGCATTTGAAATGTTTGTATGTATTAAGAATATTTAATGCTTTAAAATGGTCAGAAAAGTTAGCCAAGTAAAAAACTAAATCATTAGAACTAAAGGATAAACATATCAATTTTGCCTCATTAAGAAGACAGGTTTAGTACTTTATATTTATTTTCTAACACATAATTATGACAAATCAAGGAATGGATTAAAAACATGGCTATAGTGACATATGTTTCGTCTTTCGCCACAAAGACTCATCAGACTATTTTTGTTGTAATTATAATTATATTTATTTCACTTAATTAATTATAATTGAAAAATTGCAAGTTGAGTTGAACCAAGGACCTCCCGGTTGGCAGCAGAAGTCATTACCACTGCACCAGCCTTGTCCGGCTGCGAAGCCGACTTTTGCCAGTTTTTTGTTTGTAATACGTATTGATATATCATAATTGTTGTTTGTGTTATTTATTGATATTTGGTATAGCTGTTCCTTTGTTACAGATTCAATACCGATTGCAGGTGTTGCCACTTTATCAGGGAGTGTTCTCCCAAATAACTTTTAAGAATTTTTAAGTGTGTTACTTAATGACATTTTGTGACATTTTGTCATTAAGTAACACACTTAAAAATTCTTAAAAGTTATTTGGGAGAACACGCCCTGATAAAGTGGCAACACCTGCAATCGGTATTGAATCTGTTACAAAGGAACAGCTATACCAAATATCAATAAATAACACAAACAACAATTATGATATATCAATACGTATTACAAACAAAAAACTGGCAAAAGTCGGCTTCGCAGCCGGGCAAGGCTGGTGCAAAGGTAACGACTTCTGCTACCAACCGGGAGGTCCTTGGTTCAACTCTCGCCCAGGCCAAAAACAGAAAAAGTTTTCAAACTTGCAATTTTTCAATTATAATTAATTTAGCGAAATAAATATAATTATAATTACAACAAAAATAGTCTGATGAGTCTTTGTGGCGAAAGACGAAAAATATGTCACTATAGCCGTGTTTTTAATCCGTTCTTTGATTTGTCATAATTATGTGTTAGAAAATGCATTGATAGATTTATATGTAAATCGATCTTTGCAAATATATGACTAAAAGTTCAATTAAAAAATCAATTTTCAATATATAAATGTCATTAAGAAACACACTTAAAAATTCTTAAAAGTTATTTGGGAGAACACGCCCTGATAAGGTGGCAACACCTGCAATCGGTATTGAATCTGTTACAAAGGAACAGCTATACCAAATATCAATAAATAACACAAACAACAATTATGATATATCAATACGTATTACAAACAAAAAACTGGCAAAAGTCGGCTTCGCAGCCGGGCAAGGCTGGTGCAGTGGTAACGACTTCTGCTACCAACCGGGAGATCCTTGGTTCAACTACCGCCCAGACCAAAAACACAAAAAGTTTTCAAACTTGCAATTTTTCAATTATAATTAATTTAGTGAAATAAATATAATTATAATTACAACAAAAATAGTCTGATGAGTCTTTGTGGCGAAAGACGAAACATATGTCACTATAGCCGTGTTTTTAATCCGTTTCTTGATTTGTCATAATTATGTGTTAGAAAATGCATTGATAGATTTATATGTGAATCGATCTTTGCAAATATATGACTAAAAGTTCAATTAAAAAATCAATATTCAATATATAAATGTCATTAAGTAACACACTTAAAAATTCTTAAAACTTTATATTTATACATATTTTCTTTATTTTCATAGGATTTCTACTGCCGTGCTCCCCTTAAAATGTTTTTACGCCCCCTAGGGAGTCGCACCCTTCCAGTTGGAAACCGCCATATTAAGCCTATCTCTGTTTCAAATTTCATAAAAATCGATGCAGCAGTTTAGTCGTGATCAGAGCCTTCCCCAGCGGGATTTAAAGGGGTCCGAAGAACCCGGGTGCAAGAGCGCCTAAGGTCCTCGATAGTTAATTTTTAGAGAAATTTGAACATAATTTACTGATAAAAAGACCCCAATGAAGTGACAATCTCAAGCGCACAATTACTTACAAATTTAAACATATTTTTTCGATAAAAGGCGTCAATGTTGCGAGTCCAAGAACACAAAGGCGGGTATTCGCTCATGTAAACAAAATTTTGTGTTATTTTATTAAAAGAACACGTAGTGAAACGAGTGCGAGAGCAAAACTTGCTTGAAGCGTCAGATATTTGACATGTAACTCGCAAAAAAATGGGTGAGAATGCTTACGAATCGTTAATCAACAACAACTCTCACTCTACTTATATATACAGGGTGCGCCATCTTTTATGACGGCATGTAAACATCGAATAACTTTGACATTTCGCAACCGATTGATTTGGTTGTACGTGTCTTTGAAACATCAATTCAGTACAATTTTAACCATGAATCGGTTTACACCTAAACAGCGTGCCGAAATAGTGGCAATGTTCATAGAAAATAGTCGTTCAGTCGTGTTAACTCAATGTGCATATCGTCGAAAATATCGTGGCAAACAGGTGCCAACTGACAAGACTATTCGTTGTTTGGCGTCGAATTTTTTCGATCCCGGGACAGTGGGAGATCGTCAACATTCCGTTCATCAACGACCAAGGCGTTCCAATGAACTTTTTCAAAGAAAATGAAACAGTCAATGGAAATCGATATCAGTGGATGGTGGCTCATTATGTCTGCCCGAAAATGCGTGAAAAAGGTCTTCATGGTTATTAGTTTCAACAAGACGGTGCGCCATGCCACACTGCAAATCAAACAATTCAGTTTCTGCAACGAAAATTCCCTGGACGTCTGATATCAAAAAGAGGCGACATTGACTGGTCATCCAGATCTCCAGACTTGACCCCTCCGGACTTCTTCTTGTGGGGATATTTGAAAAGCAAAGTCTACGCCAGCAAGTCCCAGACCATTGACGAGCTCAAGGAAAACATTCGTGCCGAAATCGACGTTATACCGCCCGAGATGCTCGAAAATGTAATGGAAAACGCAGCAGAAAGGTCACATTTTGTTTTGGCCAATAAAGGCGGTCATTTGATTGATGTTGTATTCAAAAACTAGTCTCATTAAATTGTAAAGGTCGAAATTGAATAAAAATGACTCATGTATGAAAATCGGTTTTTTTCAAAGTTATTCAATGTTTACGCACCCTGTAGTTGCTACATTCTAATGTAGAGGAATTTCGAACTTTTTAGAATGTTACAAATAATTAAAAGAATGATGAAAAATCAGGGCTCTCACCACGTATGACGACAATCGTTTGACGATATCGTCTTGACAATTGACTTCAGACGATAGCCTATTCGCTAACTTCTTACTATCATCGCTCTTATTCTATTAATATATAAATATTTTTGAAATGTTTTGGGTTCGGAATTTTATTTTTTTTTTTAAATGATGATGAAAGTGAAGAAAAAACTAAATTGTTGCGACAACGAAGGATTCTCAGGGATACATCTAATCCTTTATCCCTTCGGCTTAATTTTACTTTAGCAACTGTAAATATTTTTTTTTTTTAAACCTAGTTTGGTTTGGTAAATTTTTAATTCTAAGAAACGATATGTAATCAAAAATGGCTTGTCGGAAATGCTATCGGAGATATAGCCATCGGAAGATTGAGATATATCTTTTATAAAAATCGGTATAAGTTGGGAACCCCTGAAAGGATTTTAAAAATTTGTATGTCATATGAAAGGTATTTTAACTAGCTATATAATTGGTGAACATTTTTCAATTCGGGTCAAAATTTTCGAGTAATGACGATTCACCTCCTTTTTTCCCAAAAAAACCTTTTATTTTTCCCAAAAAATGTATAATTAACCTTTAACTGCTATGACGAAAGTCATTGATGACATACGCTGTTCTTATGATTTGGATCAGCTGGCGTTGCTATGTCTTCTCGATTTTTCTAAGGCTTTCGATAGCGTAAACCATTCTATCTTATGTAAAAAATTAAAGTTTTATTTTGGTTTTTGTGATAACTCTCTACGACTAATTAGTAGTTATTTAAACGAAAGGGTACAAAAGGCCAAGGTTAATAATATTTTCTCTGAAAATAATTTTTGTCGTGCTGGTGTTCCGCAAGGCTCTGTGTTGGGACCTCTACTCTTTAGTATGTATGTTCATAAATGATATTTTCAGGGTGTGTAGTAATGTTAAGATACATGCATTTGCTGATGACATTCAAATGTATATGTCACGTCGTATTGGCTTAGTTGATGACCTTACACATAGATTCAATGAGGATTTGTCGGCGGTAGGCAATTGGGCTCTAAGCAATGATCTTTGCTTGAATTCGAATAAATCATATGTACTTCCAATTTCGCATGTGAAACCTGCTACGGAAAATATTGCTCCTCTCTTTGTAGGTAATTCTGAGCTCAAAATGGTTAGTAAAGCGATAAGCCTGGGTTATCACTTGACCTCCGATCTCTCACGAACTTCACACATTAACCATGTTATCAGCAAAATTTATATGGTGCTTAGATGTTTACGTTTGTCAGCTGACTTGACGCCCACTGAAATGAAGCTTAGGCTGGTTAAACAACTCATTGTTCCCTACATTACTTATTTTGAAGTCATATATAGTAAGTTGGATTCTAGGTCACTACATAAGATTCAGGTTGCGCTTAACAATGCCACGCGCTATGTGTATAGGCTAAGAAGATATGACCATGTATCAGCCTGGAACACTAAGATTCTTGGATGCTCCGTTGAAAAGTATCTTATGGCCAGAAATTGTATATTCTTGCATAAAATTATTCACGTTAAAGCTCCTCTGTATCGGTATGAAAAACTCCGTTTTAGCATTTCTGTAAGATCCAATAATCTAATCGTACCTAAACACAAATTTTACACATCGACCAGATTATTCTTTATCAACGCCATTAGAATCTGGAACTCTCTGCCTTGTAATATTAAAGCCACAAGTAACTTCAACAACTTCAAGCATTTTGTCTTTCTGCATTTTTCGTAAAATTAATATGTTATTATTATATATTTTTAATTTTTTTATATTGTTTATAAGTATCCAGGCACCTCATTCGTTCTTTTTAACAATTTTTAACTCTATTTTATATATTTTTTATATTATTATCTATAAATATTACTTTCGTTGACAAATAAAATTATCTGAATTGACCATTTTAAATTTGTTGTACAGCAAAAGATATCGTTCTTATTGTACTAATGTAATTATTGTCCAAATAAATAAATAAATAAATAAATAATTTTAATAACCAAATTAGGAAGCCCAAATTATTTCTATTCTTTTGATATGCGACATGTATCTGAAATTGCTTCATAAGTACAATATATAGTACAGTCATTTGGTAGGTTTGCCTGGAAAGTTTTGCGGGATTTTTGCAAATGAGTTATTTTATAGATTTCGATGTGCTCTTTCAGAATTTCAACTTTGCTACCTCGAATCGTGTTCGCTCTCGCCGCCATATTGGCAAAATGGCGCCCAAAATCAGTTTTTTAGAAATATCTCTTTAACGGTTACATTAAGAGAAAAATATTGCGGCGCAGTATTGTAGCTCATAAAATTTTCTCTTGATTATTTCCGTACGACTTATAACTCAGGAGATATCCTAATTCAAAACTTGAAAAAATTAGTAAACGTGCAAGCAGCTTATGAATAGGCACAGTGATGTGTTGAGCTTAAAATTACGATAACTCATGAACGGTGAGCCAAACGCTTAAAGTAAAAATATTTGTATACAACTCATTTGCGAAAATCCCGCAAAACTTTCTAGGTAACATCATTTTATTCTCCCAAATGATTGTACTAATATTTTTATAGAAATAAATTAAAATGGACCAATTCACTTTTCTTGAAATTTAAGAACTTTTTTTAACACAAACAATGCCAGAATAGACAACAACTTCACTTCTACAATAACTCCAACAACAACAACAAAGAAAACAGGCTACGTAATTGAGATTGCAAATTGCAAGCGCAGCAGCTACTTATTAATGGGTTTATATGAAGCAAGCTTTTGATGTTATCGTCGGACAGTATCGTTCGAACGATGATCGTTTCAAAAGTTACGTGATGAGAGCCCAGACCATTGGTGTCGAACTGTTTGAAGAGCTTGCTTTGGTTTCGATTTGGCCAATAATGAAAATATTGTTCATGCTCTCAACTTGGTGGATCATTCCTTATTATGTAATAAGTTAAAGATGTATTTCGAATTTTATAGCTGTACTTGTCAAGGCCAATAGGCCTTGTTGTAGATTTATATGCGAGGTTAAATAAATATTTAAATAGAATTGCGGTATGGGCTAATACGAATAAGCTTAAACTTAATCCACTGAAATCATTTGTTATACTTATTTCCAAAACAGCATACAGCTATTCTTCTATTTCGCCTCAAATTCTGCTTAATGGCGTAGCATCAAAACTCGTTACCAAAGCCAAAAATTAAGGGTTTTACATTAACTCTTCACAAACATGTGTAGACCACATTAATTCAGTGGTACGCAAAATATACTACACTTTGCGCAATCTGAGAAGATCTGAACCGTTCATACCAATTGAAACAAAACGAAAATTAGTCCTTCAGCTTATACGTATAGTACCATTGATCACATATTTCGAAGTCGTTTATAGTTATCTTGACTCTGCATCCAATCACAAACATTCAATAACGCTTCTTGTTTTGTCTATAGCAGAACTAGGTACGAGCATTAGGCATGCGCTTATTTTATGATTTTCTAATTTTCGTCGATGCCACCCCCTGAAATCCTTCCATTGGTCATAAGAACAAACATTATGAAGTTTCAGGGCAATCGGATAACGATAACCCGGCCCTCAGGAGAGGTCAAGTTGAGGTTTCAGGCAAAAAACAATAAATTTTTTTTTAACTTCATTAAATTAATCAAAGCATAATTTAAGCTTATAGCAAATTGAAATACCTTTCCAACAAACTATAACTAGTTAATATCGGGTAATAAATACGAATTGTATGAGTTTTTCTTTTACCGACAATAGCAAAATTGCCGCAAAATAAGGACTGCCCCAGAAAAATTTGTCACTTTTATTCCTTAAGATTATGATCTACCTGATGGTCGTGCAGGTCGAAATATGGGTGCTATTTTTTCTATATAACATGACGATTAAAAAAATATAAAACACTTCGTAAACAAAGTTCAAATGATAAAGATGTTTAGCAATCAAGAAAAAAACGCGAACTCATTTTGTACACTTACCTGAAAAAACCAGAATTAAATATTCAGTCATGGCTAAAAAAACAGGTGCATCAAAAAGAACTGTCCAAAGGGTTATTTCGAATTATAGAAAAGGTCAACTTATTACGCGGAAAAAGAGCTCAGGTAGAAAAGCCAGTATAGACCCACAGTTGGTGAAAAATGTGAAGGGCCTTTTAAAGCAGAATCCCAACACTTCAGATCGAGATATGGCTGCCAGAGTAGCAACCTCAAAATCTTCTATTAACAGACTAAAAAAAAAACTTAAGCCAAAGACCTACAGAGTTCAAAAAGTACCAGACCGTTCCGATGAAAAGCAGTTAGAGGCTCAAAAGCGTGCTCGAAAGTTATATGTCGGTTACCTGACTAAATTTGACTGCTGCATAATACCCTTTTGGAGAAGGGACAGGTACAGAGCAAATTTAAAGAGAAGAAAACTACAAAATTTCCAAAGCAGTATATGGCCTGCCAGGCCATAAGCACCTGCGGTCTCAGAAGCAGTGTTTTTGTAACACAGGGCACAATTAACTCGAAAATTTATATTGATGAATGCCTTGAAAAACGTCTTTTGCCATTTATTCGTGAGCACGGGGATACTGTAATGTTCTGGCCTGATTTAGCAACCTCTCATACAATGGTACAATAGCAATAATGTAAATTTTGTTCACAAAAATGCGAAACCACCTAACTGCCCAGAGCTTTGACCTATTGGACTCTAATGAAATCAGATCTTTGGAACGAGTAAAAGTACTGCAAAAAATTTAAGATTTCAAAAATAAGTGACGAAGGTCGGACAGTACTGTCGACGAAAGAACTGTACAAAACTTAACGAATGGTCTTAAGAAAAAAGTAAAATATTTTAATATAAAATAAATATTTGTTAATAGTGTGGAGTTATTAATGTTCGTTATTCTACTCATTAATGAATAAAAAAAACAAAATTAAAAAAAAGTTTATTACGTATTTTTCTATTGATGAAAACCAAAATGCCAAATTTTTCTGGGGCAGTCCTTACCATATGTAATAGTATGGTATTTTGCGGCAATTTTGCTTATGTCGATAAAAGAAAAATTCATAGAATTCGTATTTATTGCCCGTTTTTCAACTATGCTATTCAGGGGGTTGTCGAGATTGCTGAATCCAAATATGATGTTGGAAAATGGAAAAATTCAAAATGGCGCACAGTGGTCCCGAAGGAATAAAGTCAATTTTCTAGTTTTTCAAAATGTCAAAGAGAGAAAGTCAGTTGAGTAGAGAGAGTCAGAGTGAGCGGTTCAGTTCTGCAGTTGTGCGTGTACTTTGCAACGTTTAAGCATTCTTTTATACTTTTCTTTTATATTTTATTAAATTCGTAATTAATTTTTAAATAACTAAACGTGAATAAATGGATTGATTTTAATTTAAAATAATGACTTTAAATATCCATCTTGACAAAATTCAGAAGTGGGATGAGCATTTGCAAGTAAATCGCATTTTACGCTGTAAAGGGAAAAAAGTAACGACGCTTTAAAGTACAAAAGAAAATCAAGTATACACACACGGAACAAGTAAAAGCAAAAAAGAAATAAGAAAAGAATAGCAACTCAAAGTTAAAAAGAATAAGAAAACAAAGTTGTTAAAAGCATAAGCGCTGAAGCAAAAGGAAAGCAAGGAAAAAATTACGCAACAAAGGGAAAAAAAGCTGACGCAATATTTCAGGAATTTTCGAGAAGGAAAAAAAGAGAAACAAGGAGCAGAAGCAAAGGTTAATTTTTTTAAGAAGTAGTTGCGTAAATTTCAAGGAAAAGGAAAAATTCAATTTTAATAATTTTTTAAAAGGAACAAAAGAATAAGTTTTTTTTGTTAAGCAAAGTATGAAGGTAAAATTGGACAAATTAAAAGTAGCGCAACTGAATGCACTTCTAAGAGCACAAGGTTTGGCAACGACAGGCACAAAAGTACAGAAAATGGCGGCTCTGCAGGACGCTGATTTCGATGAAGTTGAGGTAGATGAAATCGACGAAGACGATCAAATGCAGCACCAAGTGAATGAAATGAGACAAGCTATGACATCATTAACAGAAATGGTTGGTGCACTGCAAGCGACTTTGCTAAGTATGTCGCAGCAGGATAATGCAACGCCACAAATTAATGCAGGGATGATACCACAGCAACAGTCTATTCAAATCCCATCACCAGTACAGTCGCAAGCGTCAGGGGCAACAAGTACGCCACCTCTACAATCAAGCCAAGTTTCAACGCCGGTACAATCGCAAGCATCGTCAATAAGGCAAACGAATAGCATTAAAGAAATAATTGGTGTATTACCCGAATTCGACCCGTTGAAGAAAACGATCACAACAAGGCAGTTTATTAACAAGGTTGAGAAGCTTCAACAAGCATATAATTGGAGTGAAGATTCAGTGTTGTTCGCGGTTCAGCATCAACTTAAAGGCGTCGCTAAAGAGTGGTTGGACGCACAGCCTGTGTTTCGCTCGTGGGCTAATTTGGTGAGTATGCTCACTAAAGATTTTCCATGTACAGTTAATCTTGCGGATATTCATAGGGAGCTGGCGCAAAGAAGGCGAAAATCTAATGAAACCATGATGGAGTATTTCTACGTAATGTTAAATATTGGAAGGCGCGGTGATTTGGATGATGCATCTATAAACCCGTATATAGTGAACGGATTGAACGATAATAATGCAACAAGAACGCTATTGGCTATGAACACCAATACGACAACTCATCTTTTGAAGTCACTGGAAAGTTTAGCATCAAACGGAGCAGTTTTACGTACGCATACATCGGTACAAATGCATAATGAACAACAACACGAAAATAAAGATCGAGTGAAAACTACACAGCGTGGGCCAAAATGTTTCAATTGTAACAAATACGGGCAGATTGCCACGAAATGTACACAACCCTTGAAGAAGCCACGATGTTCAAGATGTGGAAAAGTTGGTCATGACGAAAAGCAATGTAAATCATTGGCCAAAGTAGCAGTGATGAACTCAAACGCAAATATAGTCAACAACGATATTGTTCCACCAATTTTAAAGTCTGTGCAGTGTGGGCAAGAAATTATTGAAGCTTTTGTAGACACGGGCAGTGACTACTCCTTAATACGTCAAACAACTTTAAAAGTTATTACAAGATTAGTTACATACAAGCGATTCAAAGGATTCGGTGGATCGACAGTGGAGTCCAGAGAACTTTTCGATGTACAAGTGGAATTCGATGGGCAAAAGATCAACGCTAAATTTTATGTAGTACCAGCTGATATTCTTCCATATGCCATGCTGTTGGGCAGAGATTTATTGTGTCGCAAGGGTAGCTGTTTCCTCGTTGATCAAGGAGTGCTCCAAGTGTATACAGATACCCAGGAAACATTCAATGTCAAAGATTATTTAAGCAAGGATGATCGAAATGAAGTTGTAAGGTTGTTAAATAAATATTCAGATCAATTTTCAGAGGATTTGACGTCATTAGGTCGATGTAATACAACAACGATGGATATCGAATTAACAACAAGAGAGCCTATAATTGGAAAAAGATACCAAGTACCATTTTCAAGCCAAGAAAAATTGACAAAAATAATAAACAACTTGCTGGAAAATGACATAATCAGAAAAAGTAATTCGCCACATGCAGCATCAGTTGTTCTTGTAAACAAAGCTAATGGTGAAAGTCGTATGTGCGTGGATTACAGGGCACTTAATGCAGTCACAATAAAGAAACAATTTCCTATGCCAATTGTGGAAGAGCAGCTGTCAAAGTTATCAGGAGGAGTATATTTTACAACTCTTGATATGACTGCAGGTTATTATCAAATACCCATTGACGAAAATAGTAAAAAGTACACGGCTTTTATGACGCATGAAGGATTGTTTGAACACAACGTTATGCCTTTCGGACTGGTGAATGCACCTATGATATTTCAAGAAATGGTCACAAAAATTTTATCTGTTTTGGAAAACCGTAAGCACATAATCAGCTATGTAGATGAGGTGATCATTGCAACATCAACGATCGGAAAAGGGATAGAAGTTTTAAAGGAATTTTTGGAAGCAACTAAAAAAGCAGGATTAACGTTAAGACCATCGAAGTGTTCGTTCATGATGCATGAAGTAAAGTTTCTAGGACACATAGTTAGCAAAGACGGCATAAGGCCAGGAAAAGAAAAGACAGAAGCTATTGATATGTTCCCAAAGCCAAAAAGTGTAACAGAAATCAGGCAATTTCTGGGCCTGACGGGATTCTGCAGGAAATTTGTGCAAAAATATAGTTATGTGGCAGAACCGTTGACAAAGTTGATGAAAAAGGGTACACCATTTGATTGGACAGAGGAGCAAGACAACGCATTTCAGGTGTTAAAGAAAGCTATAACTCAAGAGCCAATTTTAGTCTTGTTTGATATTAACAAACAGCATGAAGTCCATACAGATGCAAGCAGCCTTGGTTTATCAGGCATACTACTACAAAAAGAAGATGATGGTTTGAAAGCAGTATTTTATTTTAGCCGAAGATGCAATCGAACAGAGCAAAATTACACTAGTCACGAGTTAGAAGTGCTAGCAATTGTACAAACGTTGGAACGATTTAGGATGCACTTGTGGGACTGCAATGCTATAGTTAGTGATGAGCAAACCAAGACCAAGACCAACAACATAGCAGTCTTGGTCTTGGTCTTGTTCTTGCACATTGAGTCTTGGTCTTGGTTTTGATATTGAGTTTTGGTTTTGGTCTTGATCTTGCTCATTAAGTCTTGGTCCTGGTCTTGAAAAAATTTTCAGAGATATTGAGTACTCAAAACCATATTTTTCCAAAGCAGTTGGGTTTTTAAGATGCCAAAATTCAAATCGGGAGATGATTTTATCATCAAAACGAGCGTGAAACAACTTTTAACTATAAATTAGCAAGACTGAAAAGCAGTCTTGGTCTTGACAATTATAGTGAGCAAGAACAAGACCAAGACCATAGCAGTCTTGGTCTTGGTCTTGCAAAAATATCAGCATCTTGGTCTTGGTCTCGCAAAATTAGCAAGACCAAGAACAAGACGCAAGACCAAGACTAATTTTGCTCATCACTAGCTATAGTGACAACAAAGGCAACTCCTGGTATTTCTAGATGGTGGTTGAAATTACAGGAGTACGACTTTAAATGTGAGCACATGGCTGGTACAAAAATGGAACACATCGATGCAATAAGCAGAGCGCCAGGACTTCCACCAAGTGAGCCATCAACAGTAGCTGATGATTTATTTCAAATATTTGGTGCAAGCAACGAGGATTGGATATTTGGAATGCAGATGCAGGATAATCGCATAAAGGCAATCGCAGCAACTTTAAATGGTAAAATGACATCCAATGCAACGCAAATTCACCAAGAATATGTTCTACAGTCGGGACGTTTATGTCGCAGGGTAAATGGAGAAACCAAGTTAGTTTTACCACAGGCAATTTGTTGGCGTATTACTAAGTCTTGCCATGATGACGTAGGCCATTTTAGTGTAGAGAAGACATTGCAACGAATAAGTAAAGATTTTTGGTTTCATCGAATGAGGCGATACGTAAAGTCTTATATTGCTGCTTGTCCAGAGTGCTGTCTAAACAAAGTTAAAGGAGGTAAAACCGAAAGCCAAATGCATCTAATGGATGTATTACCAATTCCGTTTAGAGCTGTCAATATGGATCATCTGGGTCCATTTGTTAAGAGCAAGCGAGGCAATTTGCACATTATTGTTTTTGTTTGTGCATTTAGCAAGTATACAATTTTAAAAGCAGTGCGAAGCACAAAAACACTTCCAGTGATCACCATGCTGAAAGAAGTTATGGCCGTATTTGGACAACCGTTAAAGATCATTACCGATAGAGACACAGCTTACACATCAAGAGAATTTGAGCAGTTTTTGAACAAGCATAACATTCAACATGTGAAAACAGCAGTACGTACTCCGCGAGCAAACGGGCAAGCCGAGCGCGTCAATAAAACAATTTTATCATCGATCAAATGTATGACTAAAGAAGCGAAAGATTGGGATACGTCATTATTAAATCTTCAGTGGAGTATAAATTCGCAGCCGAATGCTACAACAAAGATGAGTCCGAACGAGCTAATTTTCAGTTTTAATATGCGCAACGTCAGCGATGAAGAGGTGCAACACGACGACGATTATCATCAACATAAGAAACAACAAGCACTACAGAACATCGAAGCTGAAAGATTAAAATGGAAGCAACGTTATGATAAAAAGCACCAACGTCCGTATAAATTCAAACAAGGAGATTAATTGGTATTAGATTATGTACCATCAGCAACAGGGAATACTCACAAATTGGATCCAAAGTACAAGGCACCCTATGTTGTGCACAAAGTCCTGGACTTTGATCGCTATATTATTGAAGACCTACCAGATGCACCAAGGTCACGTCGACACTATTCTGGTGTAGTTTCAAGCGACCATATGAAGCCATGGTGTAGCCTAAGTCCAGAAATTGATGAAAACGAAGATGCCAGCGATGATTCGTCTCAGGAAGACGAAATGTCAGGAGAGGCCGAACTGTCAAAGAGAGAAAGTCAGTTGAGTAGCGAGAGTCAGAGTGAGCGGTTCAGTTCTGCAGTTGTGCGTGTACTTTGCAACGTTTAAGCATTCTTTTATACTTTTCTTTTATATTTTATTAAATTCGTAATTAATTTTTAAATAACTAAACGTGAATAAATGGATTGATTTTAATTTAAAATAATGACTTTAAATATCCATCTTGACAAAAAGCATGCAATTTTTTTACTAGTTGATTGAGAATTGACCACAGTTCATAACGGTATATTGTTTGGTTACATTTACGCATTATTTTTTTGTGCTATGTTGATCGAAACATGAGCAATTGCATTGTTGCAGTTATAATAAGACCACAGTCTATTTTTAGCAGCATCTTTAAAGAGTTCGTGTGAGTGAACTAGAAAACTTTTTTAAATTATTATTTTTTTTTTCTGAATTATGTCAGGTATGAATTAATTTTACTGCAAATATGTGTTCAATTAAAATATTTTTTGTGGGGAAAAAAATTAATGTAAAAAAAAAGTATTGTTTTTGTACTACTTTTTCGTGTAGCCCAAAGTTTAGTTAAACGTTAAACTACCCATATTGATCGATAATGCAAAACTGTTTATGTTTCCTTTATCTATGAATTGTCATGTAAATAATGAAGAAAAAATTAGCTGCCACTAGGTGCCCCTTCAATTTTTATTGCATTTTTAGGTTACGCACCTATTACACGGAAATAGCTTTATAATGGGTAATTTAACAAGAAGCGAGGAGAGAAGATGTTTGAAAGTTATTCAGGTAGATTGTAATTGTTTGTGTTAACCATATGATGCTTTGTTATAATGATGATTAATTAAGCAAATAAATAATAATTTTTTATTTTTTTTTTTTGCACTAAACTTCAAATCAGTAAAAAAAATAAAGAACGCATGTGCCACGCCCACTTGACGCACACCGTTCATTTTGATTAAAAGTACTGTTTCCATAATAAAGTAAAACCCTAAAAACTCGGGTCTCTACCTACTACCATGTAGAAGTTGCACCACTCTTACTTGACGTATACCGCCCATTTTTATTGTGAAGTACCCTTTCTATAATATATTTCATCACTGAAAATTTCAGGCTTCTAACTGCTTTCAAACAGGAGTTATGACTTTATTCCATCTAGATTAGCCTTTCGGGCCACTGTTTGGCGCCCGGAAAACTGCTTTCATACCCATTTTAAGCACCAAAAAAGGAAAAAATCGTTATAGTGGAGTGAATGGGGGTTTTAGCCTAGAAGTTTTGTTACAGTGAATGAATTTATACCAAAAATTTTTTTTTTGTGCTTTTGGTTTGTTTATTATTTAAGCAATAAATATAAAAAATAAATACAACACAAAATTAAAAATAATTGTAACATTTATGCCAATAATTATGCTCCGAACAAAATCGACTGAGTAATAGCAGAAAAAAGTTTAAAATTTCACAATTTTTTAAATTTTTCATATCAAAAAAATTGAATTAAGTCAAAAATAAGTGATATTTAATCAATATTTTGTAGAATGACTACGTGGCAACCCTAAAAACTTATAATAGATTTTTATAAACTTTATCTAAGCGTTTTGAAACTAAAATTTCTTTTTGTTTTTAAAGTATATGGATTAAGCCAAATATACAAAAAAAAACTAGGTGGCAACCCTAAAAGTGAATGTTGGACTTTTTAAAGTTTATATAAACTTTTCGAAACTAAAATTTATGTTTTTTTATTTTGCTAAATGTATGCTTTATGCATTACTTAAAAAAATACCATGTGACAGCCCTGAAAACGATAATGTGCGCAATCGACGTAGCAATGGCAAAGGAAAGACCTTGCGGCATACGAGTGTGCATTGTAAAATAATTTGAAAGTTGATTTTCGAATGATTTTCAAATCACGATATCTCATGAACGGTAAGTCGGACGAAAAAAGTGTTCGTAGGGACCGCCACAGAGAATTGCATGTACTACAAAATGGATGAAAAAAATTTTCCTAGGGCACATCGTTGCTGAGATATTTTGCAAAAACTGTTTTTTTCTAAATTTTGGGATTGTCAAAAAATATCTCCTAAACTATAAGACACACGAAAGAAAAATAGCATGCACTTTATAAAGCAAGCAATTTCCTTTAAACAGTATTTTCATTATTTACGTGTGACTCACCGTTCATGAGCTAATTAAATTTAAAGCTCAACACATTACTATGCGCTCTCATAGTTGGCACGCCCATTTTACTAGTTCTTGCTGCAATTTAAATAAGAATATCTTCTAAGCTATAAATCGCTTGAAATCAATTCGCAGATTATTTTTATAGGAAATTTTATTAGCTATAAAGTTGCGGACGAACATTTTTCTCTAGAGGCTACCGCTGGCGAGATATTTCCAAAAAACTATTTTCTGTGGCCTTTGACCTTGAATAACTTTTTTAGCTCACATGGGATCAATGGGGACTTTTGACAGTTTACTTGTACTTGTGTATCTAAGGTCTCTACCGATTTTCAGCTTTGTCCTAAATATTGTTATTTCAAATGCTAATTTGCTTGGACTATATTCGAATTTCCAATTTTGACAAAGAGTTATGGAGTGAAGTTAGCGGCAGAAAAGTAAAAAAAGAAACAACAATACAGTGGCGGATCCAGCGTTGTCAAGAGGGGGGACCGATTGACTTCATTTCTAGATAATAACAGAATGTTTTTAAAATCTTTACATATAATTTAAAAAAAAATTTAATCACTTGCTTTGAGAGGGGGGCCGATCGGCCCCATCTTCCCCCTCGGATCCGCCACTGCAACAATATGATTTTGACAAACAAACGACTTCAACGCAACGCTTTTTATTTCGGTATAGCGCTTGACGCTTTTTGTAACGTTAAATAACGAAACGCCTGACGCTCCAATTTAGGTATGGCAGTCAACTCAGTCAATTTTGTATACAGAATAGATAACATTAGGCCTGTTTTTTTTTTTGTCGCGTATATATAATAGGGTGCAGCAAAATTCAAAAAAAATTAGTGCAGCAAAAATTATCATAGATTAAGATCTTAAAACAAAGAATGCATACTAAGTTTCAGTCAAAACCTCCTAAAAGATCGCCCGCCCGGGGCTTGAATGAAGGTCTAAACAACAAAAATCATTGTTCTTTCACAGTTTTTTTAACTTATCTCAAAAACAACGAAATTATTGGTAGTAATTCATCCCAAATATTTGAAAGGGATTAATTTTCTACATTTTTCGTTATTTTCTCATTGCTCTACAGTGAAGTTTGCCCTATGGAAAACTGTCATATCTCGCGAAAATGTTAACCGTTTTCTATTCTAAAGATCAAGTTTGAAAGCTTATGACTTCTGCTTAAGTTTTTACCAAAATTTTGAGAAAACAAAACAAAAGTTTCTAAAAATTCGATTTTTTTTTCACAAAAATCGGCCTCTAGTGAACAAACTGTTAGCTGTAGAAACTAGATCTTCAGGAACAAAATATAGCAAATTATATGTCCTACAGTTTTTGGAATATAACATTTTTGCACATTTTTTACGGTTTTTAAAGTATAAGCTCTCTCATTTTTGACAAAAATTGAAAAATATCGGAACTCTCAGGCTGAAATTCGCAAGGAAACCCTAATTTTGACGTTCTTGGTCTTGAAAAATGCGCCGTTTATCACGCTTTGACGAAATTGAGTACACATAAAAAAGTTTTAGGTTTTGGATGCAAAATACACTGTGAAACAAAAATACCAAAAATCACACCTTTACAAAAAATACTAAGTATATAAGAGTTATCATATCTCGCGCAATTTTAATCCGATTTCCATTCTTAAGACCATGTTTGAAAGGCCTTAATTTTTCCATTAGTTTTTAATTGGGTATATTTTAAAACAAAAACATAAAAAGGTCGCTTTTTCATGAAATACAATTATTGTTAACAAATTTCGGCCTCTAGCGTGAAACCGTTTAAACAGTAATTTAGTAGGTTCACTCACTAAATCTAGAATAGAGCTGTCATTTTTCATCCGATCTTGGTCCGCATTGGCTCGAAATTTTTGTAATAAAATATATTGTATTAATGACTTTTTTTCATTTTTTCGAACAAGAAAATGTTAACGGGGTTAAAGAAACATTCTGAAAATCAACGAAATTTTCATGAAATTTGAAATTTGGTTTGCTGTAGATTGGCTATTTTTTATCCGATCCCAACAACTGACCCAATGATAAAAAGGCAATATATTTGCGTTTCGAGATGAGGAATAAAATAAGACGTTCACTTTACAGATCAGTTGAAGTTAAGTGACACCTCGAATAATGGTTTTTTTTCGAATACGGCAACACTACATGAGCGAAAAAATTAAAAAATAATTTTTTTTTCTTACTAATGATGGTCCACCTAATGAAAATAAATATGAATCGGACGAATCGGAAAAAAAAAATTTTCAAAATTGTACCCGTATGCAAGGAAAATTACAAAAATAGAGTAAAATTTGACTGTTAGTATTTTCACTTAATTGGATATAACTCCGTTATTTATCCATCGATTTTCTCGGTTAGTATCTTTTTTCTGTTTAAGTTTTTTGAACTTTTGCTCAATGAAGTTTCTTTATTTTTACCGAATTTTTTTCGATTTTTCAAAAGAAAAATCAAAATTTTTCGAAATGTTTATTAATAACGCAGAAACTAAAAAACTGATCGAAAAGTTAAGTATGAGGCGTTTATGTAAAATTTTATTACCTTTCTATAGTTGTCTTACATGTTAAGCTGGCTCTACTGGTTTACGAGATATCTTTGATTATATGAGATCATATTTTTCCCCCCTTAAAAAACAGGAAAAGGGTGATTTCTCGAAAACGTTTCCGTAGAAAAAAAATAAAAATATTTTCGGAATCAGGGAGTCATTTTACATTAGAATTTGATAGTGGCACTCAGATCACAGAAAAAAATAATTAATTTGTAAACTAGTGTTAGTGGAGTCGACCAAACTTCCACTCACTATAGTGAAACCTGGGGAGCTACTGGTTGGGGTATCGGCATTGAGCGTAATATAGCTAGCAAAAACACGTTTTTTCAGTATTTCGGTCTACGATATCTCCTAGAAACATGAAGATATCGAAATATATATATATATTTTTTTTTTTTTTGAATATTTACCAGATTTAACGTATAAACTATATGTTAAAGTCATATAGCTTAAAAAAATGACAAAAAACGATTTTTTTTTTTTTGTTGTTAGGTTAGAATATCTCGAAAACTATATACGATGGCGCAATTCTGAGGTTGGATTTGAATTCAGCATCGCATTTGTTGTTGTTAAAAAAATATTTTTTTTATATATTTCGAGAAAATGGCTCAACTAGAAAAGGAATTTTTTTTTTAATTTTTATATCGTTAGCTTAATATGGAAAAGGCGTAACTCACATTTTCAATACTTTACAGGAGAAGGAAAAAACTGAATAAAATTTGATACGCCAAACATTTAAAAAACTTTAAATGCAATTTACAACAAAAACTATCAACAATTTTCATTCTAGGATTTTTTTTTTTTTTATTTTCTTTGTTTTTTGGGTAGTTTTGTGTGTTAGGTCTTTTCATTTTTAAATTTTTTTTTAAAAAAAAAGTGAGTTAGGGCTTTTTACAATAAAACAAAAATTATGAATAAAATTAAAATTATTCAATATAAAATGAAAAGGAAAACATTATTAGCTACCAACAATGAAAATACATTGATGGTTGGAGCTTACTGTTCAAAAGGAAAACCTTTACAAAGAAAGTTAATTGGATTTGACAAAATTTTTAACGAAAATGTTTATGTTTTGTATGGAAGATTATCATAAAAGTGGTGACAATTAGCAGCTAACAACAATTTAAAACATTAAAGTGTACATCAAGTAAAGTTTATGATAATAAAATACCCACAGCAACTAATGTTTTCCCATCAGTATATCTTGATATTCTTCGTATTGACTATGAAGCATTCGGGTGACTTTCGGGAACCTTCGGATGCCTTAGAAAACTATCAATTAAGGCTTTTTGATAGTCCTTCATAGATGCTTTCCTTCTAGTATACCTAGGAATTCGTTGTTTTGATTTGGAAGCCTCGGGTGAACTTCTGGAACCTTCGGATTTCCCAAAAAACTGCCAGTTAAACCATTTTGATAGTCCGCCAATAATATTTTCCCTCTAGTATACCGAAATATTCTTCGTTTTGACTATCAAGCCTTCGGGTGGCCTTCGAGAACCTTCGGGTATCTTAGAAAACTATCAAATAAGGTTCATTGGTAGTCTACCATAGATGTTTTTCCTCTAGTGTACCAAGATGTTCTTCGTACTGACCAGAAAACCTTCGGATGACCTTCGGGAAACTTCGTGTATAGCATAAAAAACTTCTCATATTTGAGATTCACTCAAGTTTTCAGCTTAATTAACAGAATAGCTTCTGAGTGATTTTAACACTATTTACTCGCTACATATTGTGAGTTAGGGCTTTTTACTTTCAAGAAAATTTTGTTGTGTTAGGGCTTTTTTAAAATTGACTATAACTTGGGTATTTTTGATATTATCATGCCAAATTTTTGTAGGGAGGTGTGTTAGAGAGTGGTCAACCAGAATATCAAAAAGAAAAAAATTATTTTTTCAAAATACCCTCGGCTTCGTCCGGTATATTAAAAACCTTAATAGCTCGAGAAGTATTGTTCCGATTTGAGTGATTTTTTTTGTGGATAGGTATGTTGCCTATTAAAGTCCTGTTATAAAATTTTTTCAAAATTCCTTCGGCTTCGTCCGGGATATTAAAAATCTTAATTTTTATAAATTTTTTTTTTATTATTCAAATATTGTATGGTGGTAATGAGAAAACTTTTTGCGAATTTTAGCGTAACGAGGCTTATGGGCAGCCCATTTTCACCGAAAACGTTCGATTAATCGAACACAAACTTTGACTCATACCAGCACCTTTCAGGTAATGACAGGTGTTGATTTTTGGATTGCAAGTCATAGCTTGGTCCTTTGACTATAAAACCTCATCATTAATTTTTTTTATTGTGATTATTTCATATTTTTTACAATTTTTTAAAAAAAGGTCCGTCGACAAGGCATTTTCAACCAACCCCCCTGAAACAAATGGAGGGGGGTGGGGAAGTGGAAAATAGTATTTTCGAACACTCAAAAGATCAAAGTAAGGCATTAAAAATCTTTTATAAATCATTTACTTTCATTGTTTAAAAAATTATTTAAAAAATTATTTATTATTCTGAAAATTTTCCGTTTTCGATTTTTCGAGTTTGAGTTCTTTTTTTTCAAATTTTTACTCGAGGTGTTACGAGCGAAAATTTTTTTATATATCATTTGAATAATATGAAAACCGAATTTGCAAAAAAAATTTGACTTGCTACAACCTTCAATTTAAAACGGGTTCAAACGGTATTTTTTTAAAATCGAGTTAAGTGATTTTTCACTTCAAAATTTTTGACCACTTTTTTTAAAGACCAAAATTTTAACAACAGAGGGCTAAGAAAAGAAAATGTAAGCAGCAAACTTTATTCTACAGATTTTTCCCCATCATTTAATATTAAGAACATAAAAATGTAACGACTGTCGAAAAAGTGATAACCTTTTGAAAATGAGGGTGTTTTTGGTAGTTCGCACACTAAAATCTATATATGTCAGGCAGGAAAAAATTTAAATCGAACTGTTCTGAACTGAAAACTAGTAAGGGTGTTACCTTTGGCCTGGCCAAACATTAAATACCCTACACAGCAGTATTTTGAAAACTTTGCTTATATGGGAGGTGCCACGCCCTCTTGTCCAAATTCACCCAGTTTTTTCTCAGAGTTTGAATTTATAGTTCTTAGCATTTGAGTGAAATTTGGTTGGATTATCTCAAAAAATGTTTTCAGTATTGCGTTTTGAACCTTTTGCTTATAAGGGAGGCGCCACGCCCTCTTGTCCGAATTCTCCTGGTTTTTGTTCAGAGCTTGCGCTTAAAAGTTGTAGTATTTATGTGTATTTTGGTTGCATTATCGTGAAAAAAACTCAAAAAGTTGCATTTTGAATATACAGGGTGGCTGATTCGAACTGTTACCAACTTCAGATAGACTTATCTGACAGATGGAACATGACAGCTGTCTAAAAATTGGCTTGATGTTAGTTCATTCTATTGTCAACAAGTAACCAAAAGCATTTGCGCGTCAATTTATTGAAAATAAAAAATTTTCGAAATGGAATTCAAACGTAATAGTGTGATTGCTCTTTATTTGGCTGGAAAATCGCAACCAGCAATTGTTCGTGAGCTGAAACATTTAAAAGTGAATAAAATGTTTGTGTATCGGACCATAACACGTTACAATGGTACCGGCAGCGTTGCCAAACGACATGGTGGTAGTCGGAAAATAGCTGCAACATCACCAGAAATGGTTCGAAAGGTGAAGGCCAGAATTGAGCGAAATCCGAAACGCAGTGGCAGACAAATGGCTGCCAAGCTGAAAATATCGCGTGAACGAATGCAACACATAATGTCAAACAAGCTCGGACTAAAGGCCCTCAAGTTCCAAAAGGCGCATGATCTCACTCCTGCTCAAAAAAAAGTTAGGCTCGATAGAGCCAAGGAGTTGTTGCGCTTGCACCCCGCCAGAAATCTGTCACAAATTGTTTTCTCTGATGAGAAAAATTACTGTATCCAGCAATATGTAAACAAACAAAATGATCGGGTTTACTTGACAGGGAGGTCCTACGAAAATTTGAATGTTCGTTTGGCCACCAGGACGCAGGCACCACCGCATGTGATGGTTTGGGCTGCAGTGACTGCTGATGGGCGCTCACCACTCGTTTTTTTGGCCGCTGGCGTCAAAGTAAACGCCCAGGTGTATCGTGAATCAGTGTTGGAGGGTGCTTTACTACCGTGGGCACGCAAACATTTCGGTCGCAAGCCATGGACATTCCAACAAGACTCGGCACCGTCACACAAAGCTCGTGTGAATCAAGAATGGTTAGAAAAAAACGTTCCTGGCTTCATTTCTGCTCAACAATGGCTCTCAAATTCGCCTGATGCGAATCCGCTGGATTTCTCAATCTGGGGTATGTTGGACAGGAAGGTCTTGACTAAAAAATACCAGAGCGTTGATGCGCTAAAAGTGGCCCTTCAACGAGAATGGCGCAAACTTCCACAAAATCAAATTCGTGCAGCATGCGACTCGTTCTTCGACCGTCTACGGGCCATACTTAACGCCAAAGGTGGCCATATCGAATATTTCAAGTAGATTCTTAAAATTTGAACATTTCCCAACAATTATAGCGTTTGATCAGTAAAATCTGTGCATGGAAACTAAAAATATAGTCTTTTGAATTGGTAACACTTCGAATCAGCCACCCTGTATTTTTTGTATGGGCGGTGGGCGTGTCCGTTGACCGATTCCGCTCAATCCACCGAGCTAACTTTGACGGCGAAGGCTGTGCACCAAATTTCATTGAATTATCTTGCTTAGTTTTCCCAAAAAGTGTTAAAATTTATTGAACGTGAATAGACAAAATTTGTACAAAGAATGAAAATTTACAGAATTAGTTTTTTCAATAATAATATAAAATTCAGAGGTAACTCATATAAAATGTCGTACAGTGATTTTCACTTCAACACTCCTCCTCGACATTTTGACCAACTAAAAGTGGTTTTAGTCCAACTAAATTACGAAACTTTAAAAATTTTGCAGCAGCTAAAGGCTTCGTAAACATATCAGCAATCATATGTTCTGTCGGACAGTATTCAAGTTCAATCAACTTTTTGTTGTACAAGTCTCGGACAAAGTGAAAACGAGTACCGATGTGTTTAGATCGCCTACCATTTCTTCCAACTTGTATGAGTTTAATAGCTCCTTGATTGTCTTCCCTTATGATTAAAGAAGGATCTTCCATGCAGTTCAGTTCTTCCAAGAGTCGTTTTAGTGGTAATAGTTCTTTGCACGCTTCCGATAGTGATATATATTCTGCTTCAGTAGAAGATAAGGAAACTGAAGTCTGAGACGCCTCCGACTTCTAATTGCAAATCTGCAGTGCCTTTCAAATATCTTAAAACCCTTTTTGCTTCTAACCAATCACGCTGACTAGGGTTACTAATTTTTCGGCTTAAAATAGAAGTTGCAGCTGCAATATCTGGTCTCGTGTGAACGAAAATATAGAGCAAAGCTCCAATTAAGCTACGATATTTATCGTTTGATGATAATTCAGGAGTTTTGTCTTCTTCTGTCAAATAACTAGAGTCCAGTGGCGTTTTTGATAATTTTGCATCGTTCATACCGAATTTAATAAGAGACTTCTTAATATATGCAGTTTGAGACAGCCGAAAACATCCATTATCTAGTTTTTGTATTTTAATTCCAAGAAAACTGCTAACAAGACCCAAAGATGTTTTGGCAAAATGTTGACTTAACATTCCCTCAATTTTTAACGCTCTTTCTTTACTTGCAGTAACGATCAATATATCATCCACATATACCAATAAATATTCATCTTTATCTCCATCTTTACTGAAGTACAGACATTCATCCTCTTCTGATTGTTGAAATCCAATACTTTTTACAACTTCACAAAGTTTGATATTCCATGCTCGCGCAGCTTGCTTAAGTCCATAAATACTCCTCCTTAAGCGACAAACTTTATCAGGTGCTAATGGATCTTCGAAACCTGGTGGCTGTTTCATGTATATTTCTTCTTCAATAGTACCATTTAAAAATGCCGTCTTCACATCTACATGCCAAACAGTTTTATTTTTAGCAGCAGCTATTGTCAGTATTAAACGAATTGTTGTGGCCTGTACTACCGGTGCAGACTTCATCATAGTCTACACCATATTTTTGAGAGTATCCTTGTGCTACAAGTCGTGCTTTGTATCTAGTCACTTGTCCGTTAGCGTCTTTCTTAACTTTAAAAATCCATTTACTTCCCACCAAATTCTTTCCTGCAGGAAGAATAACTAAATCCCAAATTTCGTTTAGTTGCATTGAATTTATTTCTTCAGTCATTGCTGCAATCCATACAGTAGAATTTTCGTTTCGAATCGCTTCTTCGTAAGTCTGTGGCTCTTTGACTTCATTATCATCATCATGCACTGTATTCATTACGTAGTTACTGCGTAAATAAGAATTTATCTGACCAAAGTTGTTCCGAGTTGAACGTCGTAATGCTTGTGGCTGTGGAATCGGTTCCTCTTCTGGACAGTCTATAATTCCACTAGATTCTACTTGGCATGAACTTCCATCTTCTTCAGTATTTCTCGCACTTTTGGACTCATTTCTATTTTGAAACAAAACAAGAAGATTGTCGTTGAATTTTTGTTCCGGAGCTTCTTCATTCCATCCACTTTTAAATTCAAGAAACGTTGCATCTCGACTTATAATAAGCTTCTTTGTCTCTTGATCCCAAAAACGATGACCTTTTTGTTCACTTGCATAGCCAACAAATACCATTTTCTTCGCTGCACTATCTAGTTTTGATCTCTTAATATGTGGGACTTGTACCCATGCTTGACAGCCAAAAATGTGAAGATTTCCATAATTTGGTAAAGTTCCATGCCAATACTCATATGGAGTTTTTTCAGCAAGAGCGTTAGTCGGTAATCGATTTTGCAAATAATTTGCAACATTCATTGCTTCTGTCCAGAAAACCTTTGGCAAGCCAGAATCCTTTAACAAACATCGAGTCATTTCTATTAGAGACCGATTTTTTCTTTCAGCAATTCCATTCTGTTGGGGTGAATACGGGACAGTAAATTGTGTAGAAATGCCTTCTTTTAAATAGAATTCACGTAAAAATTGACTTGTATATTCTCCTCCATTATCCGACCTTATAGTTTGAGGCTTCTTTTGAAATTTAGTCTCCATTTCTTTTACAAATTCTTGAATTCTAATGGAAGCATCAGACTTCTTTTGCAAAAAATAAATTTTTGAATATCTGCTGTAATCATCAATGATGGTCATGACATATTTCTTCCCTCCCATACTTGATGGTATAATTGGTCCCATAATATCTGAGTGAACTAACTGTAAAATTGAATTTGTATGCTTTTTTACCTTTTTTGGGAAAGGTTTTCTTGTCATTTTCGCCTCCAAACAGCAGTCACAGACTTCATTTATGCCACAATTTTTAATATTTAAGCCAATTGCCGTAGTCGCTTTAATTGCTTTCAGAATTTGTGGATCTCTATGGCCAAGACGTCGATGCCATTGATGTTCACAGTCATTGTTATGACTCGCAGCTAAAAATGAGAAAACTTTTTCCTTTACACGAAGCTTAAACAATCCATTTACAATGTCAGCAACTGCCTCGGTTCTGTTTTCGGAACGAATTTCTGCACCATCGTTATTGAAAACAACCGTTAAACCTCTTTCTACAAGCTTACTGACCGATAGCAAATTTGTTTTCAAATCGGGAACATACAACAAGTCTTTAACTCGCAATTTGACATCAGCACCCTTATCATTTTCACCGCATAAAATAGCTTCTCCAATACCTAGTTCATTGATACTTTCACCATTCGCCATAAGAACCTTTTGATGTGCTTTGTGAATGAAATCGAAAACTCCTAGTTCATGAGTCATATGCTTTGTCGCACCAGAATCAAGGTACCAACCATGATCATTACAATCTTGTGTAGCCATAAGCACTATCTCCTTGTTTCTTTCGGTAGTATTTAGCGCAATATTTGCCTTTTCCTGACCTCTTGCATCATTTCGAAAAGTAGTAGTATAGTCCGGACATTTATTTCGAAAATGATCATTAGAACCGCAGTGCCAACATACTCCTTTTTTCCCCTTATCCAAATTCTTACGACGCGCTTGAACTAGCATCAATTTCTCATCCATTGCACTTGTTTTTTGCTTCTGGCGTAAATATTCATCGATCATTTTTTGTTTGATAAAAGAGTATGATATATCTTTATCTGATCGACTTTCAAGAGACACAACGAGTGCTTCATATGATTCAGGTAAACTTGCTAGCACAAAAACACATCTATAAATTTCACCAAAACTCAAACCTGCATCTTCACAACATGCAAACAAGCCATCGAATTCTAGCAAATGTTTTTCCATGTTACCATTGTCTTCTAAACGCTTGGTACAAATTTGTTGCAATAAAGTTACTTTTGATAAAATCGTTCTCTGTTCGTGGTGATTTCTTAATACCTCCCAGGCTTCACGAGCATAAGTGCAACTCCTAATCAGACTAAACTGTGATTTATCACACCCAAGTGCAATCGTTGCTAATGCCTTCATGTTGCCCTTCTTCCATTCTGCAGATTGATCATTCAAATCTGGTACAAATTCACTAACGAATGTCCATAAGTCCTCTCGACATAGCAGCATTCGCATTTCGAATTTCCAGGTGGAAAAATTGCAATTTCCCAATTTCTCAACAGTGCTAATTTTTTCTGCCATTTTATAATGTAAATTATAATCTATTTTTTTTTCAAATTACAATGTTACAAGCTCTCTGGGCCCATAACCTGTTAAAATTTATTGAACGTGAATAGACAAAATTGGTACAAAGAATGAAAATTTACAGAATTAGTTTTTTCAATAATAATATAAAATTCAGAGGTAACTCATATAAAATGTCGTACAGTGATTTTCACTTCAACAAAAAGTGT
>OX638370.1:52336549-52563319 GCA_951812925.1 Calliopum simillimum | reverse complement strand
AGTTCTACTGTACGCAATACACAGAAAAATTAAAATTTTGAAAAAATTTAAACGCCAAAAAATTTCTGATCCTTAAACGTACCCGATAAGGGGAAAAAAAATTTCATTTCGAAAAGTCCGTTTTAGGTGGCTCAGTTGAAAAAATTTGACTTATATATAAACACCGAGACATACTCAAAAAATCGTTAAAAATGTAAATGTCGAACAAAAAAAAAAAAACGGCTGGACGATCGATTTCGCGGATTTTGACACTGGAAGGGTCCCCCAACATTATCCCTTGAAAAAAAATCGCGGATGGTATTTCGAAAAATTAAAATGTTTTAAAGACCACCGTGGCAGGTGAAATGAAAAGTGGTGCGCTGTTCCATAGTTGTGATTCTCCAACGAATTTTGACGAAGTGTAAGCGAGAGCTGCCACGCATTGGAGAAAAATCAATGCGAAAGCATTAAAATCGCTTATTCGCAGCATTCCACGTCGAATTAAAGCGGTCATAGAGGCAAGTGAAGGTCATACTTATTACTAATTTTTATTTTTTCACTAAGTCACATAACTGATCGAATGTACTCTTTTAAAAATAATAATATATCTTTTGTGATCTTGGATGGATTTTGAAATAAAGTGTATTTTTTTTTTTGTGAACATTTTTATAATTTTTCTTAGTATTCGATCGGACCTGTGAGTCACTGTACCTTGATTCAAGTCGAAAAATTTAATATATCGTGCAACTCATTCCGAGCATTTTTGAGATCGTAATAAATGTAAGCTTTGGCCTGGCTATACATTTAATACCCTGCACTGCAGTATTTTGAAAATTTTGCTTAAATGGAAGGTGCCACGCCCTCTTTTCCGAGTTCACCTAGTTATTGCTCAGAGTCTGCATTTATTGTATTTAGTGCCTGAGTGACATTTGGTTGGAATACCTCAAAAAATGTTTTCAGTATACCGTTTTGAAGCTTTTGCTTATACGGGAGGTGACACACCCTCTTGTCCGAGTTCGTCATGTTTTAGCTCAGAGCGTGCTATTATAGTCCTTAGTATTTGAGTGATATTAAGTTGGATTATCTCAAAAAACTCTTTTAGCATAGCATTTTGAAGCTTTTGCTTATGCCACGCCCTCTTGTCCGATTTCACCTAGTTTTTGCTCAGAGCTTGCATTTACAGTTCTTAGTGTCTGAGTAAAATTTAGTTCGATTATTTCAGAAAATGCTTTCAGTATAGCGTTTTGAAGCTTTTGCTTATAATAAAAATAAAAAAAACGGCAGGTGGCACTCGGGGAGTGGCCGATGATATTGGAAGCTAATGCTTATTATAAGCTAATATAATAAGCTAAAACTTATTATAGTTAAAACTTATAATAAATTGATATTTTAAAATTTGTTTATTATTAAGTAAGAGGTAAAATGTTGAACTGGAGTATTAAAAAAGCGAGCTTAAATACAAAAATATTTTTATTGCATTATTTTACATTCCATATGTGAAATGTATATATCTATATATATGAGCGCCCCTCTTACGTTCGAAAAATAAGTGAGAGAGAGAGAGAGCATGAGCTGGTGCGCGCAATGTTTATAAACATATATATATGTATACATACATATATACTGTATACTGTACTTTGTATACAGTACGTCTCTATTTTTATATGTGTGACGCATTTTCGTTGCAAACATCCGTTACACTTTTTCGTTGCATGTTTTCGCTGTTCAGACTCTGCCTCTCAAAACGTCCGATAAGGAAGCATTAGCTTCCAATAATAATAATTGAGATTAGCTACTGCAGCTAATAGCCTTCTTAGCCAATTAGCAAAAAAGGCTATAAATCAAATTTAAAGCTTTTCATAAAAATTTTTTGAAATAAGGGATAAAAAACCTTCAGTTAATCTATATATATAAAAATGTAGTGTGCATGTGTTTGTCGCGTTATAACTTTGAAACCGCTTAACGGATCGTTACCATTTTCGCACTATGTATTTGTTTTGTACTGCAGGTGGTTTATAGCTATGCTAAAGGGGAATCGGGTGTTGGGGAGCTTTAGCCCCCATACAAAAATAACATTTAAAATGCTATATCTCTGCAGGTATTGCAGATTTTGTTATAAAACTTGGTACGTGGCTACATGTTTTTACTGTCAATCAACGTGCAAAAAGTGGAGTGGATTAAGCAAGGGGGTATTGCATCTGTCACACAATAAAATGACTAAATGCTATATCTCTGTTTGAATAGCAGCTTTTACTATAAAACTTGGTACATAAATATAAATAGTGTCAACCATTAGCTTTGCAAGGATCGGCCATGAGATTGTTGCGCACGCTATATAAAAAAATTAGTTTAAATGATAAATCTCTGCACCAATACCAGCTTTCGTTCAAATTGAACTCATCGCGACACCTGCAACAAAAGGGCAAAACAACGTTTGCCGGGACCGCTAGTATTATTATATTTTGTTTCATATCATGTAGCTTTATCACACTTTCATAATATACCCTTTTAGCTTATATGTATATAAACGTCCAAGAGTATTTTCATACACCTGCATGAAATATTCCTACAAATCAAAGTTGGGATATTTGAAAAAATTTAATCCAGCATGATGTTTGGTTCGGACAAAACACTTACAAAAAACATGCATTACGCAAAATATGACTAAAAAAAATCATAACGAGTAATGACAAATACAGTTAACTAGTTATTTTTCAATCTTAGTTTAAGTTGACCTTTTGACAAGTTAACATTATAAAATTCACAATTATTGACAATGGTTGTCATGAGATTAAAAGGAGCAGAAAACATATAATTAGTTCTACTAACCGGTTGATAAAATAATTGTGGAGAATTACGAGCGCTTCTCCTATTTATATTGAAAAAAATATAGTTTAAAAGCTCTAGAGCAGCAAGGGACCTATTAACAAGTTTGTGGAAATATAGAATATCTGCATTATCTCTGCGTTCCCTTAGAGACTGTAATTTAAGTAACTTCAAACGATCCTCATAAGGAGGAAGGTTCGAAGAATCAACAGAATTTAGGTCATTCAGAGCAACTTATTAATTCTTTTGGATTCTTTTGATTCTATCACTATGAACGTTATAAAATGGTGACCAAACTTGACTAGCGTACCCCAAGTGCGGACGCACGATCTTATTGTATAAAGTAAACGTTATTAATGAATTATTAAATTCTTTGGCCCATCTTTTAATAAAACCAAGCAGAGAAGCCGCTTTCTTACATACTTGATTAATGTGTTCATTAAATGATATTTTATCATCAAAATGAACACCTAAATCTTTAACAAAATCGACACGACAAATGTTGTTGTCTTTTAATACATAATCATATTTTATGTTGTTCCTAGAAAATGTAACTGTTTGGCATTTATCAGGATTAAGATGCAAGTTATTTTTAAAGCACCATATTTCAAAGGATTCCATGTCATACTGGAGCAGTTGAGTGTCGTTTTATTCTCTTACGGACATGAAAATTCTCATATCATCCACATAAACTAGATACATATACATCATTTATAGCTAAAATAAAAAGTAACGGTCAGAAGTCACCATAATAGGAGAAAATAAGATTTTGCGAAATCTTACTTGAGAAGAACGTTCTGATAAATAAGATTCAATCCAGCCGATAAAGGTGGAAGGAAACCCAAAATTTTTAGGCTTAAAAATAACACAGGCCCGCAAATTCGACACTTTTTTTCCTCTCTTGATTTTTGAAGCCAATTATGATGGTTTGGGACCTCCTAATCACCAATCTGAACTTATTTTATTTCCATCACGTCAGGATTTTGAGATATTCCAATTTTCATAACCTCAAAAATAATAAATGTTTTTCACTATTATTTTAAAATTTCTCGAAACTCTGACGTGATAGAGATATTCTGTAAACGGATTTAGACTCTGCATCAAAAAATACATTGGTAATCACTCTGGTAATTTTAAAAGGGGTACCCTTGTTCGTCTGTGCCGAATTTGAAAACTTATTAATTCAATCATTTGTGCTTATGTGCTCATCAATATCACGCCTAAAATACTTAACATATTTAAACCATTCTTGCACCTTTTATTTTCATGGTGCTCCCCGTACGATGTAGATAGTTGCTATGCATAATATTCATCCAGACATCAAGTTTCATAATGCAGGAAGTGGTAGAAGTAGTAGTACTTAGTAGTAGTAAGTGGAAATGCGTTTTATGTTTTGTTTTTTGTATGTTTTCTTTGCATACCGGTGCACCGTACTTTCATTCAATTACCCCTGTTATCAAGGCAAATCTTTCGGAATATCAGGCGGATATATGGTGTTAATATGATTTCAGCTACTTAACCTACTGGTATAGGCGTAGGAGCGACTCAAATAAAATTTTCAATTATATAGAGTTTTTTTGTATGAGGGGTACAACATCCCCTTGTCTACTCGATCCCACATTTCTTATAAATGTGTTGGAGCACCAAAAAAACATCTGGTGCAAATATGATTTTGATAAGTTCAGTAGTATAGGCGTGGTAGTCTAGTATATACAAAAAAGGCAATTAAGTAAAACTTAAATTACTGACAATTGTGACGTGCTGGAATTTTTTCACTATTTTTCTCGTAATCATCACACTTAAATCTATAGAAATCACTTTTAAAAATTCAGAGAGGATATATGGTGTTAATATGGTTTTAATACTACTGAACCTACAGGTATAGGCGTAGAAGCGACTCAAATAAAATTTTCAATTATATAGTTTTTTTTTTTTTTGTATGAGGGGTACAACACCCCCTTATCTAATCGATCCAATATTTATTATAAATGTGTTGGAGCACCAAAAAAACATCTGGTGCAAATATGATTTTGATACGTTCAATAGTATAGGCGTGGTAGTCTAGTATATACAAAAAAGGCACTTAAGTAAAACTTAAATTACTGACAATTGTGACGTGCTGGAATTTTTTCACTATTTTTCTCGTAATCAGCACATTTAAATCTATAGAAATCGCTTTTAAAAACTCAGAGAGGAAAGCCCATGCGGGACTGTGTAATTAAACTATGTGGTAACTTGTCAAATGCTTAACTGAAATCTGTGTAGATACAGTCGACTTGGCAGCCAGAGCCAAGTGAACTCAAGGCAAAAGAAGAAAAATCAAGAAGGTTCGAGACTGTAGATCTGCCATTGACAAATCCATGATGACGCGTTAAAATTATTTCACTGCAATAGACCTTGACTTGATCATATATAATCTTTTCAAATAGTTTAGGAATTGTCGGTAACTTAGCTATGTGTCTATAATTAGATACATCACATTTACATCCTTTTTTAAATATAGGACTTATAAGACTCTTTCCATTGTTTAGGAAAATAGCAATCAGTTAAAGATTTATTAAACAAGAAACTAAGCAACTGCCTCAGAATTGATCTACAATTAACAAGTACTGTGGCAGGTATGCCATCAGGACCTGGACAAGAACTTTCTTCAACAGATACAATATATTTTACTATAAGCTCTGGGGAAATTGAAAACTTATTGATTGAAACTGTTGGATCATTATCCATGAAATCGAAATAATTTTCATCTGGAGAAAATAAATCGGTTGAAAATGATTTTTTAAACAAGTTGGCAAACAACTCGGCAATAATTTTAGGGTTATTTGTATACCCTTCCGATGCCTTGAATTCGTACGGAAACCTGTCCGATTTTTTTTAGAGTTGATAAAACCCCAGAAGTTCTTGGGGTCATGTAATATATTCAACTTCATATTATTCATTGAGTCTGGCAACTCTTATACCTAAAAGTTGAAAAATTTTTGACAAGTGCGTATAAACTTTACAAATTTTAAATTCTTTCAAGCAACACAGAGTTCTAAAATTCGGCAAGTATATCATCTGAAAGTGTATTAAATTTTACATCTGAAAAACATCAAGTTCAGTTTCAAACTGATTTTCCTCTAATTGGATTGCTTTTGCTGTAGATATTGTTTTTGGCGCATATCTGAGTGAGTAAAACAACAACAAACTAAACCTGAGACATCTGTCAACTTTGTTGCTGTTTTTACTCATTACCAAAGATTTCTCTAGTCATACTGTACCTACTTGAATAGATTATTGAGGCCTATAAGTGTACCACTAAAAATTTTTCAACTCATACGAGGTACATTTAGTTACAAAAGTTGAGTATCACCGCTTCACAAAACAAACCAAACCGGTTTTATAAGCACAGTAAGCACTGCGACTCCAGCACGCTCTCCCGCGCAAATTCAAAAAATACTTTAAAGCAAAATAACACTACATCTTCAATAAAAAATTTTTCACTCTCAGCGATTGCGCTGTCTAATTAAAATGATTTAACATCTACACAAAATTCCTACCTTCTGCGCAAACGAATTCCGAAAATTCATGGAGCAAACAATGCTCATCGCCTGATCTCATTATGCCACTGTCTTCTGATAGCAACATTATTAATAGTACAGTCAAATTGTACGATGACCTAGAAAAAATTGCGCACTGCAATTTTTTTTGCTTAATGTTTTTAGGACCACTAAAAATGCTTAACGTCAAACACGTGACCTCCTCACCCTTGCGCATTAGCCGCCATCTTGAAATATGTTTGATTCAATTTATCTCGTTTCCTGTTGGTCGGACAGAAAAAATTTTTAACAAAACTTACGGGTAATAAAATTCTACGTTTTTTGAACTCGGACGCAATATCCATAAGTTGATATTTTGAACGGTAGAGGCTGCCAAAGTTACAAAAAATCAATTTTTTTCCATTTGCACTCACTGAGTGTTGATTTTTAAAAAAATTGTGAATGCATAAATTCTAGCGGTTGCAAAAACAAGCAAAATAGTGTTTATATGAAGTCATTATCTTAATTGGTTCTCGAGTAATTAAGTATTATGCGATCAATGTTCAGATAAAAAACAAACAATAAATGTATTACACGCATTTTATTTTTAACTTGTAATAACTCGAGAACCAATTGAGATAATCATTTTATTTAAAAACTATTTTGCTTGTTTTTACAAGCGCTAAAAATTGTGTGGTCCAAACATTTTGAAAAATTAACACCCAGTGGGTGAAAATGGAAAAAAACTGATTTTTTGTAATTTGATATTATGCTTGTTTCAGACACATCTGACTTCTATATACCTGAATATAAATTCCATAAAACCAATCATCGTGATGGAAATGCCCATAGGGGCACAGGAATTTCAATTCGCAATCGCCTAAAACATTTTTGTTTAGAATCCTTTTCAAAAAACTATCTTCATTTGCCTACAAAACCATTCTAAGAATTTAACAGTTTCGGCGGTTTATTGCCCACCTCCATTCGCAATTCAAAGAATTCTTTGACACTTTGGGAACAAGATTTTTAGCTGCTGGAGACTACAACTCCAAGCATACATATTGGGGTTCTCGTCTTGTAAATCCAAAAGGGAAACAATTATATAATATAGATTGTTGAAAGTTTTCGATCTGTTGGAGCTAATTTAGTGTAGGCTCTAATTTAAAATAATATTAAAAAAGGAGACACTACACTTTTCTTGTTTTTTTAATGCAACGTTTCGTATATTTTCCATACACCTCATCAGGCTAAAAAATTAATGAAATTATAATTTTTAACACTATATCACGAACTTATAAAAAATAATTTACCTCAAAATAAATAGCTTAAAAATTAACTTTCCACATCACATAGTGATGGAATCACCTAACAAAGGTACGAATATTATGTATATTACAGGTCAACTAAAATTTAATATACACAACTTATTTGTAACAAAGAGAATGTTTCATATAAGTGAAATGAAACATATACAGTAAACTGTTATAACAAAATGCAAACATCAGTATCTAGTGTTGTAGAGTCAACATGATAAGAACCGGTTACTTAAAAAGGCGCCTATAAATATTGTTAAGATTACCCACATCTCCTTTTTGTTTATATTATTACGATCACTATTTATAAACATCATTTCTGATAGCAACCGTTTTTTATAATCCTGCTCCGTATCCACTATTTTGACCCCTTCAAAATCGAAAATGTGGTTATTCGTCACGCAATGATTATAAATAACATGGTCCAAATTTTTACTTCGCCTGTGTTCATCAATGCGCTTTTTTAACGCCCTTTTGGTTTCACCATAATAAATCGAATTGCAATTGGTACACGAAAGTCTATACACCACTCCAGTTTTATCACAATAAAAAATAAAATAAATAAAAATAATAAAAAATCACACTTTCGATTTTGCTTCGTCTGGTCAACTACATATTGGCCAGCCGAACGGAGCAAAATACCAGACCTCATTGACTTTGCTATTACAAGAGGCATCGAGAGAACCCTAATCACAGCCGAAACAAAATAAGCGCTCTCTTCTGACCATTCCCCAATCTTGTTTTGCCTTTTAGAAAAACCAATGTATATTGAGACCTTTAAGAAACTAACCTCATATAAGACCAACTGGCTTAGGTACAGGAAATATGTAAGTTCTCATATCCACACGAGCTACTCAATAGAATGTGAGGAACATAGAGATTAGACCGGTGCGTTTTGGACGAAAGTTTAAAATTTGTCGCGCAACCGGCAGAATTGTAAAGTTTAACTATCGACATGAAGATTGCCGCCACCCTAGCTCTGAGAGATGACGGCAAAGGGTGTCGATATATTTTTGAAGGTTGAAAAACGTGGTTTAAAAATGCATGCTCATAGGTCCGAAGTGAATCAATTCTCAGCTTCGTAGTAGGTCGAAAACTGAAATCCAAGACATAGATTCTTATGTATTTTTTCCCGTAGTTTTTGAAAAAGGGGTCAAAAAGACCCTTAAAAACGGGATATAATGGGTTAAGATGTTCAAATAACTTAATGTAGAATCAAGCATGGAACAATATTTTAGAACATCTTAACCCATTATAAACAAGTTTTTGGAAAAAGGGGTCGAAAAGACCCTTAAAAATGCGATATAATGGGTTAAGATTTTATAAAATATTGTTCCATGCTTGATTTTACATTAAGTTATGTGAACATCTTAACCCATTATATCGCGTTTTAAGTGTCTTTTCAACCCCTTTTTCCAAAAACTTGTTTATAATTGGTTAAGATGTTCTAAAATATTGTTCCATGCTTGATTCTCATTAAGTTATAGGAACATCTTAACCCATTATATCCCGTTTTTAAGGGTCTTTTTGGCCCCTTTTTCAAAAACTTGTTTATAATGGGTTAAAAAAATTTTCAAAAATATTCTAAAAAAATTTTACTAGGGGTCACCGAAAAAAAAAAAAACCGTTCGGACGTTGGGAACCGTCGTTGACGAAATATTTACACCGGATTTCGTGATATTTTTTCATAATAAAAATCAAAAATTCGTTTTTCATGAATAAAAATAATGTCGTAGCGCAAAAAGATGGTACCACTGGATTCGTCAGAAAAAATCCTAACAAAATGTATATTTCAAATTTTTCTAAAATTTTTTCTGTTCAATTGTGGAGTGCTCAAACAGGGGATTTGGAAAAATTTCGACTTTTTTGAGCTGAAAAGTTCACTTAACGCCAAAAATAGACGTCTTATCAGAAAACGAATGATGCCATTCGATTCTACGGGAAAAAGTACATCCATGTCTTGGATTTCAGTTTTCGACCAACTATGAAGCTGAGAATTGATTCACTTCGGACCTATGAGCATGCATTTTTAAACCACGTTTTTCAACCTTCAAAAATATATCGACACCCCTTCCCGTCATCTCTCAGAGCTAGGGTGGCGGCAATCTTCATATCGATAGTTAAACTTTACAATTCTGCCGGTTGCGCGACAAATTTTAAACTTTCGTCCAAAACGCACCGGTCTAATAGAGATGTTGCTGTTGCTATTTTTAATTCAATCCTATGTTCAGCAGCGGAACACTCAACGCCTTATGAGGTTGTGAAAAATACAAAAACCAGTTTTCCACCAACAGTGAAATTGAGTTTCTCGTAACTGAGAAGCGAACGTTTAGGCGCGAATGGCAGCTAAATAGATCTCCCGCTTCTAAAGCAAACTTAAAAACTTCTACTTATTAACTGAGGTCTGCGCTAAAAAATAAAGAAGAAGCAAAAATTTGTCTCGAAACTGGATCCTAATAAGAACGGCAAACAGTCCTTGCGGAAAGCTAGTATAAATATTAAAACTCCAATGGAAAGTGAACTGCCGATAAGAGCCAACCTTGGGAACCGGGCTCGAAGTGATGAAGAAAAAGATGATGCTTTTGCAAATAACTTAAGCACAGTTTTTCAACCAAATCACCCTATTCAAGGCTTTATTCCTCCTAATTTGCCATTAAATACCGATGTTATGCAATTGAACTTTCATATTAGCAACGTAAAGGGTGTAGTTCAAGAGATGTGTCCCACAAAAGCTCCTGGGTGCGATTATACAACTCGCAAAATGATAAAGGAACTGCCAAATTCAACTTTTGTTTTTTTAACGCCATAATGCAGTATGGGTATTACCCAACAGGGTGGAAAATCTCATTAATAACCATGATTCCAAAACCTGGAAAAGATCGTACATTGCCTTCTTCATATAGATCCATCAGTCTTTTACCATGCGTATCCAAACTGTTCGAAAACTAATTTTATCAAAAATAATACCTTATGCAACCAAAAAAAATGCATTTCCTGTCCACCAATTCGGTTTCCGAAAACACCACGGAACAATTGAACAGGTAAATAGAATCACAAATGAAATAAGGAAAGCTTCTGAATAAAGTGAATACTGTACAGCAGTTTTTCTTGACGTAGCTCAAGCGTTTGACGGCATGAAGGCCTTATCAATAAAATTAAACACGTACTTTTAACGTCCACAAAACATTTATTTCTTATCTGGGAAACAGGAATTTCAGAATTAGACATAACAGTTTTACTTCATCACCTTTTAAGATTAATGCAGTTGTCCCTCAAGGAAGACTGCTGGGTCCTTTTCTGTACTTACTGTATACCTCTGATTTACCTATTATCGCTGGCACAACCATATCTACTTTCGCAGATGATACTGCAGTTTTAAGTTGTAGTCGTTTTCGCCTAGAAGCGGCACGAAAACTTCAACTTCATTTTAACTCTATCGAAAAGTGGTTGCTGCTATGGCGCATAAAAGTAAATGAAATGGCGCTAGCTCCTCGAACATTGAACTATTACAACGGACGCAGTACAAAATTTTAAGAACCATTACAGGTGCTCCATGATATATACGGAACAAACATATACACTACTGAGCATAACTACAGACGCACCTAATTTTTTGTTGGTAAACCTGGATGCAAAGGGAATACTATAAATGTAACTATAGGGTAAGGGAGCTACCTTAGCACGGTGACCTGAACAGTCGATAGGTTTTTTGAATATGTGGAGAAAATCTGTGAATAGGGTTTCATTTGTATTAGTTTAGTGGTCTGAAAAATGCAAACTCCGAAATCGTAGCTGATCATCCCCGCGAAATATCGCAAAAATACATATCCCATATAAAATAAAAAAAAATTCAGAAAAAAAAGCAACAAACATATATAAAAATAGTTATTTTGAATATATTTTGCAATGCTGAATCCAAATCCGGCCTCATAATTGCTGTATCTCATATGGTTTTTGGGATATTTTAGCCTAAAGAAGGAAAAAAAAGCCGATGCTATGTTTTATTGTTGCGTTTTGAAGCTATATAACAGGACATATATCCGTAAATTCTGATGCAGAAATGGAAAACTCTAATCAATCTTCTAAACCTAATTCAAACAATGTCGATATCTTTATTTTTCTCGGAGATATCCTAACCTAAAAAGTTAAAAAAGGGCAAAAAACGTGTTTTGTCATTATTTCAGTCTACGATATTTTGAAGAAAAATTAAGCTATTGACGTAACTTAAATGCGGTTTTAAAGAAAAAGATTGGATCTTTTAGATAATGTATCGAATTTTGCATATGAATGTTCTATACTATAGTTATATAGCTTCAAAATATACCAAAACCGGTCTTTTTTCCTTGTTTATGCTAAGATATCTCAAAAACCGTATGAGATATATCAATTTTAAGGCCGGATACAGATTCAGCATTGCAAAATACATTAAATATAACTATTTTAATATTTGTTTGTTGCGTTTTTTTTTTTCTGAATTTTTTTTTATTTTATATGGGATATGTATTTTTGCGGTATTTCGCGGGGATGATCAGCTACGATTTCGGGATTTGCATTTTTCAGACCACTAAACTAATACAAATGAAACCCCATTCACAGATTTTCTCCACATATTCAAAAAACCTATCGACTGTTCAAGAGCACCGTGTTAGAAGGAATACCTTTCGCAGAAAAAAATTGTCAATTGATTTGCACTAAGGTACCGCAATGCTTAATTTTAGTGATTTTTTCGTTTTATTTAGAAGAGCATAACTATAGACGCATTGCAATTTACTTCATTTTTCCACAGTCTCTGATGATGTAAGACATAATTTTTTGTCACTATTAAATTGTAATAATTTTATGTCGAAATGCCACGTGGCACGTATTTAACAGACGAAGAAAAGGGTAAAAATTTGACCCTAAAAGGAAAAGGCAAGAGTTACCGGGAAATTGGTCGCAAAATTCATCGGTCAGACCACGTAGTCCGTAGTTTTTTGGCAAATCAATCTAAATATGGGCAGAATTAAAAAGGAGGGCCAAAGGAAAAGCTATCTGTCCGAGATTAGCGACAAATTATTCAAATTTCCAGTAATTCAATGAAAAGCTGCCGTAAAATTTCCAACGAATGCGACTTAAATGTTTCCAGATGGACAGTTCATCGAGTCTTAATTAAATGCAAGCACATCGTTAGGCAGAAATTAAAGTCAGCGCCGAAGTTACTGGATCGCCACAAATGCGCTCGCCTCAAATTCGCTCGGGAAAATCTAGAAGCAGACTGGAAGAAAGTTAATAATTTTAGATAATCAATTTGGGCTACTTTTTATATAGGTTTTTTCTTTAAGGCGATATTTTCTGATGAGAAAAAATTTAATTTGGATGGCTCTGACTCCTTTTCCCATTATTGGAGGAATTTAAGGAAAGAGCCCCGTTATTTTTCAAAAAGGAACTTTGGTGGTGGCAGTTTAATGGTATGAGGTGCATGCTGTGTTGATGGAGTGTTGGAACTGGCGTTTCCATCAACCAAAATTAATTCAGAAGAGTACACTAAACTCTTGCGGACAAATTTGTTGCCTTTTTTGCAAGCACATTGGTGGAAGAAATGGGTTTTTCAGCAAGACAACGCATCTGATCATGACAGCCGGATGACTCGGGATTGGTTACTAGCAAACGAATCAATGTTCTTGAATGGCCTGCATACTCTCCTGATCAAAACCCTATAGAGAATATCTGGGGCATTATGGCTTGCGAAATTTATAAAGAAACAAGCAATACCAAAGCATTGATGAACTAAAAAGTGCAATAATTAGTACTAGGGGCTCTTTGCATCAAAATACTGTGAAAAAATTTGTAGAAAGTATGCCATCCCGTTTATTTGACCTAATAAAGATTATTGGAGGTCCTTCTAAGTATTAAGTTAGATTTTATATTGTTTTGTAATAGATTTTAGTAACATTTTACAATGCGTCTATAGTTAAGCTCCACTCAATAAAACGAAAAAACACTGAAGTTATACTTTACGATACCTTAGTGCAGCTCAATTGAGGAGTGGCCGTACCAAAGGGCCTAAGTACCATTTTGAGGCAGAAGTAATGTCATACTTTTTATGTGCTTTATAGTCGGTTATTTGACTGTTATAATTTTTTCAACATAATGACATGAATTTCACACAATCAAGTAAATTTTTAGTGAAAACAGAAAACAATTTTATTAACTTCTAACAATATGTCACCCGTTTCATATAATGACACTACTTTTGCCTCGAAATGGTACTTAGGCCCTTTGGTACGGCCACTCATGAATTGTCTATTTTTTTCTGCCAAAGGTATTCCTTCTAATGCAGCTCCCTTACCCTATAGTTACATTTATGGTATTCCCTTTACTTCCAGGTATACTAACAAAAAACTAGGTGCGTCTATAGTTATGCTCGGTAGTGTGCATCGAGACCTATGCATCCCCTTGGTTAAAGACGAAATCAACAAATACAAGCAAAGTTACGCTGAAAAATTGATGTATCATCCTAAACCATTGGCACGGAGTTCGAAGAATTTAGAAAATTTCTCCAGACTAAAAAGAAAGAATCGCCCTGCTATAAATATTGTTAGCAATGAATCATGTAAAGCTGGCTGGGTTCCAAAATTGCATAAGCAGCCGTTAGCGCATACTCTTTCTATGCAGCATTATATATTAGACATAATAATGTATAATAATGTTATTTAGGATTAAGATTTTTTAAACTTATCGTTAGTCTCCTAAGATAAGAAGATTCAATAAATAAATGAAGTATTAAAAAAAAAAAATTGACGTAGTTTCGCTACTTCCTAGCATACCGGTTGACTTAACACTTAACGTTATAAACAGAAAATGGACAATTATTGGACATTATACAAAAATGACTAAAAATATGATTATGGACACTCTAAAATTCTGCATTAAGGACAGAAAGAACTTTCCTACAGTTGAAAGGAATGCCAATGGAGTCCCCTGCATCACCAATAGTAGCTAACATAGTTTTAGAAGAATGATAATCTATTGAAGAATTTGACACTAAACCAAGAATACTGACTTATTCGCCATAGTAAAAAGAGGCAAAGTTAAAGCTAGAATAGCAGGACATAAATCTGACCAAAAAGCACATGACAAACGAATTGAACAAAAAGCTGCACTTGCAGGCCACTGTAGCATAACTGGACACTCTCCCAATTTTGACGACACACAAATACTACAACAAGAAAAGAATTACGCGTGTAAATTTACTATCGAGATGCTACACATAATTGAAACACCTACACAAAAAAGACTCACCCAACAGAAAATTTCGATGCGCATCCCCAAGATGCAATAGCGATGCGCGTCCTTCTCGTATCTAAAGAGCTGATTTGTATGCGCATATTTTCTGCGCTATAGGTAGCGAGAGCGAAGCGCATCCAAAGAGCATTTCTGAATGCGAGAGCGATGCGCATCCAAAGAGCATTTCTGGTAGCGAGAACGAAGCACTTTCGGTCACGTATTTACGCAAAAACAAAATAAGTCAATAAGTCAGCTTCGTAAGAGCGCAAGGATGGAGTAGTGGTCTAGCGACTGGCACTGCGATTGAGAGTTGTAGCAACCGTGAGGTCCTTGGTTCGATTCCGGCCCAGACCTAGCACAAAAGTTTTTCAACTTGCAGTTTTTCAATTATAATTAATTTAGTAAAATAAAAATAATTATAACTACATCAAAAAAAATAATAGTCTGATGAGTTTTTGTGCCGAAAGACGTAAAATTTCAATTAAAAATTAATTTTTTAAATATTTTTATTACTACCCAAAAAGTATCCAAAGAGCATTTCTGAATGCGAGAGCGATGCGCTTCGAAAGAGCATTTCTGAATGCGAGAGCGATGCGCATCCAAACAGCATTTCTGGATGCGAGAGCGATGCGCATCCAAAGAGCATTTCTGGTAGCGAGAACGGAGCGCTTCCTTCCAATGACATGCCAATGTTAATTTCAGCGCTTTTGGAAACGAGAGATATGCGCTTCACTGCTGCTTTAGAGCGCTTCAGAAGCGCTATTGATGCGCTCCGTTCCCCATTGGGCAACTACAAGACAGACGCTGAAAACTGCGCTCATATTTACAGACATTTAGTAAAGACAAAAAAGACTCAATAGTAGAGCAACAGAAAAAAGCCAAGCAACATAATTTCAATCAAAACACTGGACACCGGAAATGCTAAGGACAACAAGTGCAATATTTAAAGTTCAAAGTTTTTTCGTTGTTCAGTGCGTGGTTGTGGTTCTGTTCGTAGTGTTTTTTGATTTCAATGTTTACTTTTTCGTTTTTTAATTTTTAAAAATTTTATAAGTAATTTTTATTTATTTTGTTAGTGCAAATTGTTTAATGAAATGCGTATTTTTTTTATTATTATTTTTAGTCCTTGAAAATGAACTCCGACGGAGTTCGAAATATCGGAAATTAATAAATAATTAAAAACTGAACTAAAGCCCGCTTATTTATTTAATTTGAAATTAAAGAGGTCATAAAATACACAACAAAAGCTTTGTTTACTTTGTTCAAAAATTTGTCAACTATTGTTAACAATTTTGCCTTAAAATCGTTTTTGTACACTAACAATTGTGAAATGAGAGCGAAAAAATATGGCTTCGCATTTCCCCCACAAACAATTTTTAACCAAAAAATTTAATGAGGCAAAAATTGTTCCAAGTGTGAAATAAATTAAATTTAAATAAATTAAATTTCAAAAACCTGACAAAAAATTGGAAGACTTGAAATATTTTAAATTCTAATGAATGGTTTTGGAATTTTTGTTCAGCAATATTTAGCTTATGCTCGAATTGACCTAAAGGTTCGCTGAAAAAATAGGATTTAATAAAACAAGAATTCTGGGCCGGCAGCAAATCGGTGTCTTAAGGGGAATAGTATAGAAAATTATTAAATAAATGCTATTTTACAGGTCGGATTTATTTGTAATATAGATTTTTTTTATTTTAATATAAAAACAATGGGAAAAATAACGAAATTAACAAGCTGGTGGTGTTTGGAAATAATTTAAACACAACTTGAAAGTTTTAATTCTTTAATTATGCACTAGTTTCAGTAATAAACTATTTCGCAAGGATTTACCATGGTGTCCCGGTGATATCTTATTGAAGACTTCGATCAAGAGTTTTTGCTTTTTGCTATGCATTTATATTTAGCGATGAGGTTGAACGGATTAAGGAATCGGTACTATTATGTCAGATCTAAAACTACTGATCCAAAAATAATAACACACAAAAAATGAAGTGGTTCTTTTACCATTTCAGTATTATTTTATAGAGATTATCTTGCTTGGCCCGCTTCCATCTTTTACATAAGCGCACATTTTTCAAAACTCCTTTGTCTACATGAAAGAATTAATTTGAAATTTGCACAAACTTTTATCAGAGGCATAAATTCCGGAGGTGAACGATTACATAATTAAATGAGATGCACTTAAAAAACTAATCTGGGTTTGTTTGATATTATGATTTTTTGAGATAAAATGACTTCTGTGCAAAATTTAACTGACGATTCACTTTTATTCCAGTTTATAACTCTCTCATTCAAAGGATCCGTAAGATACAGGCCTGTTCCGGAGTCCCTGCGATTTCATTTTGAAACGGTTAGTCGCACGATAAAAAGTATCAAGATCTCTTTTGTGGATAATTACATTAGTGATGACCATAGCAGTCTTAGTTTTGATCTTGGTCTTGGACATTGAGTCTTGGTCTTGGTTTGGATATTGAGTCTTGGTTTTGGTCTTGATCTTGGGAATTATGTCTTGGTCTCGATCTTAGTCTTGAAAAAATTTCTAAAGATTGTTGACCAATGAAAATATCCAAATCTTATTTTTACAAAGTAGTTGGGTTTTTAAGATACCAAATTTCGAATTTTATGTTTGAAAGGGGCGTAACACACCTATTAATTATAAATTACCAAGACTGAAAAGCAGTCTTGATCTTGATGATCATCGCGATCAAGACCAAGACAAAGACTCAAGATCAAGACTAATTTTGATCATCACTAAATTGCATGCTCTTTGAAGAATATGGATATGTGTGTACGGAAAAATTAACGTATATCCTAAAAAATCCGCAAAACATAAAATTTTGAACCAAACGGATCTAAATGCTTCTGATCGTAGGTACCACTCATCGTTTTCATCAAAAAACTTTTGAAATGAAAAGTAACCGATTGGATTCCGCAACAGGCCTGATAATTAACCTTTTGAACATTTCGTTCGATTATATCTATGGCAATAAGGAAAAACCGCTAAGTCGATTTACGATAAAAAATCAAAGCAACATAAATTCTATTCATATAAAACATAAATTAAACTGCTTTGTTTTCTTATCAAAAATCAGGTTAAGCAGTTTTTTCCTTCCTGCCACAGATATGATTATATTGTCATCATTGAAAAAAAAAAAATTATAATAATAACACAGTTTTACAAAAAAAAAAAAATGTCATGGCGTTTTGACCAGACTATGTGTTTCCTAGGGACTTTGACGTCTTGAATCCGAACCACGGGTCCGTTTTTTTCCAGAACGTCTGAGAAAAAAGATTTCAAGGTCATATGGAGGTCGAAATGGGATTCATATGTCGTTTAGTGATAAACTCGCTAAAATTCTGAAACTAATTTTTTATCATTGAGTCCTTAGTCCTTAAAAAGAATATCTGATCAAAAATGGTATCTCGGACCTAGTTTCGGAGATATAGCCATCGAAAGATCAGAATATATATCTTCTATGAAAACCGCTATAAGATGGGAGCCCCTGGATGGATTTGAAAAATATTGGTGTCATATGAAAGGTATTTTGTTGTTGTTGTTATTGTTTTATTTGTTGTTGTAATTGAGGGGGTTAGAAGCAAAGGGGTACAAGTAACAAAAAGTAAATTTTGAGTAAAATATAGTTAAAGTTAACGTTGTTTCATAAATTGCAGGGTGAGTTAAAAAATAAAATATTGCGCGTCAAATAAAATTTAAAGTATGCTTCATCTAATGTTTTTTTCAAATTTTTTCTATGAGTCCCCCTTTAAAAGTTATTAGTATTTCAGTGAAAGCCTTCACCATTTTACTCAAATTTTTTTTTTTTGTAGTATAAATGGAGTAAAGTTAGCACCGTGTAGCAACTAACATATCAAAAGAAAAAACTAAGTACCATAACTCTTAGAATCCTTAAAACGTTCTCTGTTAAAGGTATTTTTTAAAATTTTTATAGAGATCCGCTTTCAAAAGTTATTAGTACTTTAGTGAAAGCCTACCACACTCGTTACTTTTCATTTCAAAACGAAAATATTTTATTCAATATTTTAAACTCGTTTAGAAGCAAAGGGGTACAAGTGCGGTAGACTTTCACTAAAGTACTAATAACTTTTAAAAAACAGACCTGTAGAAAATTTTTAAAAAATACCTTAAAAAGGGAATTTTTCAAGGATTCTTAAAATTGAAGTAATTAATTTTTTCTTAACCTATGTTAGATGTTACGCTGCGCTAACTTTGCTTCTTATTTATTAAAAAAAATTTTTTTTGAATTTTGTTTTAAAGCAAAACTATAATTTTGTGAACTGGCTTACCTTAATGGGGCTCTATAGAGGCGTAGGAACTCAAAAGCTTAGATAATATTTGTTTCATATATAAAGCAAAGCTCCCACTACCTATTCTCATACTTAACTCAATTTTTCGTAATTTGTCACTTGTACCCCTTTGCTTCTAACCTCCTCAATTGAAAAATTTCACAAAATTTTAAAAAAGCTCATATCTTAAAAACTATGAATCCAATTGAAAATATGCTCAAAACATTTTATAGGCTGTCAAAATACCTTTCATATGACATCAATATTTTACAAATTTATCCAGGGGTTCCCAACTTATAGCGGTTTTTATAGAAGATATATCCGGATCTTCCGATGGCTATATCTCCGAAACTAAGTCCGAAGTACCCTTTTTGATCACAGATTCTTTTAAAGGACTAAGAACTCAATGATAAAAAATTAGTTTCAGAATTTTAGCGAATTTATCACTAAACGACACTTGACCTGGAAAAAATTTTTTCCAGACGTTCTGCAAAAAAACGGACCCCGGATTCGGATCCAGGATGTCAAAGTCCCTAGGAAACACATAGTCTGGTCAAAACGCCATGACATTTTTTTTTTTTTGTAAACCTGTGTAATTATATTGAATACATGAATATTCAAAATGCAGTTAGCCCCTTAATTTCTAACAATTTTTAACAATTTTTCGTTTTCGTACTTTTGTAGTTTTTTTTTTTGAGAGTAAATTCTACTTACTCACAGACATTTTCTTGTTAACAATTGTTAACAATTTTTTGAACGCGAACAAAGCTAATATTTATCACTGATTTTTACGTAACCACGTTGTATCCAGATAAATATAAAAAGTAATCGGAGTAGTTAAGTGTTGTGAATTTTCACTTTTCTTAAAATATAGAATCTGTACTATCTGAACGTTTTTGAGCGATCAGCAAATTTTCTTAATTGATTTTTTATTTTTTTTCGAAAAAAAAAAACTGACTTTAAGCTGTAACACTTACCAATCGAATTTGTTTTCAAAAATATTTAGGGGATTTCTTAATTGGACTATTTTCTGTAGAATGGCATAAATAAAATTAAAATTTAATCAAAAAAATTTTATGCAAATGCCCACAATCGCAGCACCATCCGTACAAACAAAATTTTCAAAATACTGCAGTGTAGGGTATTTAAAGTTTGGCTAGGCCAAAGGTAACAACACCATTGCTGGTTTTATTTTATTTTTTAGAAATATATTTTTTGTTAGGAATTTTGGTATATTTTCTATGGGGGACAGGCAAGTCTTTTGACGTATCACGCTCATTTTCAGAATATTTCTTAACTAGCTATATCTAAGGAAGCCGGCGAAATTTCGTTGTTAATAAATTAATTTTATGGCCAAAGATATTGAGAAATGATACAAATAGCCGAAATGTAACAATATTTTTTTTTTGATTACGAAAAAAAATTCACCCCCAAACGACCATTTCTTAAATTAAATGAAAAAAAGCCTCGAAATGAAAAAAATAATTTTCTTTAAAACAATATATATATATATATATTGTTGCATTTCGGCTAGTGCTTAGGTACGCTTGTAAAGTTCAGAGAACGGACTCATTACATGGAATCTATTATGACTTTCTTTATTTGCATCCGTTTTCCTTCGACAGATGAAAAGGTTATTTAATTTAAAAACTGATGCGGCAGTAATAAGAAAAGAAAATTTAATTTTAATTTGTTAAATTTTATTTAAAATGGACAAAAAGTATTTTTTCCCCTACAAATTTACTTTTTATTACTTTACGACTTTCCGGGTGCATCTGGACTTATCCAAATTCTGTGTCAGATGTCCTTAGATCCAATGTAAACTTTCTGGAGCGAGGATCGAAACACCCTTAATGTATATGTATTTTGCAGTTTATTCTACATAGTGGCTGCTACGAAATTTGAGATTTATGAAATTGCCGACGAAATCGGGATTTGGTTTTCGTAGCCCTAACATCTCGGTTTCACAAGTTACAGTCAGTTACTTATTATTTCAACTATACTATATGGAGAATGCAGAACTTCAAACATTTTCGTATGAGTATAAAAGATTGCAAAATACACAAAAATAATTACCATTAACAAAAAAAAAAAGCTATATCTCAATAACCAGTCCGATTCGGACCATTCTATAAAAAAACAAAAAACACGATTTAATGAATTTTCCGTATTATTGTTTTATTGGACGTACAAAATATTTCCTTTAATAATTATTAATTTTATTGTACCAATAACTTGAAACTAAATTTCGCTGCTGTTCATAATCGGAGACTTTTTTAAAGAAATATGTGGCAGAGCAATACATAGTATATCTTACATATAGTTTTTACATTAAAACTTAATACCTGTGTTAGAGATCGAGGAGTTTTTTCTGGATTTTTTATGGTAGAAGAATTTCCTTCGTTGTTACTTTTTATTTGCAGGACAGCAGTATTGTTTTCCAAGGAAGCTGTTGCGGGAACCGTAACAGTAATATTGTCCTCGAAATCTGATTCATCAGCTGAAGGGGACTCATTACTTTGAGTAGCACTGTTGACCTCAGAACTACTCATAACATCTTCAGACTTGGTTTTGTTATCATCCTGGATTATTGTGGTCTGGTTCGAGTCATTTGTTAAAATTTTTTGTGAAAGCAATGAGTCCTCAGAAGGATGCGCTACTGTAAAGTAAATAAAAACAAGGTAAGTTTTTATTTCTAATTATATATATTAAAGTTTAATATTGTTTCCGTAATGACGATCTGTACAGATCATTTATCCTAAGTTATGACTGGAATCGGAATGAAAGCAATCTTCAAGAGCTCTGCATTGCGACAACTAAAATGGAATTGAATTTGTATTTAAACAAATAAAATTTGCTGATGGTTCTTATTTGATTTACTAAAACATAAATCCGTTTTGGTGTTAATTATTGAAATGCGGAGCTCTTGAATATTGCTTTCATTCCGAAGTGAATCGGATTTCAGAACATGCCTGGATAAGTCTTTAGAAAAACATTTTTATTTGGTAAATTTTTCAACATAATCTCCATCTAGTGCAATACACTTTGACAAACGTCTCTAAAACTTTATCAAGCCTTCACACGGTGATTTTCTGAGAATTAAAATAACGATATTTAATATTATGAAAGCCTATCAAATTCTGCATATTATTGGATTTAAATTAACATGTGTATTAGCCTGGTACGGCGTGCCTTAACCCGTTTTAAATCGAACGTCGTAGCACATAAAATTTTTTTCCTGATTTTGTTAACTTATCATTCAAATGATGTATAAAAAAATTTTGGCTCGTGACTCCTCGACTAAATTTTGAGATAAGCCCTTTCCCAATTGGGCCATTTTCCCATATAAAAAAATAAATTTTTTTTTTACTACAATAAACAAAAATCAAAATAATCACATTCTGTTGAAATAAAAATCTCTGTGTAATCAATACATGCACGTACATACACATACATACATGTATGTAGAGCTTCTCTCTTAAATGTTTTTAGTCTTTAATAAACTGTTGAACTGTCAACACGTGTGCCTTTTTATTTATTCGGCTTTGTATCAAAACTCAACAGGTTATGGGCCCAGGCACGGCCGCCCGTCAGCGCGATAATTAAAAATAATAAAAAAGACATTCAGACGTGGTATTTTGTTATAATAAAGTAAATTTAGCAAAATTTGTTCGTTGTACCAAATTAAAAAGCTGGAGGAGAAAAATTACGACTTCTGGAGTATTCAAATGCGCAGTGTATTGGTACATGCAGAGTTATGGAAAGTGGCGGAGGAAGCTGCTGACGGAGGAAGCTGCTGCTGCAGGTTTTGATTGGCCATTGAGCATAAAGCTTTCGCAATTGGGCATTGTTAAGCACGAGACATCATCATCTGGTGCTTGGAGTGCCCTTAAAGATGTCTATCAACCGAGTGGCCCTTTGCGAAAGGTTTCGCTACATAAAAATTTGCTCAGTTTGCGAATGATTGATGGCCAGAGCATGTCCAATTATTTAAGCACATTTGTTGAAATCGTGGATCAGCTTGCTGCAGTGGGAATTGAAATAAATAGTGAGCTACGTACAATTATTTTGCTTTCCAGCCTTCCTAAAAGGTACGAAAGTTTCGTTGTTGCCATAGAAACGCGCGACACCTTGCCTAATTTTGAAATTCTTTGTATCAATTTGAAGGAAGAGGGGGAACGCAGGGACAATACGGGAACACACATCGAAAATTCGCAAGCATTTACTGTTACAACTGTTCAGCAACGGCTAAATTCTAGTGCGAAAACAAGCACAAAGAAAAGAATGCAAAATAACGTTTGTTTCAAATGTGGCAAAAGGCAAAGTGCAGAGCAAAAAGTACGCAAAATGAAAGAGGGCGCACGAATGAAAAAGAACAGAACAGAGAAAAACAGTGTAGATTGCTGGGTGCTTTAGACGCATGCAGCTTTGATCGTTCAAAATGGTGCTTAGACAGCGGCGCAACTAGCCACATGTGTTGCGAGAAAAAACTTTTTACGAAATTCAATGAACATACAGAGAACATCGGGTTGGCAAGCGACTGTCTCCTGCGAGCAGAGGGAATAGGTGAAGTAAAGCTGCAAACAGATTTGTGCGTATTGAAATTGAACAACGCTTTGTATGTACCGAGTATGAAAGGAAACTTCATGTCTGTGAGTTAAGCTGTAGAAAACGATTGTGTTGTGCACTTCGGCGAAAAACATGCAAAAGTTATTCAAAATGGCGAGTGCATATTGAAAGTAAACAAAGTTTGTAATTTATATGTTAACGTAATAAATGTTTTGCTGCTGTTCATGCTGATGGAGCTTTATGGCATAAAAGATATGGTCATCTCAATTATTCTAGCTTAATGGAAATTTCAAAAAAGGATTTAGTGCGCGGCATCGAAAAAATTGATTTTTCACCCAATATTTCTTGCAGAACGTGTATGGTTAGCAAAATTCATGTTCAGCCTTTTCCGAATGCAACAGAAAATAGAGCGAGTGAGCTGTTGGAGTTGGTGCACACTGATTTGTGTGGCCCTTTTGAGAAAAGATCGATTGGTGGTTCAAAATACTTTTTGACAGTTATCGACGATAAGTCCAAACGAATTTTTTTTTATTTTTTGAACAGCAAAGACGAAGTTTTTAGTAAATTTGTGGAATTCAAGAATCTCGTTCTCGTGGAGCCTCAAACTGGAAAAAAACTAAAGTGCATTCGGAGCGACAATGGTCGCGAATACGTGAATAATAAAATTCGATAGTTTCTTAAAATAAAATAGCATTGCAAGGCATTGCAAGTTCCATGCACGCCACAACAAAACGGCGTGGCAGAAAGGGCCAATCGCACTTTGGTAGAGATGTCGAGATGCTTGCTGGTGCATTTAGGATTATGTGAATCGTTGTGGACTGAGGCAGTTTATACAGCTGTTTACCTGCGTGATCGCTCACCAACAAATGCACTTACTAACATGACACCAATGGAAGCGTGGACTGGTAGGAAACCCTCTATAAATCATCTAAAAGTTTTTGGTTACATTGCAGAGCAAGTTTCAAGCTAAGGGCAAGGAGTATCGAATGGTTGGATATTCGAGAACAGCAATAGGTTATCGGCTGTATGATCCTGAGGCAAAAATATTGGTTGAAAAAAAGAGATATCCTGTTCGATGAGCGTGGCGATGCAGAGCATACAAGTGGTGATGCGGTTACATTTGATTTTTCACCAGGCGGAGAAGAAAATAATCCAACGGCCGTCAGTGACGACGAAGACGATGTCGAAGAAAAGTAATGATGATTTCGAAAGCGCAGAAGATGAAGAAGTGCAGGTGGGACCTTGCAGACCAAAATTGGTTCGAACTGGGAATCGTCATTAAAAACAATTTAATATACATACTTAGTGCTTTGATTGCTAGTGAAGTACTGATTCCATCAACCTACGAGGAGGCGATGAGTAGTAAACATGCATCATGTTGGCGCGAGGCTATGCAAAAGGAGTATGCGGCATTAACAACGATTCAAACATGGATAGTAGCAGATTTGCCAAAAAATCAGCGTGCTATTGGCTGTAAATGAGTTTTTAGCCTTAAGCGTGGTGTAGATGGCGAGATAAAAAGATTCAACGCTTGTCTAGTGGCGAAAGGCTGCTCGCAGCAGTATGGTGTGAACTACAATGAAACTTTTTCACCGTTATGCAGATTAGAAAGCATACGTTTGATACCGGCACTGGCTGAGTTGAGATTGTACTTACATCAGATGGACGTATGCACAGCATATCTAAACAGCGAGCTGACAGACACAGTTTTCATGAAGCAACCGAAAGGATATGCAGATGATAGTCAACCAGATAAGATGTTGTTGTTGAAAAGGGCCATATGTGGGTTGAAACAGTCAGGAAGGGAATGGAATTCCAAACTTGATGGTGTTCTGCGAGGAATTGGTTTTGCTCCATGTGAAAATGAGCCCTGTCTGTATAAGCAGCGTGAAAAAGGTAATCTTTCTTTAATTTTGGTTTACGTAGATAATCTACTTTTAGCATGTCAATCGAAACTTGATTTGCTCAACATTAAGGCTGCTATCTCGAATTCGTTCGAGTGTGATGACAAGGGTCCGGTGCAGCATGGTGAACTGCAGACCAGCGGCTACTTCTTTAGATGCGGGGCATCAAGTGGCGTGTGACAGCGACAAATGTGAGAAAATAGATGCAACGTTATATCAGTCTACAATCGGCGAGCTAATGTGGTTGGCACTTACGACCAGACCGGATATTTTGCATTCAGTTGCGAATAAAGATCCGCACATTGAGCATCTTGCAGGCGTAAAGCACGTTTTAAGATATTTGGCTTCAACGATATATATAAAGCTACACTACAAAGAGTGTGGGCAAGCATTCGTCGGTTATGTTGACGCTGACTGGGGCGGCGACAAGGTTGACCGCAAATCATACACTGGCTACGTTTATTTTCTTGGTGGTGGTCCGATATAATGGAAATCGGAAAAACAACGCAGTACGGCACTCAGCAGCACCGAGGCAGAGTATATGGCGCTATCAACTGCGTGCCAGGAAGCAGTTAGCTTGTGACGACTTATTGTTGAAATCGTATGTGGTAAACCAGAAACTCCGACGGTTGTGTTTGTGACGACTTGAGTGCACAGCAACTTGCGAAAAACCCTGTGCATCATTCCCGAACCAAACACGTTGATATTCGATACCATTTTGTTCGTCAGATTGTCAATGAGGGTCAAATCGAGTTGAAATACGCTTCGACATATATACAGCCCAATTCTAAATATTCTCAAGAAATTTCTGTCTCACTTATTTTGTTTTTTTCAAAAAATAAATACTCCGATTCTGAATTCCCAAAAAAAAACTTTTTCCCTAAAAAAAAAAAGGGAAAGAGAATTTCGAATTTTCGAAAATGTATTTTGCGTAAATTTGACACTTTTGAATGAAGTTTAAATATAAAAAATATTTGTTTTTCAATAAAAACAAATGTTGTTATTGGGTGTACAACTTAAAAACCGGAATTTTTTAGCGAAATTTGATGCTTTATTGTGGAAAAATGTTACAATATATTTTATTCAAAGTATTGTCCATTGGAAGCTACAACATTTCCCCATCTTTCAGGCAATTTATGAATTCCATCCCAAAAAAATTGCGCCGGCTTGGCGGCCAAAAATGAATCGAGCCAATTTTCGATATCTTGAACTTAAGTGAACCGTATTCCTGATAGGGCATTCTGCATTGATCGGAACAAATGGTAGTCTGCTGGTGCAAGGTCTGGGCTATAAAGCGGGTGAGGCAAAATTTTTATAGATTTCCCATCCGTTGTTTTCCAGGTAATTTTTGACTGGGGCAGCAATATGTGGCCGAGCGTTATCGTGGTGGAAAATGATTGACTCGTGTCTGGTCGCATACGTTGGCCGCTCTGCCTGGATTTTCTGCTTCAATCGGATCAATTGTTGACGATAGAGTTGAGCATTAATGGTTTGGCCACCTGGCAGGCAACAGCTCATAATGGATCACACCTAGCTGGTCCTGACCAGGACGTTCTTTGTCTTCGACATCAAAATCACCACTTTTAAACCGTCGAAACCACTCACGACAGCTTGATTCAGCTGGAGCATAGTCCCCATAAACTTCTACAAGCAAACTATGACTTTCCGCAGCAGTTTTCTTTGCAAAAAAATTACCCAACAGAACCTCCCGAAAATGCTGTCTTTATCTCCAATTTTCGAAGTTATTCATCGTGAAAAATAATAATGATGCACACAAGATAAAATTGTTTTGTTGACTGATTTTGACAGCTGTCAAATGTACCTTCAAAATGACATATATATAAAGTTCGAGCTTTCACGATATTCGTTAGTACGGACATCCACCGTCAAATTCCGGTTTTTAAGTTGTACACCCAATAAAAATTTCACAGAAATTAAATGTATAGCATCACATTCAGGAAAGATAATGGGGCCAAGAGCAATCAATGCTAATAAGGAGGAATTTCCAAGTCTTTATGAACCCGCACGGATTGCCGCGTTTTGCACGTTGAGCTTGAAAAGATTTCAAGATTTCGGCTGATTATCAGGAATCTTTCTAATTGTGATTTTTCGGCATACATTTATTCGAAAAGTGCAAGCTAAAAAAAGTTGGCGTTCTTTGCATCCAATTACATATGTAAATCAGGGGTCAAATTGCCGCATCCATTTGTGACGTTAAATCATGTGTTTCGCATCCATTTTGCATAAAAAAAAAACATGATTTTACGTCACGAATTGTACTTTCTTTGACGCGGCGATTCATCACCAGTCTGTGAGGAGGAAAGTTGGCGGGGCCGCGTTTTCCTCCTACATATCATCGGTCGTAATATTATATTTTGTATTATACTCTTTTCTATCAATTAATAATTTAATTTGTATAATTATTAATCAAAATATTCTTACAAGTATTAATTCAATAATTATTTTAGAAGAGAAAGCGTAATTTAGTTTAAGGTAAAATCCCCACCAAATCACTAAAAGTGATGGCAACACCGCACAACGGCTGTTCCTGACACACAGCTGTCGTTCGATTTGTTCATTGAGAAAAAATGATAGCATAAATTTAGACACACAGCAGTTGATCGAGACATTCTTACCTAAGTGTTTGAAGTGAGAAGACGTGTGTTTTCAAGTGCGCATACAAGTTTTTATTTATCAGATACAAAATATTTACTACCTGTTGCCACCGGTCATTATGCCAGGTAGCAACAAATTCAGCGGCCTCGAAATGAGTTGCAGCGAGGCTTCGGTGAAATCCGAAAAGGCAAGAAGAAAGAAAAGGCGCAAAAGAATGAGCGCCGAATGTGAAAGCGACGAGCGCATAGATTTCGTCGCAAAATATAACAAGCTGGCAGCGGTTTATGAAGAGCTGAAAAAAGATAATGCCCTAATGAGGCAACAGCTGTTTCCACAAGAACAGCAACAAAAAGAACAACAACAGCAGCAGCAACTACCAGTCCTAAGTGATGTGACTGACATAGAATTAGACCTCCAAAGCGACATCGAGGCTATTGAAAAATTAAAAGAGAAAGCAGCTACAACAGTGCGTAACGACTTTCCAGCTTTAAAAAATTCAATGTTGCCCCAAAAGACGACAGCCTCAACAATTAAGCCAGCTAACAGCAACATTACCAAACAACAAGTCAACAAGCAACAACCCAAGAAGAAGAACTTGCCACCTCCGTTAGTTGCTTATAATGTAAGTCAAAAAGTCCTGTCCGATAAAATTCTGTTGGAGTTAAAGCATAAAAATTACTCCTTCAACATTATTAATAGAAATGACACCCACGTTAATACTTTAACGATGGCTGACTATAATACCGTTAAAAATATTTTAAAGAAAATGGAGACTAATTTTTATACTTTTACTCCAGCAGAAGTAAAACCGTACTCTCTAGTTATAAATAAGCTTGCGCCTACCTTTGAAAAGGAAGAAATTGTGGGTTACCTTAACGGTTTAAATTTAAATATTCAAGTTGTAGGCCTTTCCAAACTTGGCGACCATAAGTGGTTGATCCAACTTAGTAAGGAGTCTAACCTTAAAGAGTTTAGGGCCATTAGATTTATTTTAAATTGCAAAATAAGTTTCGAAGAGGTTAAGTCAAAACTACCTGTTCGATGCAAAAATTGCCAGCGGTATAATCATGTTGCAAGCAATTGCAATATGCCATACCGTTGTGTTAAATGCGGTGAATCGCATGGTCCCAAAATGTGCAAAATACCTGAAAAAAGGTTAAACATTGAAGAGGTAGTAATGACTGAACCAACTACAGGTCAAATAATTAAAAGTATAGGTATACCTTTAAAATGCATAAACTGCAATACTATAGGGCATACCGCTAATGTAAAAATCTGTCCCAAAAGGATAGAATTAGTAGGTAGATTAAGGGAAAAGAAAAACACACAACGCAAAAATGTTCCTCTTGCAGCTCACACTGCACCAAGGCCCTCATCGTTCAGAACGACCCAAAGTTTTGCTTCCATGTTTACAGGAAGCACCCCAAAGCCCGCAGCACCTCCAAAAGTCAGCGGCGGCAAGTCCCAAATTCAATTTGAAGAAATTGATACAGACTGCAAACGTCTGTTAGGAAAAAACTTCCTTGATTGCCTTAACAAGGTCAGCGAGTTCTCCACCTCATATAAAACCCTTTCTAGGGATGAGGATAAATCCAAAGCCCTTATTAATTTCCTTATAGGTTTTCGCTTAGATGTTTAGAAATCTCAAGTGCATTTTCATCAATGTAAATTCCTTAGTTTCCATAAAAAAGAGACACTTTTTCAATAGATTCTTAAAAGACCACAATCCCGACATTGTTCTGTTAGCAGAAACAAAATTAAGCAATAGGCACAATTTGACTTTTAAAGGATACAACTTAGTAAGACAGGATAGGACCTCTGGTAGAGGTGGGGGTACAGCTATTTGTCTGCGAGAAGGGTTTAGTTACAAGAGATTGGTAGCCTTAACAAATAGTATAGAAAATACAGCAATAGAAATAGGACTTAGGGATGGGAGTAAAATCACTTTCGTATCTATGTATACACCACCCCAAGACACACTAGCAGAACAAGACCTAACCAAAATACTTAGCTTCATTGACACAGAACAATTTGTCCTTGGGGGAGATCTTAATGCTAAGCATCCAGATTGGGGAAACCAAAACTCTAATTCTAGAGGGATGGTTCTCAAAAGTTGGATAGATAAACTTCCCAACATACAAATAGTTCCCACAAAATTTCCCACAAGAGTCTCAACTTGTAATTCTTATATAGATCTTTTCCTCACTTCTCCTTTTGTTAGTATTGAATACCATCAAAACTTCACAAACTGCCTTAGGACCTTAGACTATGAGTCAGACCATTTGGGTGTTGAGTTAGTCTTAGTAACTTGTGACATAGAAAAAAGTCCGCCTCGAGAATTTTTCAATTATGATAAAATGAATGTTAAAGATTTCAACTATTCACTTCAAAGAAATCTACCCACACATACTCTTCCTGTAGATAGAAACGTAAGCAAGTTAGAAATAGACACTTGCATACAAGGGCTAAATGAATGTTTTGAACTAGCAATAGCATGTTCCGTTCCAAAGGTCAAAGATAGAAATATAGGTCTTATTGATCTTCCCCAGAATATATTAGACTTCATCAAAGAAAAGAAAAGGCTACGTAGGATAGTAAATAGATGTATAGATCCTCAACGGAAAAATACACTCAAAGCAATAGTTAAAATTATTTCAGACCTCATAAAAATTCATGAGGAAAATCACTGGGCAAAAGTTTGTAGGGACATTAAAATGAACCACAAGACATATAAAAAAATCAAGGGTATGTGTGGTATTAGTAAGAAAAGGGATCTGCCTGATTTAACGGACGCCCAAGGCAACGTTCAGGTAGAAAATTTTTATAAAATCAATTTATTAGCGGATAAATTTTGAAGAAAATAACAGCATAAATTCGAGTTTAGGTTGTCCAAACTTTGCAAGGCAGGTCGCTAGAGAAATTTCTGACTTAGATTATTCTGAACCCACCATAAGGTTTAATAGTGAACTAACAGCAGATGGGGAGTCCTTAGTGAGTTGGTTAGATCCTGAATCTTTTGAAAATTACCTAAAGTTAGTTAAGCCCACTGAAATTCCTATAATTCTTAAGAGAAAAAATAATAAAAGGAGCTCAGGTGAAGACAATATTTCAAATTTTCTCTTGAGGAAAACTGAATATGTTGCCTGGAAATTTTTAGCGACCCTTTTCAACCATACTTTTAGTATAGGTTATTTTCCCACTTCTTGGAAATGTGCAAAGGTTATTCCCATCCTTAAACCAAACACGGATCCAAAAGTGCCTAAAAATTATAGACCAATCTCATTATTGTCCAATGTTAGTAAGCTACTTATATGAAGGTTTTATCTTTGATAAACTCAAAAATCATATAGCGGAACACAATATTCTTAAAGACTTTCAGTTTGCTTTCAGACCCTCTCACTCCACTAGCCATGCACTGACTCTTCTTTCTGACTTTGTCACAACAAACCTAAATAAGCGGCGTGCAACAATTGCTGTAGCCCTTGACTTTGAGAAAGCTTTTGACACAGCCTGGATAGAGGGGATAGTGTACAAAATGTATAGAAAATTTAGTTTTGACAAGCATCTTTGCAAAATAGTGTTAGATTACCTCACAGATAGGACCTTCTTTGTACACTATGATAACGAAAATTCTATTTGTAAGCCAATCACTGCAGGGGTACCCCAGGGCTCTATTCTAGGCCCAATCCTTTATAATATCCTTTTGGCAGACATTCCCAACTCTGACTCAGATATATTGACCCTAATTAATGCAGACGATATTATGCTTCTAAGTTCAAATACTAGGGCCTCAACGGCAAATCTTAAAATGAATGACCACCTAGAGATGCTCAATAGGTTTTTTAGAAAATGGAAACTAAGGCTGAACATAGGAAAGTGTGAAAGCACAATTTTTAAAGGCCTTAAAAAGGACTTATATCCTAATGCCAGGCAATTTATCCCTGATATAGAAATAAATGGAGATTCTATAAGGTATGCAGAACAAATTAAGTATTTAGGTGTTATTTTTGATAGGAAATTTACTTTTAAAACCCATATTGACTACACCTTATCGAAAGCCAAAAAAATATTCTTCTGCTACTCGAACCTGTTTCGCAGAGCAAAACATCTCAAACATGAGATAAGGTTAAATTGCTATAAGCAAAATATTAGGCCCATTTTAGGTTATGCGTTCCCTATTTGGTTTGATATCTCGTCAGCCCAAATGGAAAGGCTAAGAATTTTCGAGAGATACACTCTCAGGGTGTGCTTGGGTATTAGAGCTAAGCGATACGTAAATGGCACCTATAGAAATACTCCTAATAAAGTAGTTTACGACCAAAGTAAATTAATAAGAATAGATTCATTCCTAGTAGGCTTAGCATTAAAATACTAAGGAAAGTTGCCTTTTGTCAAGAACAATCTGCTAGATAATTATTTAAATAAGGAAAGTGATATAGCGTACCCCATAGAAGATAAGCACATGTCACCCATATATTTAAGTGTATTAAATAATTATAATAACATATATTCAGGTAAAGAACTCTTATTTTACCATAGAAGATTTAAAACGCTTGACGTCAGAAATACAGTGTATAGCACTAGTCAATTTCTGCAAAATTAATGACGAGCTAAAATAAGGGATCTCTATCTGTTGTTATATAGTTTTAGGTAGTTTTAAGATATTGTTTAGTTTTAAGTATAAAAACAAATAATGAAATTTCCTTTTTTAAAACTTTTTCGGAAAAATTAACTCAATGTAAACAATGTATTTTATAATTAATGTTATGTAGTAGAATAAGATATGTATTATTTTTACAAATTTATTATCCTAATTAAGAAACTCTTAGATAAATACGTGTGTATGTTAAGAATGTATGTAATGTAATGTAGTATTAAAACAAAATGTATTTTAAAGTAATTAAATAAATGGCAATATACACCGCAGGAAGTTGATCGGGACAGTCTTTGCGTGGCCGGCGGCCAGCACACAACATCAGTAGTAGCAGACAAGGCGGAAAGCAACAACCGAGGGAGTCTTTGCGTGGCCGGCGAACACCAGCAGCAGTAGAAGTATAATAATAGAAATATAAAAGAAAACCGGTAAGCAGCAAGGGAACTATATATTTAAAGTAGTGGCATGAGTAGTAGTAGTGGTGTAGTAGTATAGTGACGTAGAGATCGCGTATAAGTAACATTGTTGTGTAGGGGTGACGTAGCCCGATACGAAATCAGCTACTTCACGGCCATAAGCCACGCGTTAGAAAATATTCCTGTTGTGTAGGGGTGACGTAGCCCGATACGAAATTAGCTACTTCACGGCCATAAGCCACGCGTTAGAAAATATTCCTGTTGTGTAGGGGTGAGGTAGCCCGATACGAAATCAGCTACTTCACGGCCATAAGCCACGCGTTAGAAAATATTCTTGTTGTGTAGGGGTGACGTAGCCCGATACGAAATCAGCTACCTCACGGCCATAAGCCACACGTATTGTCGTATTGTGGGTGACGTAGCCCGATACGAAATCAGCTACCTCACGGCTACAAGCCACGCGTTTGAAGTAATATTGTCGTGTAGGGGTGACGTAGCCCGATACGAAATCAGCTACTTCACGGCCATAAGCCACGCGTTAGAAAATATTCCTGTTGTGTAGGGGTGACGTAGCCCGATACGAAATTAGCTACTTCACGGCCATAAGCCACGCGTTAGAAAATATTCCTGTTGTGTAGGGGTGAGGTAGCCCGATACGAAATCAGCTACTTCACGGCCATAAGCCACGCTTAGAAAATATTCCTGTTGTGTAGGGGTGACGTATCCCGATACGAAATCAGCTACCTCACAGCCATAAGCCACGCGTTTAAACTATTATTGATGTGTAGGGGTGACGTAGCCCGATACGAAATCAGCTACCTCACGGCCATAAGCCACGCGTTTAAAGTAACATTGTCGTGTAGTGGTGATGTAGCCCGATACGAAATCAGCTACCTCACGGCCACAAGCCACGCGTTTGAAACATTCTTGTTGCGTAGGTATGAGCAGCCCGATACGAAATCAGCTACTCACGGCCATAAACCACGCGGTCACGACAGTAGGCATTTCATTAAGTACGAGCGAGACCACAAACCACTACTACACCAAACTGGGCCACGGCTAGCGGCGACGAGAGGGAGACGCATAGGAGCGAAGAGTGGTGGGGGAATAGAGAAACGTGCTTTAGTATTTATATTATTATCTATGTATTAAGAAATCGAATAAAGAAAAGAAATTGAATTAAATAAATAAAACTCCAACCCGTGACTTTGAATTTAACCAAGAGGCCGTCCTTTTCTTTATAAATTTTTGTAGCCGAACCCCTGGACACTGCCGAGCAAAACCGCTGGCTGAAAGGTTCGTTACAAGTCTTCATTATTATGTTTGTAAATCTATAGCTTAATAAATAATGGTTCTTTTGCAATAACAAAAAGGTATAAAAGACGGATTTAAAAAATTTTGGCTTCAGATTAAAGGTATTTTAACTACCAATAAGCCTGATCCATCGTTCTTAAGATAAAATGAAAATGAATAAGGAAAGATACTTTTCTCTGGCCCTATCTATCTTTGTAAAATGTTCTCAGAAGTGCAAGGTTGATAAATATTGCTAACACATCAGAAAAGACTAATGGTTTTTTTTCTGTTCCATTAGCCAGATTTTATATCGCATCTAGGTAAAATCGCTTTTTTGATTAGTTGATCAATCATGCGAACGATGCACAAGGACGTTTTATTTCCATATAATTTGTATGAAATAGTCTTACTACAACAGGAAAGGAAACTTATTGCATTGAACTATTGCGTTGTAATTTCGTAATCATTAGATTTATACTCGTACATATTTGGAACTGTGTAATAATGAGCTCAAGATTTTTTTCGATGATGCATCCGACTCCGGTTCTCGTCTTGATTCTTTTCTTTTGAATGTCAGGAAATTACGAATTCACTTTGAAAAAAACTAAAATACTTCAATATCAACCTTTTTCACATTATTCCCTCACAAATTATTGTCGAAAAAATTCTCAAAAATTAGAATTACATTTTCCCTTTTTTTCAAGTTCGTGATGCCTACTTTTTACGCAAAAATGTTTTTCAAATTTTCGAAGTTCGTTTAGAATATGAGAAAAGTGAAAAGGGAGACTTTTCCCCAAATTTTTTTACTCAGAATATGAGAAAAGGGAAAAGAGAAAAAACTCCCAAGAAATTTTTGTTTAGAATTGGGCTGATAATGATATTTTAACTAAAATTTGCCAAAAAGAAAACATGTTGAATTTACAAAAATGTTAAATTTGGAATAGTTTTGTAAACACGCATGAATTCAGGAAGGGTGTTGAAATAAAAATCTCTGTGTAGTCAATACATGCATCTACATATATGTGTAGAGCTTCTTTTTTAAATGTTTTTAGTCTGTTGAACTGTCATTCGGCTTTGTATTAAAACTCAACGCATTCGATGTGTTTTGCGATGCTTAACGCGAATCCGACCTCTGAATTGCTCTATCGTGTATAGTTTTTGAGATATCCTAACCTAAAAACAAAAAAAAAAAACGTTTTTTCCCATTTTTTTAAGCATATAACTATGTACCATATCATTTATTTATCTGGTTAAAGTAGTTGAAAGCCCCAATTTTTTTTTTTAAAACCTAATTTAAATTATGTTTATATCTACGAGTTTCAAAGGGATAGTGTAGACCGAAATATTGTCACGCCTGCAGTGTGGGTGATTTGAATAAAATTTTCGAGTACTCCATTTTTTTACGGAACTCTGTTAAACGTCGTATTGCAACATGTTTTCAATAAAAATTTTAAAATTCTTAGAGCACTTCGGAAATGATCGGCTATCGAACGATTTCCATGTTGCTTTAGCCGAAGCAAATGAGGATAATTCTGAAAAATAGTTCCAAATGAATTTTTTTCTTCCGGAATTGTATTCACTAATGCATAAAAAATAACGTGTGAAAAGTATATTGCAAAATCGTATGCCCAAAAAAATTTATTCAAGGTCAAAAGTTGCGAAAATAATATTTTTTTTTTTTTTAATTATTTCGCTTGCGGCTGCAATTACGAAAAATTAGTGGTCGACAGTTATTTACTGAGTCAACAGTTGTTTAGCTTTAATGATTTACTACGAAAAAGCCTCATTAATTTTTTTCCTATTACTCATGGTTAAGGAGGTATGTCAATTTAAAAAGTTTTAAAACTTCGCGATATTTATATGTTGTACTTTTTAAATTGAGATAACTCTCGAATGATTAATCGCACAAAAACAAATAAATATACACTTGGTTGTAGAAAATTATATTTCCTACAATTCACTCCCAGCTTTTTTCTTCGTACGACCTATGGTTTAGGAGATATTTTTCACAAACCGTTCAAATTTTGAAAAACTAGTTTTCTAAGGAAATCTCTGGAGCTGTTTTCGCTCGATAAAAAGGAACGGGATCTATTTTATTAAAATTTACATGATCTACAAATAATATTTGATACATATATGGGCAATTCTCAGGAACCTTTAACCTATATATGTCAAAACTGTAAGTTGTATCTAATCAAAACAGTAATGATTTTTTGTGAATATTGGCCCGCGCTCATATTGTTCAAACATTAACAAGTATGTGCATTAAATTTTTTTGTAGAAATATATGGAATTCGCGCCAATTGTGAGCTCGACGTGCTACAATGTGCATTTTTTTTTTTTTTTTTTTTTTTAATACTTCAATTATTTATTGAATCTTCTCTTCTTAGGAGACAATAAGTTTAAAAATCTTAATCCTAAATAACATTATTATACATTATTATATAATATATAATTTCATATTGTATTAAATGTGTCTCCAGAGTTTATAGGGACATTTGACATTCAAATGTAACCTATGTACATGGTAGCACGTCGAGCTCAAAATTGGCGCGAATTCCATATATTTCTACAAAAAAATTTAATGCACATACTTGTTAATGTTTGAACAATATGAGCGCGGGCCAATATTCACAAAAAATCATTACTGTTTTGAGTAATTACAACTTACAGTTTTGACATATATAGGTTAAAGGTTCCTGAGAATTGCCCACATGCGAAAAAATTATCGTTAAATTTTTTTAATCAAAAAAAAAACGTTAAAATTTCGAACATTCACGTCTTCAAGACTAATAAAAAATTCATACAAACTAGAAGAAAATTCATCATACTTCTTTCAAAGAAATTTTTTATTCAAAACTCAAAGAATTCACTCAAAATTCGCCATTTTTATTATAATTTTTTTTGGAAGTAAAATAATTTAACGATAATTATTTCGTATATATGTATCAAATATTATTTGTATACCATGTAAATTTTAATAAAATAGATCCCGTTCCTTTTTATCGTGCGAGAACAGCTCCAGAGATTTTCTTAAGAAACTAGTTTTTAAAAATTAGAACGGTTTGTGAAAAATATCTCCTAAACCAAAGGTCGTACGAAAAAAAGAGCTGGGAGTGGTTTGTAGGAAATATAATTTTCTACAAACAAATATATATTTATTTTTTCTGTGTGATTGGTCGTTCAAGAGTTATCTCAATTTAAAAAGTACAACATATAAAAATCGCGAAGTTTTAAACATTTTAAATTGACATACCTCCTAAACCATGAGTCAGGCATTGAAATAAGCTGTAATAATACCCTATTTCTGCAGTAATAACTTCAAATTTGCAGTAATAACTTCAGAATATTGCTAAAAATTGTAATACTAATTTTCACCCAAATTCATATTAGGGTAGAAGGGGGAGGTTTCGACACGTGGGAGGCTTCATCAGTGCCAAATTTTGCGATTTCTATTCGCACTTACTCCCGCGTGTAAACCAAAAAGTCTTACTCCTAATGGTACGCAGCTATCATAAAAATTTCTCTGCGCAATTCGGCTAGGGTGCGTAGTTAGTCGTGATTTTGTATTTTTATAGCAAGTTGATGTAATATTTGCTTGTTGGTTTTTGTGTGATACTCGGTTAATAAACAATAAAATTTCCGTTTTTTTTAGCAGATACTTAAATATATTATTACTGTTAATACTACATTTAAGGTTTGCAAAATAAATAAAAGATAACTGAGAAATTTTGGAAATTCGGAAACAAGTGGATAAGGGAGGATTCGTCAAGTGTAAATGGGAGGATTCGACAACTGAAATTTATACATATGATTCAATTATTTTCCATGAATCTGATTTTCCACAAGATATGGAGTTCGGTACTAATGCCGATGTACAAATGGATATAGAATCAGCCTGAATCATATCTCGAACTCGTTCGAGGCTCTGACCTTCCTGGTCCGAATGTTTTGCTGGATATGGCCACGATTGAAGATGACATCCCTGATTTTTGTTCTCCCATTGTATCACCGGAAGCAATTCGTCTTTTACCATCTACATTCAAAAGGTTGAAGGTTTCAAAAAATCAAGGGAATCAAGAATTAATATGACTGACGAAGCCTCCCCAAAAGTGGGAGGTTTCGTCATTTATTTTAACTTTGGTTTATTGGTCACATTTCCGAAAATAGCAAACATATCAATTTTTTTGTAATTTATAAAAGAAGCACACATATTCATGCATAGTCTATGTGTATTCAAAATAACATGCACAATTGCATTTGGAAGATATAAGGACTTTTTTGTTAGGGTGTCGAAACCTCCCCCTTCTCCCATACTTTGTTTTGCGTTAATATTTGAAACTAAGTACTCATTTTATTTCGCTTATAACCGTTGTTTTAGTTGTCTAACTTTACCAATTTGGGCTAAAAGTACTCGGCAACTCTACTTTAAACATATTTTTATAAATGCATTCGAAGAAAATTTCGCAATAAATTTTCAATTTTTAATTGAACCATTGGCATGATATCTGTTATTTAATATTAATACTTAATATTAAGCACTTGAATACTCGTAAAACATTACAAAAATTTTGCTAAAAATTGCAAATAAAAACAAAAAAAAAATTCTGCAGTAATAACTTTTTCTTATTTCAACCCCTGCCATGAGTAATAGGAAAAAAATGTATGAGGCTTTGTCGTAGTAAATCGTTAAAGCTAAATAACTGTTGGTTCAGTAAATAACTGTCGACCACTATTTTTATTTTCGCAACTTTTGACCTGGAATAACTATTTTTGGGCAATGTACTTTTCACACGTTAGTTTTTATGCATTAGCGAATACAATTTCGGAAAAAAAAAATTAATTTGGAACTATTTTTCAGAATTATCCTTATTCGCTTTGGCTAAAGCAACATGGAAATCGTTCGTTAGCCGATCATTTCCTAAGTGCTCTAAGGATTTTAAAATTTTATACTGAAAACATGTCGAAATATGATGTTTAACAGAATTCCGTAAAAAAAATGGAGTACTCGTAAATTTTATTCAAATCACCCACAGGCGTGTTTGTGTCTTTTTAGGTTAGGATATCTTTTAGGAAAAAAAAGATATCAACATAATTTAAATAAGGTTTTAAAGTCAAAGATCAGGACTTTCTAGTACCTTACCAGATTTAACGAAAATAAAATTTCTTTCACATTTTAAACATGTTCAACCAACCGACTACTTCTAAATTCAGACGGGTAAAAATTTAAAAAAAAAAAATAGATTTTCAGTGCTAAAATTCATGTATATTATTAGATATTAAAGTAACAAAAACAAATTTTTTTTGCAATGCAACTTTAACTTAACATTAATACTTGGTTCAAGAAGAAAAAAAAACTGTTCAACTGTTCTGTAACACGGCGCTGTCTTGAGAATTTAAATGGCGATAAGAACACTCCTCTGAGGTTATTTTATATTATGAAAGCCTGCATATTTTGGTGAATTTTTAAAAAAATCGTTAGAGCGATTTTTGAAAAAATTACAAAAAACTGTTAAAATTGGAATGAACAAAAAGTTGTAAGTGGACACACAAAAATAAAATTTTTATTATTATTTTATCGGTTACTATTTCAGAAAAATAGTTCTACGCAATTTTATAGTCTAGGAGGTATTCTAATTAAAAAAGTGTTAAAGCTTGGTAATGCATACATGCGGTATATAAGTGTGCATAGCCATATGTTCATTTTTAAATTGCCATAACCTATGAACGATGAGTAGCTCGAAAAAAACAAAACTATCGGCTTATAGGGAATTGCATGCCCTAAAAATAATAAGCAATAAATGTACATTCAATTTACCGTTTAGGAGTTATTTAATAAAAACAGATTTTTTAACGTTTTCCTTAATTTTTATGGTTTTTATTGAATAACTCCTTAACGGTTAATTGTATGTGTACATTTATCGGTTATCATTTATAAAGTATATAATTCCCTATAACCTGATAGTTTTTTTTTTTTTTTTTTTTTTTGAGCGACCGGTCGTTCATAAGTTATGCCAATTTAAAAATGAACATATGGCTATGCACACTTTTATACCGCATTTATGCATTACCAAGCTTTGACACTATTTTATTTAGAATATCTCCTAAACTATTATTCGTACGAAAACAACTGTAACAACTTTTCTATAGAAAATTTTCAGGGCTATAAAATTGCGTAGAACTATTTTTCTGAAAAAGTAACCGTTATTGTGATATTTGCAAAAAACTGATTTTTTTTGACATTTGACCTGGAACAACTTTTTATGCGTACAATATTTCGTTATGAGCTTTTCACATTTTATTTTTCATGCATAGGTAAAGATCATTCTAGTGAACAAATTTTACTTGGAGTTATTTTGCAGAAAAATCCGAAATTTTCTGGGTTGCTTCCTATTCTATTTTAACGATATTTTTAAAATAAAGAATTTTTATTAATATTTTTTTCAGTATTTTTTTGTTAAGGAACATGAACTTTTTATACTATACAAAACATTCATGATATATATATGCATAATATGTATATATATTTATATTATTTGTTACAATAATGGGTAAAATTTAATTTTAATATCTCGATTAAAAATATTTTTTTTTCATTAAAATTTTAACGGTTTTTTGGCATTTTTTCGAAAACCGGTCCATCGATTTTGTTTCTACTTAGTCTTGTATTCTTCAGAATTAAATATGCTTTTTTAATATAGAGGAGATGTGTGTACCTTGGTCCGCTTTTCAGTTTTTTCAAAGTGCTTGATTTTCCAAAAAAATTTCTGTAGTTTTTTGATTGTACTTTGGACCATCAAAAATAAAAGAGAATACATTTTATATAGGTAATAAATTATGAAAGACCCATTTATAATGCAATCAAAGGTAAAATTTTTTTCAATAAAAATAAATAGTGAATCATAAATAAAAATTGTAACTCAAAAAAATCTATTTAGAAAAAAACAATTAATTAAGCAAGCACTGGTTGTATATAAATACATAAATTACGTAAATCATAATAATAATATTATATTGAAAGGCGATTATGGCTTCCTGGTTGCCCGTCGAAAAAGGTTCGCTGGTCAAAAGGCATAGGTCCAAGGTACACACAGACAGCTTGTTTTAAAAACTGTCAACTACAGTAACATATATTAATGAAAAAACATTTAAAACACACCTAAAGATTAAAACAATAACTAAACTTCCTTCCTGATGTTGTAAAACTTAAATATTTCAAGTAAGTTTCTCTCAAAACGTTTCGTAGTTTACTCCAAAAACTAATTTTTACAAACCAAAAAACCTTTTCCGTCACGTTGTACACACGCATACAGCTTGACGGTCTGAAGTCTACTTATATCAATCAGCGGTATGAGTGGAAAATTCCATAGAAGAACATTATCATACACGCGCAGCTATTGAGGCAACCGGCACTCGGACCGAGGTACACTCGGACAAAGGTATACACATCTCCCCTATACACATAATAATTATTCTTTGTTAAAATAATAATAAAAATTTTATTTTTGTGTGTCCACTTACAACTTTTTGTTCATTCCAATTTTAACAGCTTTTTGTAATTTTTTCAAAAACCGCTCTAACGATTTTTTTAAAAATTCACCAAAATATGCAGGCTTTCATAATATAAAATAACCTCAGAGGGGTGTTCTTATCGTCATTTAAATTCTCAAGACAGCGCCGTGTTACAGAACAGTTGAACAGTTTTTTTTTTTTCTTCTTGAACCAAGTATTAATGTTAAGTTAAAGTTGCATTGCAAAAAAAAATTTGTTTTTGTTACTTAAATATCTTATATACATGAATTTTAGCACTGAAAATCTATTTTTTTTTTTAAATTTTTACCCGTCTGAATTTAGAAGTAGTCGGTTGGTTGAACATGTTTAAAATGTGAAAGAAATTTTATTTTCGTTAAATCTGGTAAGGTACTAGAAAGTCCTGATCTTTGACTTTAAAACCTTATTTAAATTATGTTGATATCTTTTTTTTCCTAAAAGATATCCTAACCTAAAAAGACACCAACACGCCTGTTCTGTGGGTGATTTGAATAAAATTTACGAGTACTCCATTTTTTTACGGAATTCTGTTAAACATCATATTTCGACATGTTTTCAGTATAAAATTTTAAAATCCTTAGAGCACTTAGGAAATGATCGGCTAACGAACGATTTCCATGTTGCTTTAGCCAAAGCGAATAAGGATAATTCTGAAAAATAGTTCCAAATGAATTTTTTTTTCCGAAATTGTATTCACTAATGAGTTTATTTCAATGTTTATTTAAATCAAAAAGTTATTATTATTAAAAGAAAGACAAAATATAGAAAATATTACAAAGCGTTGTAATTGATTCAATCAGAAAAACAGACTGATGCATCAAGTGACATCAGTATTGCATTTTAAGAAAATAGTATGCAGAGTTGCATATAAAGTTAGAAGTAGATTGACAACTATCAATACTATTCCATTATTTCTGTAGCAGAATTTTGTTTAAAATCGTTTGTCTATTGACAAACTAAATTTGAGCAGTATCTTTTTTTTACTTTTTCAAAGAAATTTCTCAAATAGTAATGCTCAGAACGTCAGTTACTGTGGCCCACATTGTTCCTTGCCTTGATTTCTCAAATCCTGAGACCTTACGGCATTTAAAACCGGGTCAAATTCTGCTGTTGGAATGTTCCAAAGAAACCGAAGTTGTGAGAATTTTTCTAAGCCATTTTTTTGACAATTCTCATAGGTCAAAAAACCGGTTTCGGGCTAAATAAAAAAAAATTTGTGCTTAGGCAAATCAATCAAAATACATTGCCAAACAGCTTGCGCAATCTGGATGGTCGACCTGAAAATTGGTTCATTTTCACGTAGAATCTTTTATATACGAATTATTTTTAGAGATTGTCAAAGTTTTATTAAAACTGCTTATTTGGTAATAGAAATGTATGTTCCAATATAATATATAAATACCTTGTTTTTTTACAGGTCTCTTGTATCCAGTTTCATTTTTAAATGCATTTACAGAATTTCGCAAAAATCTATTAGGAATAAGTGATCCTGGTGAGCTTCCTTTTTCTTTGCAGTCGGGGCATTCATTATCATCTGATTCTAATAAAGATGTCCGTACACCTATTTGAAAAAATACACAAATGAAAATACAAATTTTTTTTTTTTTGTGTTATTTTGTTTCCTATTTGAATTTAACAGAAAAAAATATTAATTTTATGCATATAAAAGCTTTATAAAAATCCATTACAATTTTTCAGAGTTGCCACTTTCTTTTTTTTCAAAATTTGGTTTAATTCATACTTTTTATGACTGAATTGAAATTTTTAGTTCACTCAGATAAACTTTCTAAAAATTGTATACAATTTTTCGGGGATGTCAGCTGCTTTAAATACCCTATTCCCAGGGTATATTCGCCTTGTCCTTCCGATTGTAACGCAGAGAAGGCGGCGTGCTAGGTATGGAAAAGTGCATGAGGTGTGGTCGAACAAAAGGTAACATTTCCAGTTTTTGTCTTTTTGTTTTTTTTTTAAGAATTGTATGTAAATCAGTGAAATCCAACTCTATGCCCGCGAGCGCTTGTGCTTTTGTGCTTAAAAGCTTTCCTTATACGTATTCATTCACAGACGAGCGTTCAATTGAGTATGTATCTGCTGAGATTTCATGCAAAGCGGACCTGCATCTCATGCTTGCTTGATAGATTATCGTATTTATGTTACACCCAAAAGACATTTTTTTGTACTTTTATTATACCATGGGTTGAAATAAGAAAAAGTTATCACTGCAGAATTTTTTTGTTTTTATTTGCAATTTTAAGCAACATTTTTTTAATGTCTTATTCAAGTGATTAATATTAAATATTAATATTAAATAACAGATATCATGGCAATGGTTCAATTTCAAATTGAAAATTTATAGCGAAATTTTCTTCGAATGCATTTATGTATAAAAAAATGTTTAAAGTAGAGTTGCCGAGTACTTATTGTGGTTGCTACATTTTAGCCAAAATTGGTAAGGTTAGACAACTAAAACAACATTTATAATCGAAATAAAATGAGTATCTAGTTTCAACGATTAACGCAAAACAAAGTAATATGAATTTGAGTGAAAATTATTACAATTTTTTACAATATTCTGAAGTTCTTACTGCAAATTTGAAGTTATTACTGCAGAAATAGGGTATTACTACAGCTTATTTCAATGCCTGTATTATACCCTACTAGCCCAGGAAAATTAGACGAAAAAAGAGCTGCTGTGCGAAATAATTCCAAGTGAATTTTTTCACCGGAGTTGTCTTAATTAAAGCATGATGAATAAAGAGAAAAAGTTCATTGTAGTCCATTGTGCGCATAAAAAGTTATTCAGGCTCAAAGGTCGCTAAAATCAGTTTTTTGCAATTATATCGCTAACGCAAACTTTTACAGAAAAATTTTTCGCCATAATTTTGTAACACAGGAAATTTCCTATGTAAATTTGTAAAAAATGTTTTCGTGTAGCTTATAGTTTAAGAGATACCCCAATTTAAAAACGTGCACAGTTTTCATATGTAAATGCTACGCATAAGTTCATATTAAAATATCTTACTTTTAAAATTGCGAATACTCTTTAACGAGGAGTCGTACAAAAAAAATTAAAAAACCATTCAAAAGATAATTGGATTCTGTATACACCGCATTAAATTTTTTTTGGAGCGACTCATGGTGCAAGAGATATTCTTCAAAAACCGTTAAGGTTTCGAAAATACTGGTTTTTGAAGGATATCTCTGAAACGGTAAGTCATACGATAAAAAGCAATACCATAAATTTTGTAGAGAATCACAAGATCTACAAAAAAAAATAAGCAATATGTGTACACATTGAAGTAACCGTTTAGAAGATGTTCAAAAAAACCTTTAAATGGCAAAAAAAAAACCGGTTTTTATTGAATAACTTCTAAACGGTTGCTTAAATTTGTACACATATGGCTTTTTTTTTTGTACATCTTGTGATTTTCTACAAAATCTTTTAGACCATGAGTGGCTCCAAAAAAAATGTAATACGGTGTATACAGAATCCAATTATCTTTTGAACGGTTTTTTAATTTTTTTTTTCCGACTCCTCGTTAAAGAGTATTCGCAATTTTAAAAGTAAGATATTTTAATATGAACTTATACGTAGCATTTACATATAAAAACTGTGCACAACTTCGTAAATTGGGTTATCTCCTAAACTGTAAGCTAGGGCTTCTTCCTAAACGTCAGTTGCTTTGTGTTGAAACAGCATTTTCATAAAAAAAATGTAGCATAGTTTCAGGAGCTCATTTTTACTGCATCGTTCTTGTATGTCATAACGTCGAACAACAATATGTTAACAATGCATAGCAATCAGCGCATCAGTAACAAAGTTGTTGCACTTGAGTCAAAAATTCCTAAAATTATGCAATATTTTGTGCATGAAAATGCTGTTGCAATACAAAGCAACTGACGTTTAGAAAGGTGGCTCTACACGAAAACATTTTTTACATCTTTGCTTAGGAAATTTCCAGCGTTACAAAATTGTGGAGAAAAATTTTTCAGTAAATGTTTGCGTTAGCGAGATATTTGCCAAAAAATGATTTTAACGAACTTTGAGCCTGAATTACTTTTTATGCGCACAATGGACTTCAATGGACTTTTTACACATTATTAGCCATGCATAAATAAATACAATTCCGGTGAAAAAAATTCACTTGGAATTTTTTCGCAGAAATATTCTAATTTTCCTGGGCTATACACCGAGGGCATATTAATTTTTTACTTCCGTTTGTAACGCAGAGAAGTAGGCATGACAGATATAGAAAAATATATATTATCTTGATCAGCGTCAACTCCTGAGTTGATATATCCATTTCCGTCTATCTGGCTGGCTGGGTGCCTGGCTGTGTGTGGAAATACAATTTTTTTGGGAAAACTGAGCAAGATAATTCAATGAAATTTGGTACACTGCCTCCGTCCTCAAAGTTAGCTCGTGTAATTGAAAATGTGCAAAATCGGTTAGCGGACACCCCTACACATAAATAGTAGGAATAGTTAGCGCAAGCTCTAAACAAAAACTAGGCAAATTCGGACAAGAGGGCGTGGCATCTCCCATATAAACAAAAGTTTCAAAATTCCATACTGAAAACATTTTTTGAGATAGTCCAACTAAATTTCGCTCAAACACTAACAACTATAAATGCAAGCTCTGGACGGGTGAACTCGGACAAGAGAGCGTGGCAACTCCCATATAAGCAAAAGTTTCAAAATACTCCAGTGAAAGAGTGTTTTGAGATAATCCAACAACATTTTTTTTTTATTTATTTAATTTCATTAGTCTATGAACACAGAATTTTTAACAGACTAGTTAAGAATATAATACAATACAAAATTTAAGCAGTTTTACAGTATACTATTCAAAAAAGATTTTATAGAATTTTTTGAAACTGAAAAATCTATGTTATAAAGTAAATTAATATTACTAAACATATTTAAAGACATATTAATAGGAGCATTTGTAGCATAATTTGTGCGAACCATATCCAAATGAAAAAGAACATGATTACGCAAGACTCTCGAGGGAACATTGAATTGAATTAAACGCAACAACATCGGACAGTCAATAGAACCAACAACGTCATACACAAAAAGTAGAGAAAGAATACTTCTTCGAGACTTTGAAGTCTTTAATCCTAACAATAGACAACGGGAATTATAAGGAGGTAAACCAGATTCAAAGTCTAACGAACTCAAGGCAAATCTAGTAAAAGATTTCTGCACTTTTTCAATTCTTGTCTTATGTGAATCGCAAAAAGGAGACCATATAATAGCCGCATATTCTAATCTTGATCTTACCAACTAGTATACAAAACTTTAAAAGTATAAGGGTCCTTAAAGGAGCCACTATTACGTCTAAGGAAAGCTAACATAGAATAAGCTTTTGGAATAATATATTCCAAGTGCGGACGAAAAGAAAAATTAGAGTCGAACACTACACCTAAGTCTTTATATTCACGAAGAGACTATAGTGGGAAATTAGAGATACTATAAGACGATGGAATAAAATTATTTGATTTGGAAAATGGAACATAAACACATTTATTTAGATTTAAAATTATTAACACACCAAGTATGAAGTTTATTTAATTCACACTGGAGAATTTGGGAGTCAGTACTATTTTTAATTTTCATGAATATCTTTAGATCATCCGCATAAAGTAAACATTTACACTCAACAAATAAAGACACAACATCATTAATAACTAGTAAGGGCGGTATCTTTGGCCTGGCCAAAAACTAAATACCCTACACTGCATTTCAAAAATATTATTAGGAGAATATAAGAACAAATTGCTTATATGGGAAGTGCCACGTCCTCGCCTCCGAGCTATCATTTACTGTTCTGAGTGTTTGAGTAAAATTCGGTTAGGATTTCTTTAAAAAATCTTTCAGTATAGTATTTTGAAACTTCCGCTTGTATGGGAGTTGCCACGCCCTCTAATCCTACTTCGCCTACTTTAAGCTCAGAGTTTACAAATAATGTTCTTCGTGTTTGAGTGAAATTTGATTGGACTATCTCAAAAACACTTTCATTATATAATTTTGAAACATTTGCTTATGAGGGAGGTGCCACGCCCTCTTGTCTGAGTTAACCTAGATCTTGCGTATAGCTTGCATTTATAGGTCCGGGTGTTTGAGTGTAATTTGGTTGGGTTATCTCAAAAAACGCTTTCCGTATAACATATTGAAACTTTTGTTTATATGGGAGGGGTCACGCCCTCTAGTCCGAATTCACCTAGTTTTTACTCAGAGCTTATACTTACTTTCCCTAGTATTAATGTGTATTTTGCTTCTGTTATTGCAAATAATGCTCTTATTATTGCATTTTGAATATATTTTTTGTATGGGCGGTAGGCGTGTCCGTTGACCGATTTCGCTCATTTTCAATCCCCCGAGCTAACTTTAACGACGGAGGCAGAATACCAAATTTCATTTAATTATGTTGCTCAGTTTTCCCAAAAAATGTATTTCCACACACACCCAGCCAGCCAGCCAGCCAGACAGACAGACGGACATGGCTATATCGACGTTGATCAAGAATATATATACTTTTCCATACCTGCCACGCCTCCTTATCTGCGTTACAAACGGAAAGACAAAGTGAATATACCCTGAGTGCAGGGTATAAAAATAATAAACAATAAAGGCCCAAGATGCTACCCTGGGGAACTCCAGAAGTGGCATAAAATGGAAAAGACAAAACATTGTCAAAAGCTACAACACATTGGAGATTACATAGATATGACTTTGATCTGGCAACTCTGTGACTTGCAAGTTGACAAGTAAATATCGGCGCAAATAAATTACAATTTTTTAATCAAATATACAAGTTAAAAGCTGGAGTTTTTTATCATCTTAACGACGTTGTCTTCCCGCATTGCAGAAGAGTCAAGTTCATCGCATTTTTTCGAGGGATTGTCTGTTTTGGACTTATGGTTAGTAACCAGGTTTTGGAACCTAGCAGAGAGTAGTGCGGCTGTCAAGAAAACAATTTTTGGCGCATTAAGGAAGGTGATACAGTCGTTTTGTTGTTGCTGTTCTCGTGCTCCACTGAATCAGACAGAGTTTCGCAGTTTTGTTGAGAAGATTGTTATTATTTCTTATTGGTGCATAGAAGGAAAGTGAGTAGAAACAAAAAATTAAAAATAAAGAAAAACTCCGGTGCTCCTTTCCACTGCTCAGCTGTTTGCTGTCAAAATTTCATCATTGCAGCAAAGTAAATTTTTTGCCTAAAAGTACACTACAATAATTTTTTGGTTTGTTTAACTTTTATTAAGTACGCTTCGAAACAAAAGCTCGGTTTTTTTCCATCAGTTCAGATGGCATCTAATCGTTACCCATCAAGAAACAACAAAAAACAAATTATTTGTGGTAAATGTAAAACTGAGGTCTTAGAAAATGAAGATGCTGTTCAGTGTGACGGTTGTTGCAAATCCTTTCATTCTCTGTGTACCGGTTTGGACAAAACTCAGTTTAATCAACTTTTGAATGATGATTTGTTGGAGTATAAATGTCTGGCTTGTGAGCCTAATAAAAGCCCATCTGTTGGTGCAGCTGATTTAGCTGAAATTAATTTGAAACTCAATCAGTTGGACAACATAATGACGTCATTAAACTTTATGTCATCTCAATATGATGAAATTTTAAACGGAGTTAAAAGCAACACAAAAAAAATTGAAACACTAGAGAAAGAGAATGTCAGCCTACGAGAGGAAGTAAAGAGTTTAAAATCGACTGTTAAATTATTAAATGATTGTAGGGTACAAAACGATTGCATCATTAATAATATTGTACTTGATACCGAAATTAAAACTGTGGATGCAGTTATTGATTTAGCCAAGAAAACTGGAGCAAATGTATGTGAAGCTGAGATAGATGATGCGTATATACTAAAAAGAAGTGCGGTTCGTAATAAGAAATCCATTGTTGTAAAATTCAGCAATAAGAAGGCTAAAAAAGAATTCATGAAAGGAAAAGCAAAGCTCAAAACAATAGAAGAATTTAAGAATGTTTACGTTAATGATTTTTTATCCCGAGAGTCGACTGAAATTTACAAGCACGCTATGTCTTTAAAAGCCATTGGGTTCAAATTCATTTCTATGCGAAATGGCACTGTATTTGCCAAAAAAGAAGTAAGTTCCAAACCACTTTTACTAAAGTCAATGGATGATGTTGACAATCTTTTGTGCAAATCTGCTGGTGGTTCCTTGAGAAGGAGTAGAAATGCTGTTGCTGATGTTGAAGCAGTATCTGTTGATAAAAATCTTAGGACAACTAATCGACGTTAACATTCACATTTGTAATTTACTTATTTAATTATTTTTTTAAAATTATTTTTGATGATTTGTGATTCCTTTTCAAATATCAATTCTTATAATTTGAGTTTAAATGAAAATAGTTCAAACCTTTTCAATATACTATCAGTTAACGTAAGAAGTATCTCATCGCTTAATAAGTTCAATAAGTTCAAGAATGAGTTGTGTAAATTATCAACTATTCCGACAATAATTTCTGTTCAGGAAACATGGTTTGATGAAAACTGTTCAAATATTTACTCAATACCAGGTTTTAACGTGGTTCACTGTTGTAGAAAAGATAAGTTTGGAGGAACCTCTTTATACATAAACAAAGAAATAAAGTACAAGGTATTGCTGAACAAAAGTGAACATTTTTTGGATCTCATTATGATTTCCCTTACAAATTTCAAAATTGGTAGCAAATCCTTAGTATTATCATCTTTGTACAGATCGCAAAAATGCTCTCTACAAAATTTCTATGCGAATCTTGCAGCTTCACTGCCTAGCATTAATAGCTCGCCTTGTATATTTCTTGGAGACTTTAACATTGATTTACTGTGTGAGAATAATCTAAGTCGGAATTTAATTAATATTTTTTCTGAGCATAATTTAAAATCATGCCATAGTCTTATTACAAGGCCGCAAAGTAGGACTTGCATCGATTGCATTTTCAGTAATTTAACATGTGATATGTCAATTAGTTCAATTGAAACAGCCTTAACGGATCATAATATTTTAATCTGTACACCTAAACTTAAATATTCTTATGGTGAAACTGTTCTTGAAAAAAAAGTTTGCATTAATTATAATAAGTTTGGAAGTTTCTTGGACCAAAATTCACTTGGTTACAATCTCTCTAGCAACTCATCAGCTAATTGCAAGAACTTTGTCGAAATTCTTTCTCTAGCTGCAGAAAAATCTTCACATACTGAATTTAGAGATGTTAATATTAAAAAAAAAATCAGTCCATGGATGTCTGATTCCTTGTTGTGTATAATTCAATACAAGAATAAGTTACTCAAGTCTAGAAGCAAGGATAAAGGTAATAAATCAATTTCTCAAAGATTAAAAAGAATAAGTAAAGTTATTAACTTTTGTAGTAAGCAGTTAATGAATAATTATTATTCGCGCAGCCTTGAGCAGTGCAATGGTGATGTTAGGAAAACTTGGGCTTTTCTAAACAAAGAAATGGGCAAAAACAAATGTATTTCGTCTGACTTACTGGATGAACATAACGTTCCCATATTAACTGATATCTGTAAAGCTGATAAGATTAGCCACTTTTTCTTCAATGTAATTCACAATATGCGTTTGAATTTTGGAGAGGAAAATGATACCTTCAATCTTTTTCGTTCTTTATTCCCTATTTATGACAATTTTAATCTTGCTCCTGTGAATGAAGTTAAAATAGACAACATACTGAATCAACTTAAACCAAACAAGAGTCCTGGCCTTGACAATATAACTTTAAAAATGTTACTTGTCAGAAAACCTTTAGTCTGCAATATGATCGCAAGCATATTTAATGGTATAATTGAAGAGTCTGTATATCCTCATATACTAAAATTCCATAAAGTTACTCCAATTCCGAAAGGAGTAGGTTCAAACAGATTAGAAAATTTCCGACCAATTTCAATTCTCTCAATTGTTGATAATATATTGGAGAAGTTAATATTTGAACAATTGACGGATTATCTTGAAAAAAATTGTTTTTTCTTTGACAGGCAATATGGTTTCAAAAAGGGTTCTGGTACGGAGGAAGCTGTGCTTAATGTTATTGATTATATTTGTGGTGGTTTGGATGAAGGGTGCAAGGGTGTCGCAGGTGTCTTTTTTGACTGTTCAAAAGCTTTTGATCTAGTTGATCATAAAATTTTGATATCTAAATTAGGTACACTTGGGTTTTCCTCTTCAACTTTGTGTTTATTTAGAAATTTTTTGAGCGATAGGAAACAAATAGTTCAAATAGGCGAATCCAAAAGCAGCATGCAACCCGTTGAATGTGGAGTTCCACAAGGCAGTGTTCTTGGGCCTTTACTATTTAAAATATATATCAATGATTTAAAAAACATTGATTTTAATGGTAAACTATTTATGTTTGCGGACGAAATTTGCCTTTTTTATAAATATAATCATATTGAAGTTCTGAAAGCACATATTGAGCGTGATGCTTCTTTGCTTTTGAAATTCACTAAAATTAATAAACTGATCTTAAACAAAGAAAAAACAAAATTGGTACGTTTTAAGCCATATAATTATGTGGGATCTGAATTGGTGAGAATTCAGTTTGATGGTAATACTATTGTAGAATCAGAAAGTGTGAAGTACTTGGGATTGATTTTTAATAATAATATGTTATGGGACAGTCACATCAACAGATTGAAAAGTAAAATTGCTTCGGGTATCGGTATACTGTACAAATTCAAACACAAACTAAGCACTGCATCAAAAATGATGCTGTATCAATCTCTGATTCATTGCCACTTAACTTATTTGCCCATAGTTTATGGTAGTAGGTGCTCTGTGTTACTTAAGTCTTTGCAGGTTCTTCAAAACAAAGCACTCAAAATTGTCTTTAACCTACCATCAAGGCACAGTACAACAAACTTGTACAAAAATTATGCTAAGGATATTCTTCCGGTTCAAGGCCTTTACAAAAGACAACTTTTATTATATGTTTTTAAAACTATACGTGGTATAGGGTCTCGCACTCTGCAATTTAATCAAAATATGTCTCTAACACAGCGATCTACAAGGCAAGCTTCGCATTTGCAAATAGCAAGATGTCGCTTAGAACTAACGAAACAACGTGTTTCTTTTGCTGGACCAAACGAATATAATCAACTACCGGACTATCTAAAAAATATCCAGACATTGTCAATTTTTAAAAATAACTTGAAAAAGTATTTGCTGGAAAGTATTGAGATGCTGCTTACGTTTTAATTTTAATTTTAATATTACGTTTTCATATATTATTTTGATTATGTATATGCCAGAAAATTGTAATACTTAAGTATGAACTTAATTTTGAAGTTGTAAGAGTTTTTTATTTTAATTAATAATTGCCTTATAGCCTCTACAAAGCCTTCGCGGCGCTGAGGCATCATTTAGCTATGTATCTTATAATTTCTGTATAATAAATGAATTTAAAAAAAAAAAAAAAAAAAAAATCATTTCACAAAAGCTGGAATGAATTCCGAGCGCTTCACATTTCCTTATTAACAACGCATGAGATATTTTGCCAAATGCTTTTGAAAAATCTGTATATATAACATCCACTTGATATCCTTTCGTAAAAGCAGATATACAGTACTCACTAAATAGAACTAAATTTGTTATGGTAGAGCGACCTTTAACAAAACCATGCTGGTAAGGCGAAATAATATTTTTAATTGCAAAAATCAGTTTGTCGTTCACAATAGATTCTAAAAGTTTAGATATAACTGTAAGTTTAGATATAGGGCTATAATTAGAAATATCGCTTTTACACCCAGATTTAAAAATGGGAGTAATATGAGCTACTTTCCAACAATCAAGGAATACTCCTGAAGATAACGATTTATCAAAAATTTTTAACAAAGGATATGCTAAACTAACCGCACAGTTTTAAATAAAAACTGAACAAAAACCATCGACATCAACACTTGTTGAAGTTTTTATCCTTTTGATACCATTCAAAATATCATCCGTATTTATAGAAAGGGAACCAAAATCCAAAGCTGGAATCAGATGCTCATAAATATCTGGACATCTAGCGGAAGGTAATTCATTATTAGACATGAAAAACTCTGCGAAAAGATCAGCAGAGGAAGTCAGGTCACTAGAAGTTTTTTCACCAAAGAACATTGACGATGGAATAGTTGAGCATCCTTCCTTTGAGATAACAAATCGCCAGAAAGACTTGGGATTTGATTTAATGTTTATTTCAAATTTCTGAATATATTGCCTATAAAGGTATTTATCTAAAAAATTAAACTCCCTCAAATAGTGTCTATATTTTAAAAAATAAACATTTAAATTAGTTTTCAAAAATTTTTTATAAAATTTTGATCGAAGGTTTTTTAGTTTTTTCAAACCTATTGTGTACCAAGGAAGCTTATAAACATAACTTTTGACCCTGGGAATATAGTTGTTTGAAATTTCGAAAATAATTTATTTTAAAATCCTGAAACATTCCATGATATCACGTTCGCCAAATTCAATATCCCAATCAATTTCACTCAAGGCATTGTTCACCAAAAGATAATTACAAAATTTAAAGTTGAAGCAAACATTTCCAGATACTATGGGAACTGAAAGATATTTATAAAAAGATACTTCAATTTCAAGTGGAACATGATGCACACTTACAGCAGATATTGGAAAAGGAGAAACTCGAATACTAAAATTAATATTATTTGTAATAAAAACTAAGTCTAAAAGCCTTTTAAGGGAATTGAAACAATTATTCATTTGAGATAGTCCAAAATTTTAAAAATTATCAATTACATATAATTCACTAGGACTCGAAACATTAAAAGGAGACAAATACTGATGATCACCTTGGCGCCCCAACCAGGAAACTCCGCAAAGATTAAAGTCACCAGTTACAATTAGTTGATTTTTATCAAAGGAAACTTCTGCAGCTAAAGATAAGATATTGTCAACAGCTAATTTGTACAAATTTGGTTGACTATTTGGCGGAATGTAGGATACAGCAATATAAAGAGATGCCGAAAATCCCTTTATTATAACACATAGTTGATCTATATGAGCATCTTTATTTGTCAGCATTACATTACTTGAAGAAAAAGCACGATTAACCGCAATTAGGACTCCACCACCACGACTGCAACCTGTAGTCTCACCATCTCTATCTTTGCGATATACATTGAATTAGTTTGGATCAAAAAACTCTTCGTTGAAAAATTTGTTGTTAAGCCATGTCTCAGTGAGGATAAAAACGTCATATTCACACTGAGATGTTGCTAACAATACCGAGTTAGATTTAGTTCTCATACCAGAGACATTCCGTACGTGAACATATGCAGGCCATATCGCCGAGTTGAAGACTTTAGGGTAATCGCTGTTTGCAATAATTAATTTGAAACTAATTCTTTTTAGAAAACTTTCATCTGCATCCCTCTTAACTAGACGATGACAAATTAAATTATCATTCTCAACTTTAGTGTGCGAAGAGACATATTCAATAATATTATCAGCTGTCACAGAAGGCTTGAAGTAAGAGAGATGTAAAACTCTCTGAGGCACAGTCACATCAAGTTCAACACAAACATTACAACCAACGATACCATTATCTTTGTTTTGTTTATTTCTGTTTGAATGCTTTTTATTTGCAACTGTTTTCCACTCAAAATTTGAGACCGTAGGCAAAGGTGAATTTAAAAGAGCGTCAATATCACCCACGACAGCATCAACAGCATCACCGGCAGTAGCAAATGACGAAGAAAAACGAGGAGCAGTTGGAACTGAGCAATCAGCATTATTAGCGGCAATACCAGCAACAACATCGTTGTTTACATTTGGCAATGGATTACACACCACATTCACTGCACCAGCAGCAGCAGCATTGAAGCACAAAGAAGAATTAGAAGGATAGCGCAGATCCATTAAATTAGCATCATCATGATTTTCTTCTTCTTTTTGCATATCGGCTGCAGTGACATCAGCAGCAGTTACTCTAATTGATGGTATTGATTTTTTACATTATTAGCAGAAATTGAACGAGAGGTCAATGAACTTGGAGCAAGATTAGCACGAAGAGATTTATCTGAAGAGCACAAATTGCTCTTACTAAAATTTTAAACATTAGTAAAAGATAAATTGGCAACAATTCATTAACTTCCAAAACCAATTTCGATACGATATCTTCTAAACTCGAAGCACCATTTAACCAACTATCGCAATTATATAGAAAATTTGGATTTGTATTTAAAAATTCAATAGATGAAGCGTCCAATTTAAGGCACGATTTATGAGAATGATTATAGCACGAATTACACTGCACGGATTGCTCATTCGACGCAGTTTTATTGCAAATTAGGCAACGAAAACGCAGCATTGCTTAGTCAACTAGACAAGACACGATTAAAATAAACTATTATCGCGGAGAAGGAAAAAAACACGTCCGTTCTCTTGCAAGTACAAAGAAGACTCGGACACTAAGAACTACATATATATGCAAGCTCTGAACAAAAACTGGGTGAACTCGAACAAGAGGGCGTGGCACCTCCCATATAAGAAACATTTTCAAATTACTGCAGTGTAGGGCATTTAATGTTTGACCAAGCCAAAGGTAACACCCTTTTTAGTTTTTATTTATAATCTGAATGTTTCGTCTTGAATGTGAGTTGCAATTTTTTTTGCTGAAAATATTAATTGTCAACTCGAATACGTAGGGCCTAACAAAAGTTCGCTTAGTTGGTGTCATGTTATAAATTTTTAGTAAATCAATAAATTGCGAATTATTTGTTATAGTCTTACGATATATCATTTCAATTTTCAGAAAGATCGGTCAAAACGGAGAGAAGAAAACGTAAAATTCGTGAAACAATGTCAGCAGATTTCCAATGCCAACGCAGCAAGAGATTCGGTTTGCTATTCTTTTTGGATTTCGACGTAAGCTCAAACCTATGGAAATATTTAATGAATGCCAAATAGCATTTGAAGTTAATGCGCCATCCCTCGAGACTATTTCAAAGTGGTTCCGAAGGTTCCAGGCACGTAATTTTTCTGTGGAGGACGAACCTCAAGAAGGCCGCCCAAAATCTTTGACTGATTATGATTGTGTAGCGCTGGTTAAGTCTAAAATTGACGAAGATCCAAGATTGACCCAGGAAATCATTGCTGAGGAACTGAGCTTGAATGCCATGGCTGTATCGCAAATATTAAATAATGATCTTGGATACGCGGAGAAATCTGCACGATGGGTTCCTAGTGATGCTCAAAAAGAGGCATGTGTGCGTTTTGCTAAGTATTTTCTTGAAAAATTCAAAAACGGAGGGTCTAACACCTTCAAGAAAATCGTAACAGGTGATGAAGCATGGTTTTAGAAGTACAACCCTGAAACCAAACAACAATCCATGGTATGGAGCCCAGAAAGTGCAAGTCGACCTGTTAAAGTAAAGCAAAAAAAAGTGAGCAACAAAAGTAATGATGTCAGTTTACTTCAACAGAGAGAAAGTTGTAGCTGCTATTCATTTGAAAAAAGGTCAGACGATTACTGCTAAGTGGTATACTGAAACCTGCTTACCAAAAGTTTTCCAAAGTTTATTGGGAAAACGCCAAAAAAAGGAGCTACGCTGCTACTTTCTACATCACGATAATGCGCCAGCGCACACTGCTGAAAAAACGACCGATTTTATTTTTCTTTCTGGCGTCGGAGAAATTCGTCCAGCTCTTTATTCCCCAGATCTAGCGCCTTGTGACTTCTGGTTGTTTCCAAAATTAAAAAAAAATTTGAGAGGGAGAGTCTTCAACAGCAATGAGGAGATAATAAATGCGGTTAATGATGAAATTGCAAATCTGCAAAAAGCCGATTTTGAAGACTGTTTTTCAAGATGGATTTATCGACTTTAAAAATTTATCAAAATAAATGGCGATTACGTTGGAAAAATACAAATACATGAAGAATAAATTTAAAAATTTAAAAAATTAAATTTAAAAGTTTTTTCAATTCAATTAAGCGAACTTTTGTTAGACCCCTCGTATATGGTTTGGTACCGTACTGTTTCTCTCCAAAAAAAAAAATTTAATATTGAACATCCTCATAACAGTTGTCATTGGTTTTTTGTATAAAAATTGTAATGAAACAATTAATTATGGTCAATATGCATGCACCGTTTTTCATCAAAATTTTTTTATAAAGTTTGCGAGATATACCATTTACCGAGTTTAACTTATAAGGGTGGTGCCATGCCGTCATGAGAATCTAAGGAGTGAGATTGAAAAAATCTTAGCGTATATAAAATTCAATTATTTTTAAACGGTTGACCTTAGGTTTTTTTTTTATTTATTTAATTGATAATATTTTACAAATCACAGAAAAATATAACTTTTATAGTTCTAACCACTTTTTATGAACTCGTGGACCTTTTTTGGTAAGCCTTTCATTTTGTGTTTGCTTTTGAAAATAAAAAAATATCATTTTCAATACAATATTTTATACTAAATGAGAAGTTTGAAATGTCATTATCTCGTGAATACACTTAGCAATGTTTTTTTTTTTTTTTTTGTTGGGGTAGCAGAATTTTAGGAAACAGTTTTTAAATAGGTTGATGCGCAGAATTACAGATATGTACTTGATTTTAGTACAACGAATGTAGATGGATATCACTTCCCTTCGATGCAATACATTTGCAAACGAATGTGTGCGTTAGGTATTCGCAAGTATGTATGCAAATTTGAAACTAGCTAAATTTTAAAAACACGAATTACTTCATTTTTTTTTTGCTAGCGGTATAATAGGTATGACGGTAGTAAACTCGGTACTAACGTAGCCCCGTTAAAAATGCATCTACTTAATACCCTATTCCAATTCTACCTGGTACGCAATTTAGTCGGCAAAACGAAATAATGCACAAATCGCAAGTACATGAGCATCCTGAACATAACTGCTTCAGCAAATGCATTTGCGTATTAAAACAAACAACCAAAAAAATAAAGAAAAACAAAACAACGGTCTGCATGTTATCCACTGTCTCCCAACAATCTGTTCACATGTTGTTGTTGTTGTTGCAACGCAAGTTACATGAAAGTTTCTTCGCTCTCTCAGAATTCTTTGGGACATTTGGCACAAGCAGTATAGGGCGTGGCTATGTTTATAATATGCAGGTACCAAAAAAAAAATAGATAAACAAAGCTAAGTAGATCAAAGAAAATATGCAAAAAACTACTGCCTGCTGCAATTGCTGTTCGCCGAGTATTATAGATGTTTCGCCTTTGGTGGATCGATTCCTTTTGTTTAATTTTTCCTATTGTTTTTTTTATTAGATGATCTTGGCCTTGACCAATATTTTAAGGGCATTAACCCGATATAACAAAAATGTTTCTGGCAGCTCAGAAACAATAGTAGGATCTTGGGCAGTCGAGCATCGGGAACAGGTGATCTTGGCCTTGACCATGAATTTGAGGGTATTGACCCGAAAAATCGTAAATGTTTCTGGAAGCTTAAAAACAGCAGAAGGGAAATAGCCTTGGCCATGAAAGTTCCGAAGAAGACAGATTTAAGGTCGCGTGTTACAACCTTTTTGGAACAGGGACACCTTTTTTGTGCTTTTTAAGTTTCTTTTTACAAAAGCCCAATATCTCTCCACTGGTCTTAGCACCGGACAATATGAAAGATTGGCCTCTCTTGGTACAAAAACTATATGTGGCCACATTGCGGTCTCTTATTAAAACATTCTTTGATGTATATTTCGATATTTACAGAGCCCACTGTAACAAATGACTTGCTTCTTTTGTCGCAACTGCATACAGTTTGTCATACCAGGAATTTTTTAGGAAATTTTGTCTGCTTTTGGATTCTAAGTTGTTCTTCGACATTTCCTCGAGCATCAGCAACATAAAAATTTTGACCTAGAAGCTGCGTAAAATCTGACAGTACATACGTTTCGTCGTCCATTATACAACATGAACATTTTTGTATGAAATTCGATTTTAATTACCGAGCCATACTTTTGGCATCTAAATTGTTTGCAGCATTCATGTCTAGAACTTTTTGGACTTTGTGTATTTTTAAACCTGCATTGGCTTTAACTTTTCGCACCAAATAGTCAGAACACTGGGCTAACCGGGCAGCTTTTCTAGCAGATGTGTTTGGAGATCATTTCAACATGCTTTCAATTTTCTTGGCTTTCCCAATATCATGTGGTCCTTGTTTTCTTCCCGAACCAGGTTTCCTATCGATGGTCAAATTCTCCTGAAATTGTTTAATAACATTGGAAACAGTTTGACGGCAGACCTGTAATTCTTTGGATAATTTTTTGTATAATCAATTTGGTTTTTTTTGAAAATTTTTAATAATTTTAAGACGTACTTCTTTTTCTTCACTCACTTTGATCAAACTCACAACAAATGTTTGTCATTAAAAATAGTAACTGACATATTTTTCAAAGATAACTAGAACAAAGAAATTCCAAATTTTACACACAAAAAAAATTATTGGGTAAACGTTAAGATTTTTTCAATCTCAATCCTTATTAGACTGATTCTAGCGAATTAGTTCCTTAATTTTTTTAAAACATGGAACACTGCCATATCAAAAGTTATACAGCCTTAAAGGTCGCGAAAATCAGTCTTTGGTAGATTGGAATGTCTAATTTCATTGAACTATATCTCCTAAACTAAAAGTGGTACGAAAACAACTCTTGCAAATAAAGCGATTCCCATTTAAAAAGTAAAAGATCTAATTTTTTGAACAAAAGTCACTTTAAACTAACAATTCATCAACTAGTCACGGTGTTCAAGAAACAGATTTAAATAAAATTTCAAATTACCAATTTTTTTTTTATTTTATATTGTTAGTAGGTTCATTTTATGAAGAAAAATAGTTACATTTAATGTATTTTGCAATAGTGAATCCAAATCCGGCCATAGAATTGCTGTATCTTATACGGTTTTTGAGATATCTTAGCCTAAACAAGGAAAAAATACCGTTTTTGCTATATTTTGAACTAGAATATAGAACATTCATACGCAGAATACGATACAGTATCTCAAAGTTTTAATCTTTTTCTTTAAAACGTCATTTAAATTATGTCCATAGCTTGATGTTTCTTCGAAATATCGTAGACTAAAATAATGAAAACACATGTTTTCGCACTTTTTTAACTTTTTAGGTTAGGATATCTCCGAGAAAAATAAAGGTATCGACATAATTTAAATGACGTTTTAAAGAAAAAGATCAAAACTTTGAGATACTGTATCGGATTCTGCGTATGAATGTTCTATATTCTAGTTCAAAATATAGCAAAAACGGTCTTTTTTTATTGTTTAGGGTAAGATATCTCAAAAACCGTATAAGATACAACAATTCTAAGGCCGGATTTGGATTCACCATTACAAAATACATTAAATGTAACTATTTTTATGTTTATTTGTTCTGTTTTTTTTTTTCTTAATTTTTCGTATTTTATATGGGATATCGAATTTTTAAAATTTTTTGAAAAGTGCTCCATATATTATTTTGAAATTTGCACTGTTCTTCATAAAATTAACCTACTAACAATATAAAATAATAAAAAAATTGGTAATTTGAAATTTTATTTAAATCTGTTTCTTGAACACCAAGCAGTTTTATCATTTGTTATGTTGTAACAAAATATTTACATATCATCACCTAAAATGCAAAAAAGACGTAACATCATTTTGAGTTTTTTCAAAGACGTTGCAAAAACGTCTTAAAACTCCAAATACTTATTTTATATTTCAAAGGCTGTTTTGACTAGTTTTGCTTAATAGCTAACTCGTAATTTTTCAAATTAGCAACTTATTTCTAAATTTATATTTGTATTACTTAGTATAAGATTCCACTAATGTAACTAGGTATTTTGTTTATAAAACTTTTTTTATGCATGTATGTACATTAGACCGGCCGCAGCTTGTATGGAAAAAAATTAAAATCGGAAATTTATAAATATTTGTTACTAAATATATGAGGTTTGATGTAACAAATAATACCTGAAATTTTCAGCTTGATTTGAATATGCCTAGTCGTGCCTAGTGGGGTCGAAAGTACCCACATATCAAAATTTCCGATGATATGTGGGTACTTTCGACCCCACTAGGCACGACTAGGCATATTCAAATCAAGCTGAAAATTTCAGGTATTATTTGTTACATCAAACCTCATATGTTTAGTAACAAATATTTATAAATTTCCGATTTTAATTTTTTCCATACAAGCTGCGGCCGGTCTAATGTACATATGTCTGCTACAAACTACAAGTTTATGAGCAGTAAAATAAATAAAATAAAAAAAAATAATATCGATTTTATTTTAGGCAATAATTATCAAAACAGGCTTTTAAATCAAAAATATTTTTATTCCATTCAATTTGATTTCTTAACCCTTAAAAGCCTGATTTTTTTTAAAGAACCGAAAAAAATATGTCATAAAAAACTTGCGATTCTGGGCAGCTTTTGTTCTATGACTTTGAGGATAAGTGACATTTACCAGAAATAGGTAAAAAATAACTGGTTGGTTCCTAGCGGAACCACTAGGCACCCGGACATCAAAATTGAAAAATATGAATTTTGTAACAAAGAACTTTTCCTGACAAATATTAAATAAAGCTACATGCAAATGAAGAGAAATGAGCATAAGTCTATCAGCAACCGCATTTAGTTTTGGTAAATCTTACTGAAACAGCGTTTTACAGGCAAAAACACAAATGTGTCCACATATTCGGCATAAAATCTTTGTGTGGAATAATCAGTTCGGATTGTTGCATCGCGGATTTTCTTTCTTGATATATTCTGGTTGATATCCAAAGCTGTTCAGGCGAAATTGAATTCATACCAGTACAACAATGTCATTCCAAAATCAGACTACTATATAAGATACAACGCCTGTGTGTCTGTGTCTCCATAACTCGAGAACCATTCGTCCGATTTGCAAGGTTTTTTCTCTCCTTTATAGATATTTTCCATGGAAAGGTTAAAGGATACATTTTATTTCGAAATATTTTTGGCTTCGTCCGGGTTCTTGGAAAATCCCATTTCAGTTATCCGATTTGCTTGATTTTTTCCTTTTGAAGGCATGCTATCAGGTGAGATTCCAGGGCAAACTCTTATTTGAAATACACTTGGCATCGCCAGGAATATTAAAAAATCTTGACTTCGGGACGAATAACATCCGCTGGAAAAATGTTTAATAAAGCGATATAAAAGAAGACCTTCTGAGACTGTGTGACAGATATGGATGAGATTGAGTACATACATTTTTAAAGAGTATCGGGAACAAGCGAACGAAGTCGCTTCCACGCAACTAGCAAAATATAAATATTTTCGTTATATTTAACATATCACCACAAAACGTATGAGTGATATTTGCTGTATGAATTTCGAACTCCGGGTGCCTGACGGTTCCGCAAGGAACCAACCATAAATTCAAAAAAATCCACCAAACTAAAATCAAAAATTTTTTTTCAAAAACTCACAATACGAGCTCTAACCGCAATAGTAGCGTATGCGACAAAAAGCAAATTTTACAGGAGAGAGTTTTTTTCATTTTTTTTCGAACATACATTGCGGATTTTTTTAAAACGTTAAATGTAGTCTATATTAGACCTCATATAAATAATAGACGCGTTTTTAAATTCATTTTGTGCATATTTCACTCATTTATGGCGCATACGACATTTTCGCAGTCACTCTTGACGAAGATTGAAATTAAAATGTGGCGCATACGTTTTTTGAAATTACATGGTTTTGCCTTTGAAGAATACATTTATAACATTTATTTAATACACAGAAAGAAATTTGTAACAATTTGAACGTTTGAAATTGTACCAACCCACAAAAACGGTCAGATTGACTGTAATATTGTTACTTTACAGTACTATTTAGTATTAAAAACTTACAAAATATTACACACACACATCGTTTGAACTTGGTTTTACTCCGATGTAATCCCACTCCAGGTCTTTTTTTGCAAAGTTGTTCATAGAGGTCCAAATATACAGAAATTTTTTTTTTTTTTAAATCGGTCACCGAGCTTATCAATTTTCCGAGTCAAATTCAGGTTACCAAATGGTCTGTACATTGTTTCTGCATTAAAGAAAAAAGTTTGACAAAAACTAACTAAAAACTGGGTGTGCAGTTAGTTTTCTGTTTATTTGTAGATTCAAAAATATTGTTTTTGAAAGTTTTAACTGATCACGTTAACGAAACATTGTATTTTTATCAACTTTTTTTTAAATTTTTTTGTTAAAAAAAATGAACTTTCGCGTTTTTTTAGAAAATTTGCAACGGACGAAAGCAAGAAAAATCATTTTCAATTTAAATTTTGATGTTGAATCCGAATCTGATTTTAGAATTGATATATCTAAAATGGTTTGAGAGAAATCCTAGCCTAAAGACTAATTTTCCATCCATTCTGTGAAAAGTTAAAATAACATTTTTTTTTATTCTTTTGAGGTTATGTAATAGAACAAGGAAATCTTTAGCCATAAAACATTAAAAAACACCTTAAAGCCCTATTATTTTACTTCAAATCCCAGCTTAAATTATATCGATATATTTTTTCTTCTTCGAATTATTCTAACCTGGAAAGGTGAAAAAAGGAAAAATCCACGATTTTTTTGATATTTCAGCTTACGATATTTCGAAGACAAAAAAAGATATCGATAAAATTCAAACTGATTTTCAAAGTAAAAGACTGGGGCTTCAAGCTTCATTTTCAATCCTTGGAGCTAACTTTTACAACGAACCGTCTTTACAAAATTTCGCCGAATTATCTAAGTTTCTCGTGAATAATATTTCCACGGACACACAAACATCCATCCAAACAGACGGACATGGCTATACCGACTTAAAAGGTGAATCTGACGAGGAATATATATACTTTTCCATACCTGCCGCGCCTAATTTTCTGGTTTTTGAAGTGCTTACGTTCTTTTTGCTGTCAACAAAAAAACATATGTGGCTCTTACGACATAATTGAAAGTGCGATATCTTTGTTAATACACAAAATTCAGTTTTAATATTTGGCATATAGTTGAGAATGACATTTTAGAACATATTTGCATCAAAAAAAAAAAAATTTCGAAAAAATGTCGCATACGCTACTGTTGCGGTTAGGGCTCGAATAGCTTCTAGATCATTTAACGGTCAAGGAAATATTTTTTCCATCTTTGATAATAGTGAATTTACCACAAAAATAATTCTTTTAAAGTACGGAATTTTATAAAAGTGTTTTTTCTCGAGATTGTATCACTTTACTGAATATACAGCTGTCAAATGCAGCTGGTTTCAAGCGGCTATCGACGCAAACGGTGGCTCTTGGATCAACTTACATTTTTGAAGTTACAGCGGGAAATTTAAAAGAAATTTCTTTAAGGAAATTTTGATTTTAGTTGGTTAGTTCCTGACGGAACCAGTGGGTTGATAAGGGTTAATTTAATTTTGATTACGATTTATACACACTCGATATTTTCGGAACAATGCAGTGTTGATGGAATATTTTCTATAAATTTAAAAAATATTATAAATCAATGGCTGCTTAGATCCACTTTCTAATTTCAATTTCAAAAATAAATGAATAAACTTCTATTATTATGGTTTAAAGAAGGAAAACTCAACTGACATCTATGAAGGAAATTTATCTCTAGTCGGTAACACTTATAACACTTCTCTTTATGCGGCATATAACCCCCAAAAAAAAGTTATTAGTAGATGTGAATTTATTTTTATTCATTAAAATTTATATATAGGACATAAAAATTACGGCACATCGCAGCACAACCCTAGCACAATTCAGTACAATTTTTTTTTTTTTTTTTTTTTTTAATTTCAAAAACTTGTACTTGAAATGGGTACTTTTCCAAAGAGACTTTTTTGTTATTGGAGTTATTTATTTTTAATTAAGGGGATGTAATGGGCAAGTTTGAATTTTTCAAAAATTGATAATCTACATAACATACACTCTATGCTAATTCTATGTTTTTCATACGCATGCCAGTTGCCCACTCCAGGTTCTTAAATAATTTTTTATATATGCTAGGTTGTGTGTTTACCAGTTTCTGAAACTATGCACACTACATTTGCCATACTATAATATAGAACTGACTTGTCCTATATATTGAAATCTGTTTCGTATAGATATATAGGGTGTCCAGCGAACATCATTGCCGAAGGTGCAGGTGTTTTTTTATGCAACTTGTTTGTTTCATATAACGTTACCAAAAATCCGTTTGATTTTTTTTGCTACACAGCATTAAATTGGGCCTATGGTGCTGTTTCAAATAAGATTTTACATTCTTTCTACTCTGGCTGCCAAAGAATAAAGTTTAGCATATAAAGTGTTACAATATTAATATAACTAAACGTGCTTTAATTGAGAAAAAATACAGTTCGGTCCGAAAATCATTGTATTTTCACAAAAATTCTTTGGAATCTCTCAATTTTCGTGGATTAACAATTTACGCAAGGTAAATTAATGAATTTCTATTTTTTTTTTGAATTTTATTGGAAATAAATGTGAAAATTACATAGGTTAGCGTCTTTTATTGAGGAGCCCCTGTATGAGGCTTCACACTAACTACAACTAAGGAGCAACTTTCTAATCGAATTTTGGCGTATCTCCAAGAGGTGATTTGGGGATACGCAGGGTTTTTCTTGGATCACCACAATAAATGTTCAACAGAACACAAGTTTCATTAAGAAAAGCCCAGGTTATTTGTCAACCAAAGAGATTTTCATATTCCAAGGCCAACATTTTGAAAAACCAAAAGGAGCAGCAGCTTATCAGGAAAAGATAGAAACTGTCTCACCGACGCACACAGGTGCCAATCGAAGTAAAAGCTGGCCAAAAATGTAATTCTCCACGTAAACTTTTGAAAATTAGTTTTTAGGCACTAGGGATAGTGAGTGCAACTTTTGAACAAAAATAAGCTGAGTTCAGACAAGAAGGCGTGGCACCCCCCATATAAGCAAAAGTTTAAAAATGCTATGCTGAAAGCGTTTTTTGAGATAGTCCAACCGAATTTCCCTGAAACACTAAAGATGATAAAGGCAAGCTCTCAACAAAAAATGGGTGAAATCGGGCAAGGGGGCGTGGCACCTCCCATATAAGCAAAAGTTTCAAAAGGCTATACTAAAAGCGTTTTTTAGGATAAGCCGTCTAAATTTCACTCAGATACTAAAAATATTAAATGCAAGCTTTGAGCAAAAAGTAGGCAATTTCGGACAGGAGGGCGTGGCACCTCCCATATAAGCAAGTTTAAAAATGCTATACTAAAAGCGTTTTTTGAGGTAAGCCGTCCAAATTTCACTGAGATATTAAGAATATTAAATGAAAGCTTTGAGCAAAAGCTAGACGAACTAGGACAAGAGGGCGTGGCACCTCCCATATATATAAAAAATTCAAAATGCAATACAGCCATTCCATGCCTAGCGTAACAAGATCTGCTACACCCCTTCCGATTTGGCTGAAATTTGGTACATGGTTTTCTTTCATGCCTAGTCCTCAAGAAAATGCATAAAAAAAAATTTTGCGATTTTTTTCGTGGCTTGTGGAAGGGTGCAAAGTGTGACAAAATCTGTAAATTGTGACAAACTCTCCTCAAATAATTGTCAATAACTTAGACATTTCTTAACCGATTTTCATGTTCAGACCACTCCTGGAAAGGTATTGAATTAGGTAAAAAGTACTAAATTTACTACTATTTTAGTACTAAACTACAAAAAACGTATTCAGGTTCACCTTTTTTACCTTCCAAAATATATTTTTTGAAAAGAAAAAGAAAAATTCTTTCATATGACGAAATTTCAAGAAGGTATCTTTCAAACTACGGCTGCAATTTAATTAAGAGCATCCGGACTGGCAGAATCTCTCACTGTGAGCAAGCATAGGAAGCAAAGTAGCAAAAAGTAGCACCCAATTTTTTCACCAATTATAGAAAAATCATTTGATAAAAAGACCCCGTTGTCACCAGAGTGGAACCTGGTGGAACTTTTTTTGTAGCTCTATGACTCTCCAATTTGTATCTCTCGCAGCTAACCTTACATCATGTATTCAAAAAACCACTAATATTTTCTAATTTAGTATCGATTATCATTATTTACGTACCGCGGGGGTGTCCTCCTTACTATCCAATGACGTTTTTAACATTTTTTTGTTTTGGAAACTAATAACAATGCATGCAATATTACTCTTGCAAAGAAGAAAAATAATCTGTGATAGGAACTACGACTTTGCGTTAAGGTACAAGAGAGCTAACTTTATATTACGTAATATTTCAAACGCCAAATCATGCGCTGGTGTTCTCTTTACAAAACTTGGCTGAAAAAATAATCGAAATCGCAAGTCGATTTCACGATTTTTGGCCAGCTTTTACTTCGATTGGCACCTGTGTGCGACGCTGATAAGGGCAGCAGAATTTAAAGAAATATTCGAATTGGCCAAAATTTCCTAAAATCCAAATTTTATTTAATTTTTGAAACAAATTTAAAAAAATTCGTCTTTATTCCGAGGCTTTTGCGTAGTTTTAAAATGGCAGACCACTTGATCAATTAAAACTACTGAAATTAAAATGGTTCAATTAAGGTTAACTAAATTAATTTCTATAAGAGTATAAAGGCTGTTTTAGCGATCACTTTAAAAATTAAAACAATGGTTGTTTTAAATCTTAAAATAATTTCTTTTGCTTTTTCTTTTGCCACAAAATATGGCATAACTTTTGCCATAAAATTTTTTTTAAATTACCTAAGTTAAATTTATATTTGCTAAGACTACTGAACTAATTTAATGCTAAGTAGTTAAAATTTAAATAATTTGATTATTTAGAGAACCTCAATATTTTATAATTCAATTTTGAGTTTTTTTTTTTCTTTCAAAACTTAATGAAGCAGAATTAAAAGTCTTAACAAGTTCATATTAAGTAAAAACTTCCATTGAGTATAATTTAAAATAGTTGTATTTCAAAAGAAAACAAAAAAAAAAGCAATAAGTAATCTTAAGTTTTAAAAAATCTCAAAAACTTTAATTTTCCCATAATGGGTTAAAATTATAAAGTATCTGTGTTCTAAATTTAGATACTCTATTAAGTTTTGAAACAGAAGAGAGAAAAAAAAATTCATTCATAAAAAGAAAATAAGAAAACATAAAAAAAGAGAGTGTCGAATCAAAAATTAACAAAATTACAAAATTCACCACATTACCACATAACTAGCTGGTGAGAAACATCATAGCCAAAGCAGCAGCTTAATCATCAGAACGCTGAGCTCAGAGTCAACGTTGCAGAAGCAACGCATGTAAGTTTTCATTTCTATGTGGGGAAATTTGGAACGATTTCTGTAAACATTTTTTTTACTCTCTCAGTTGCTAAAGAAGCCACTAAGAAAATGTTAGTAAACATTAGAGCGCCCATATGTGCGAAATTCTGATTTTGTTTGCTCCCCGTCCATTTCCTGAAATTAGAGGTCAAAAAAATAAGATCTCAAAAAAAAATTTGGAATCGGTAGTGGAAAAAAACCCAGCCGGTTTTCGATCAAAGGTCGAAAAATTGACTAAAAAAGGCAAGTCGCTTTGACTGCCCGTTACTTCAAAACTGTTAATTTTTTCATACTATTTTCAAGACAATTTTTGTAGAGCATGACTTGGTCTACATTATCTTCTTAAAAAATGTTGGTCCAAAAATTAAATTTGTTGTTGTTTCGGTACAAAAACTTAAATTTTTTAAGAAAATTTTCATGACTTTTTCTATAAATTGGTTTTTTGTAATTTTTAAAGGGCGAAATATTTGTTCTGGAATTCCTTTATTGTAGGGAATTAAATGTTGATTAATTTAAAAGAAAAATTACTAAAAAATTTTAGTTTTTAAGAAGTGGAGCCCATTTCAAAGTTAAAAAAAAATTTTTTTTTTATTTTTTCTTCTTAATTTTTAATCTGGTAAGAAACCATTTCAGTAGTCATATTTCTTAAACTAATTTGGGATTGCTAAACACGAAAATAGCATTTATTTTCGTTTTAGTGCGTTTTTGGGCTGTTCCAGTAGAGATAATCGAAAATTTCCAAATTCGTGCACGCAGTTCAGGAAAAAATTTCAATCAAGTTGTCGAGAACTGCACATAGCTGTTAAATTGCACCTGAGCATTTACTGAATAAGAAAAAAAAAGTTTTCAAAATCGGTTCATGGCATGGTCTTTAAAATGAGGTCGAAAAACGGTATTTAAAACAAAATGACTACAAATCAAATCCAAGATAGTCATTTTAGATGTAGTTATTAATGCTGAATTCAAAATTGGACGCGAAATTGCTGTATCGCTTATGGTTTGCGAGATATCTCACCCCTAATGTTCAAAAAACACGATTTTGCAGGTTGTGTAGAACACGCACAAAATCGTTTTGGTCTTTTCTATTAAATGCGTCATTTAGTACTGTTCTTCTTCTTCAAAATGAGTTACAGAATAGTCATGTATGATTTTTCTTTAAAAAGTTATGACCATTTTAAAATAACATTATAAAAGATATAGTAATATGGCAATTGCTATAGAAAATCCATACATGATTTTTAACTTTCATGATGTCATTTTAAAATGATCATAACTTTTTGAAAAGATGTCGCACAAGCCCATTTTATAGCTCATTTTGAAGGCAAAAAGCAGTTCTAAATGATGCATTTAATAACAACTAGCAATACATTTTCTTGCATCCAATAAAAAAACGATTAAAAGAAAAAATTTAAAATACTTAATTTTTTTCCAAACTTTGAGACCGGCTCCATACCTTAAAATTTAATATTTTTGTAAAATTTTTCTTTTTAAATTAATTAACATTTAATTTCCTTTAACATAAGAATTCCATAACAAATATTCCGCCCTTTAAAAATTACAAAAAACCAATTTATAGCAAAAAAGACATGAAAATTTTCCTAAAAAAGTTAAATTTTTGTACCGAAACAGCAACAAGTTTAATTTCTGGACCAAAACTTTCTAAGAAGATAATGTTGACCTAATCATGCTCTACAAAAGTTGTCTTGAAAATATTATGAAAAAATGAACAGTTTTGAAGTAACGGGCAGTCAAAGCGACTTCCCTTTTTTTAGTCAATTTTTTGACCTTTGATCGAAAACCGGCTGGGTTTTTTCCACTATCGATTCCAAATTTTTTTTTGAGATCTAATTTTTTTGACCTCTAATTTTAGGAAATGGACGGGGAGCAAACAAATTCAAAACTTTGCACATTTCATACATCTTGTGGGCGCTCTAGTAAACATACATAATATTTAAAGTTTAATAATTAGCTTCTTTAACTGATTTTCATTCTAATTAATTGAAGATAGCTTTGATAATATTTGAATTCGTTAAGAATTATGCATTCATAAAATGAATTATATTATGAATATTTAAAACATAATTTATAAGTGCCTACTTTTAATTTTAGGTTTAAACTGTTCCTAAATGGACGTCATTTACTTTGAATTTAAGATATTTTGAATGTTGCGATAAGTTTAAAATTAATGAAGTGTAAAAACTTAATTAGTCTTGCGATGGCAACATAAGCATATTGATTTAATTCCTTATGGATGGGTTTGGGGGAGAAAATCGGTCTCTCGAGAACAATGGTTGGGTTAAGGGTTAAGACCAGACGCATTTTGTGATCTTTTAGCCTCACATTCAAAGTTTAATTTAACTTTACCGTACCTCAGAAAATGTTTTGTGATATTAACGATTATGATCATGGCTTTTCAAGTACATATTTCATTTTAGCTGAGTTAATTATAATTTGTTTATTTTGAGCAACTTATACTTTTGGTTCTTTCATGAGCTTAGATTTTCAAGTTTTGTTGTTCTTTTGATATAATAATAATAATAATAATATAATAGAGTTTAGCTACTACAGCTATTAGCCTTCTTGGCTATTTAGCTTCAAGCTTTAAATCAAGTAAAGCTTATTAAATATTTTGTAAATGAAAAAATTATGCGTTTTAATATGTTATTTTTTTAATAATTTTTTCTTAGCTTTTTCGCACTTTCTCAACATACCCAGTCAGATCACGTTTATACATAACTACAAGTGCATAAATGCAGTTGTATGTATGTAATAACATGATCCAAGGAATGAATGTTAGAAAAAATTAACCCTGCATGCTGTGGGGCTCGGACAACACAAACATTAAATAAAAAACAACCAATAACCAACAAATTTAATTATAATAATTTTTCAATCTAAGTTTGAGTTGACCTTTTGACAAGCTAATACTATATATTTCGCAATGATTTATAAGCGTTGTCATGCGATTAAAGGGGGCTGAAGCCATATAATTAGTTCTACTAACCGGTTGATAAAATAATTGATTAGAGTTACGATTACTTCTTCGGTTAGTATTAAAATAAATATATTTAAGAAGCTCTGGTGCGGCAAGAGACCCTGTAATAAGCTGATGCAGATAAAGTATATCCGCTATATTTCTACGCGTTCTCAAAGACTGCATACGTAACAACTTCAAACGATCCTCATAAGGAGGAATGTTTGAAGAATCCGTCCAATTAAAGCCTTTAAGAGCAAAACGAACAAAATGTTTTTGAATTCTTTCAATTCTATCAATATGTATATTATAAAAAGGTGACCAAACTTGGCTAGCGTACTCTAAGTGAGGACGCACAATTGTGTTATATAAAGTCACCGTTACTAAAGGGCTATTAAATTCTTTTGCCCATCGTTTAATAAAGCCAAGCAGTGATGAAGATTTTTTACAAATTTGATTAATATGTTCATTGAACGTTAGTTTAGCATCAAAATGTATGCCAAGGTCTTTGACTGAATCGACACGACTGATTTGTTTATCATTGAATTTATAATTGCACTCTATAATATTATTCTTTCTAGAAAAAGTCATTGTTTGGCATTTATCAGAATTAAGATGTAAGCTATTTTTAGAACACCAAATTTCAAAAGATTTCAAGTCAGACTGAAGTGGGAAAATGTCTTCATCACCCTTCACGATCCTGTATATTTTCATGTCATCTGCATATATTAACAGATGAGAGTTTTTAATAATGTGAGTAACATCATTTATTGCTAAAATAAACAGGAGAGGTCCCAAGTGGCTTCCTTGCGGAACACCTGAAGACGCAGTAAATGGTGAGGACAACACTTTCCGAAATCTTATTTGATATGAACGATCAGACAAATAAGATTCGATCCAACTGACAAAATTTAAAGGAAATCCAAGCTTTTTTAATTTAAACAAAATTAAGTTATGTGGTAGTTTGTCAAATGCTTTACTGAAATCTGTGTAGATACAGTCAACTTGCCCACCAGAGTCCAAAGAGTTTAATGTAAAAGAAGTGAAATCAAGAAGGTTGGATACTGTAGATCTGCCATTAACAAAACCATGCTGACGTGATGTAATGACTTCACCACAGCACACCTTGACTTGATCATATATAATTTTTTCAAAAAGCTTCGGTATTGATGATAGCTTGGCTATAGGCCTGTAATTTGAAACATCATTTTTACATCCTTTCTTAAAGACTGGACCTATGAATGATTCCTTCCAAAATTGAGGAAAATAATTATCGTTAATAGATTTATAAAATAAAAAGCTGAGTGGATGACTCAAGTTAGAACTACAATTAATCAATAATGTTGCTGGAATGCCATCAGGCCCACTTCCCAGATCGTCATCAATAGATGCAATATATTTTCCACGAGTTCAGGGGAGAAAGATATTGCATTGAACGAAACTTTCGGGTCATTTTCCATGTATTCAAAATAGGGGACATCAGGGCTGAATAAATTAGTTGAAAAAGATTTTTTAAATAAATTAGCAAACAATCCCGCTATTATTTCAGGATTGCTGGTAAGCCCATCACCAGTCTTGAACTCAGATGGAAAACCATCCGATTTTTTTTTTGAATTTATAAACCCCCAAAAATTCTTGGGGTCTTGAAGAATGTTCAACTTCATTTTATTCAAATATTCCGAATAAACAGAAGCTGATTTTAGCTTAAATTCCTGAAACAGGTTATTATAATTAACTAAATCATTTCGGTCCTGGCTACAGATGTATTTTTTCCAGGCCCTGTTGCGACTATTACGAATTTTCTTTAAGTCTCTTGTATACCAAGGGTATGAAGAGCTATTAATGTATTTAAAAGTATATGGCACTGCCAAAGCTATAGCTTTAAAAAGTTCTGTATAGAAATATTTAATACTATTATCTAAAGAATTATTTTCAAAAAAGTTTAAAAAATTATTGATATTGTTCTCTAAAATGTCATATAATTTCAAAAAGTCAGCTTTTTTGAAATTAAATTCATAAATTTTCATAGAACACTTGTCATTTAAATTACCATTATTTGATTGAAACAAAATATTTAAAGGTGGATGATAAGTATCAACCACACTAAGGGCATTCGGGGCGTTATTTACAACCACCTTACTACTATCTGTAGCCAAAACTAAGTCAAGTTGTCGTCCGTGAGAATTCGTTATACAACTAACTTGTTGTAAATCCGTTAAAATGTCGTCAACAAATATTTGTTGTTGTCGGGTTTTGGGACAAGACGCATAATAGTATGTGTCATCGTTCGACAATGTCCATTTTAAGTCAGGCAAGTTAAAATCACCTAACAATAAAATGTCGTCATTTGTGCATGATTTTTTTATGATAATGATAATGGGACAAGGTGAATAAAATCCATTTTGAATTTTTGAAAAATCTGTTACAGGAGGTCTACAACATGTCCTACCGTTTAAAAAGTAACTTTTGGATGACGCCCTCTGCAGCAGCTAAACTAAAAACTAAAAATAAAAAAAAAAAATTTCATATTTTTTAGACTATATTTAACAATGTCCAAAAGAAATTTTGTCAATACATGTAGTAGTTTTTTCGGTTACCGGACATAATCCCAACGGACATAATCCCCTACTTCGTAAATGGGGATTATGTCCCCTACTTCGTAAATGGGGATTATGTCCCCTACTTCGTAAATGGGGATTATGTCCGAAAATTTTTCGGTCATAATCCCCATTTTGGGCATGGGGGTTATGTCCGCAAATTTTTCGGACATGAGGGTTATGTCCGCAAATTTAAATTAAGATTGAACAAAATTTTTGCAATAATCCATTTAAAAAATTTATATAGTGTTGGATGTTATAGACTGATCCGCGGCCCAAGGCCGCCGCGAAGCCGGTGTTGGATTTTTGGGAGTTTTAAATCCTGAGCTGCAGCCGCAGGCCGCCCATTACCCCTACTCTTATGAAAAATTACTGTGGCTAGCAAACTCGGTGTTGGATGTATTATAGACTGATCAGCAGCTGCAGGCCTCCGCGGAAACGGTATTGGAATTTTTGGGAGTTGTAAATCCTGAGCTGCTTCTGATGTCAATAACAAAATATCGTTATGGGGACTATGTCCATTTTTTCCTGGGGATTATGTCCGAAATAATAAAATTTTTAAGTGTTTTTTTTTTTCAATTACAAAGGCGAATGTCGCCTTAACGGCATAACGTGGCACAACTCTAGCACAATTCAGCACAACTATTTTTTTATTTTTTTTTTTTTTTTCAAAAATGGTATGCGAAATTGGTACTTTTCCAAATAAACTTTTTTGTTATTTGAGTTATTTTGTTATTTGGAGTTATTTATTTTAAATTTACGGCACAGCGTGGCACAACTCTAGCACAATTTACATTTTTTTTGGATCTATAAAAAGTTCCGAAAATTCAAAAATAAGTAATGGTTGGTCCAATTCGGATCTGAAAAATTTGTTTTGCTTATAAAATTTTAGTTATTGGAATTTTTTTTTTTTTAATTTACGGCACAACTCAGCACTATTTTTTTTTAAATTTCAAAAATGGCTGGACTAATTTGGATGCGACATGGGTTTTTTTCCAAAGAAACTTTTTTGTTATTAAAATTTTTTTTTAAATTTACGGCACAACCCTAGCAAAATTCAGCACAACTATTTTTTTTTTTTTAAATTTAAAAAATTGCTGGGCTAACTTGGATGCGAAATTGGTACTTTTCCTGGTTATTTTTTATAAAAAAAAAATATCAGTTTCTATGTTTTGGGGGTCGCTGACTCTAAATCTGAAAACGATTTTTTAAAAATCAAAATGGCGGATCCAAAATGGCGGACAATTTTCTTAAAAATTAATTATATCACGACAAAATTGTGGTTAAGGGGGTTTTTGAGGTTGCTGATTTCGGTTTTGGTATCATGTTTTTGTAAACAAAATGGCAGATCCAAAATGGCGGACAATTTCTTTAAAAATTGACTATGTCACAACACCTTTGTGGCTTAGGAGTTTTTTGAGGTCGTTGATTTCGAACTCGGTATCATCTTTTTTGTAAACAATTGAGGGGGTTAGAAGCAAAGGGGTACAAGTGCCAATTTATGAAAAATTGAGTTAAGCACGGAAATATATAGAGCGAGCATTAATCTATTTGAGAAAAAAATAATAATTTAACTTTTAAGGTCCTAAGCCTCTGTAGGGCACCATTAAGAAAAGCCAATTAACACAATTACAGTTTTGTTTAGAAGCAAAGGGGTACAAGTGACTTTGAACTTTTTTATATAGGAAATAAATAGTAAAGTTAATGGTGCATAACAGCTCACATAGCCTAAGAAAGAAAGAATTATTCCAATTTTAAGAATCCTTAAAGAATTCTCTGTTAAATGTATTTTTCAAAATTTTTCTAAGGGTTCTCTTTCAGAAGTTATTAGTGCTTTACTAAAAGCCTTTGTACTTGTACCCCTTTGCTTCTAAACGATTGAAAAATTATTTTTTATATTAGAACAAAAATATTTAATTCAAATTTTTAAAATAAATAACTAGTATTAGAAGTAAATAGTAGTGGTAGCAGTAGAAGTAGAAATAGCATCTAGCTAATCTGAATCGATATCTTCATTAGGTGTGCTTTTTTCATGCTTCAGGCAATTATAAAAACTATGATGAACTGGTGGCAAATACTCGATTAATTTTTCAAATTTTCGTATTTTTCGGTTTTAATTGGCAATGATTCGGTATGTAACACATCAAGATCAATCGAATTTTTTGATAATGAACGATCTGACTTTCTTATTCCTAGGTAAATTTTTTGGAACAGAATGTTTTCTTCCAACGAATTTTTGTAAAATAAAGTGAAAGGTTCTTCTTTCCTAAAATGAAGCCACTGCATCTAACGGATGTCCTTAATTTGCTTGTCCGAAACTATTTGGTTCATGTTGTCAATAGAACGGAAATATTTTTGTTGCATTTTATGCACTGTAAATTTTCGACAGGATTTTTTGACAATAGGTATTAATCCAATCGTCAGGAAGAAAAACATACTCAATCAAGTGCTTGAAGGACGTAGCGTAAAAGGCATGACCCTATCTCTTGGGATCCTTTATTGGCTTCACCTTCATGCCACATAAACATTGAAGCTTGCTGGGTGCCTCAATTGTGTATTCCAAAATTATGTGTCCATAATTGGCGCAAATAAAAAATTTTGCTGCATGTTTGTTCAGGTGTAGGTAGTGTTTTTTCTAAATCAAAACAAATTGCATGTACAGCTGTTGAAACACTTTTGATTAACATTTTAGCCGATTCCTTAGATTTTTTTTGCTAAATCTACTGTGTACAAATGTTTTTCTTTTTGTATTATACTGTTAGCGACTACTTCCTGGTCCACGCTGTATTTGATTTTTGTTTCTAAACTATCACAAGTAGCGTAGGTGTCAGAATGTGAACGCTTGAACCGTAGATTAAAGTGCGTATTAAATATTTGGCGGTAATGTGCCTTTTTTAATGGGTCTTCGATTTTTTTAAGGCAAAATTCAATATAAGGATCATACATTTTGCTTAAGTTTAAATTTGGTGTCAAATATTGTGTTTGTTCATTTCGGTGCCTTGAATAATGGCTTGAGTATTTCGGAAAAGATTGGATGAGCTGTTTAACAAAATCAACATGACATTTTGGAATTTTATTTGCCGGTAAATGTGTTCCCCGTAGGTCAGGTGAAGTTATTACAGTAGGATTTTTTTTTCCTAGCAAGTGTTTAGTGTTTTTAGCAAAAAAAAATTTTGCAAATGCACTTGCCTTTCATTTCAAGCTTAACACTGACTGTTTTTTTAGATGAGATAGTTGCTAAGCTCTTCTTGGGACACAATTTTTTTTACAGGAGATTAGAAATGCAGTTTGCAAGTTCCAAGAACCAAGACCCCAAAGTAGTTGCACAATATTTGAAGTATTGGCTAATGACAAGTGACAATAAAAAAATAAGTACAAGTCTTAGATTCAACGCAAAGTGCAAACGTGGAGAAAATTGGCTGTTTTAACTGCGTTGGATGGGTTACACTTATTTTCTCACGTGAATTTAGTCACAGAAAAAAAAAAGAAAAAATAAAGCAAGTCCTTTTGAAGAACCTAATTCAGTTTTTAAAAAAGGATATAAAATCGAATAAATGAATTTGGCGACTAAGCCACAGATTATCCCAGAATTGTGCTTATAAGCATACTAAAATATAAATCATATCCAATTCATTAACAACAAACCTACATACATTCTATCTTAGGTTAAATTTAAATAAGTAAAATATTTTTGTTCAAATACGAAAATTTATTCACAGATGTTTAGAAGCAAAGGGGTACAAGTGCAGTAGGCTTTCAGTAAAGTATTAATAACTTTTTATTGGTGATGCCTAGGCAATTTTTGAAAAATACGTTAGATAGGGGATATTTCAGAGGTTCTAAAATAAGTTAAGTTTAAATATTTAACCCACACTGCAATTTACTAAATAACATTGACTTTAACTTTGTTTTGCTCAAAATTTACTTTTTGTCACTTGTACCCCTTTGCTTCTAACCCCCTCAATTATTTTTTATATCACACTAAAATTGTGGTTAAGGGGGTTTTTGAGGTTGCTGATTTCGAATTCGGTATCATCAAAATGGCGGATCCAAAATGGCGGATCCAAAATGGCGGACAATTTTCTTAAAAATTAATTATATCACGACAAAATTGTGGTTAAGGGGGTTTTTGAGGTTGCTGATTTCGGATTTGGTATCATTTTTTTGTAAACAAAATGGCGGATCCAAAATGGCGGACAGTTTCCTTAAAAATTGACTATATCACAACAACTTTGTGGCTTAGGAGTTTTTTGAGGTCGTTGATTTCGAACTCGGTATCATCTTTTTTTAAACAATTATTTATTTATATCACACTAAAATTGTGGTTAGGGGGGTTTTTGAGGTTGCTAATTTCGAATTCGGTATCATCTTTTTTGTAAACAAAATGGCGGATCCAAAATGGCGGACAGTTTTCTAAAAAATTGATTATATCACGACAAAATTTTGGCCTATATGGGAGGTGGGCTTGACCTTGATTTGATTACGTCCATTTTCACCAAATGACTTAATTATATCTATACTAACTCAGATATTAAATATTATTTTTGTACTTGAAACATTTACGAAGTTATAGCGAATTTCAATTTTTGGTTAAATAGCAGGTGGACGTGTCCTTGACCCAATAATGCCCATTTTCACCAAATGACTTAATGCTATCAATACGAACTCAGATATTAAATACTATTGTTGTTCCTTAAATATTTACGAAGTTATGGCGATTCCAAATTATTGGTTATACCGGAGGTGGGCGTGTTCTTGTCCCGATCACGTTCAATTTCAAGAAGTGACCTAATGCCATCTATAGGGTAGTTCCATGGTAACTCGCGTTACAATTAGAATATTTTTTAAGAGTTTAATGGAGCTTTTGAGGCTCAGCCTTTGGATTAACTAATAAAAATGGATTCATTATAAACAAAATACTTTGTTCTTGTTGCATATTAGTTGAAATTTTCAGTGATTACTTAATATTTAACCAGTAAAATAGTGAATAGTGCTGGTAACTCGCGTTACCATTTTTGGACAACATGTTCAGAGCGTAAATTTCTTTCTCAAGTTTCTGCGAAATTTGTGGGTAAATTTCTTTACATTAGACATAAATAAAGGCAGCAGGATATCAATAAGTATTTCTTTATTAGAAACAACAATATTAAATGGTATTTTTTAAAATAATGCAAAAATTATGTGGTACCTCGCGTTACAAAAAAATTGGTAACTCGCGTTACTATCGATTTTTAGACCAATACAGAGGGCCGTTTCAAGTTCATAGGTATAAAAATTAAAATTGGGTCAAAATACAAGAATAATAAAGAACTACTTCTGGCTTTTATGCACACGAACCAAAACTAGATCAAAACTTAATAATTGTTTAACTAAGGGCCGTTTTCTCAATGTTCGGTTAAGCCATAATCAGAACTTTAACCAGCAGTTAGAAAGAAAAGCGTTTTTTCAATATCTGGTTAGTAGTAATCAGTTTTTCAAGTTCTGATTAAGTTAACGGCAAGATGCTGTTCCGGTTAGTTTCTAATCAGAAGAACAATTCACAAAAAATATTTTTATTTTAAATGAAAATTAAAAGTTGTCATAAAATTAAGGGGTTCTTCAACGAAGTGGCGTTTACGGCAAAATAATACTAAGCAGACGATATGTTTTTCATGTTGAAGCAAAGTAAGTTCGTATCCAGTTAACGATTTTTTACAAAAGATATTTAATATTATTTTTGTATTTGAAATATTTACGAGGTTATAGTGATTTTAAATTTTTGGTTGTATGGGAGGTGGGCGTGTCCTTGATCCGAACACGCCCATTTTCAGCAAATAAATAGATGCTGCTAATACTATATCAGAAATAGAATTTTATTGTTTTTCCTCAAACACTTTGGTTGTTATTAGTTTTAAGAAACTGGAGCGTTGCGAGAATACAGAAAAGTCGCTGAAGAAAAACTCATCGTAGTCCATGAAGGGGAGTGATGGGGGAGTCAAATAAATGCGTAGAACCTTCAGAGAACCTCATATTACACATTTAAATAATCTAACCGTTGCAACTCCATAAAACATTTTAGTTACAGTCTACAGAGTGCCAAATTCGTAAATTTAGGAAATGAAATTAGAAATTTTTTGTGATGATCCGGATTTCCTTTTTATATTAAAAAAAAAACTAACATCTAAGTACGCAAGTCTTCAGAAAATAGATCAGATTATCCTCACCATAAGTTTCAGGAGGTAAGATTATTTAGTTTTAAAGATACACTCATTTAAATTTTCACATATTTTAAAAGATTTTTGTAAAAAATTTTTGTTATTGGAAATTTTTTAAATTTGCGGCTCAACTCTAGGACAATTCAGCACAACTTTAATTTTTTCAATTTTCGAAAATGGCTGGGCTTTCTTGACATTCGTGTGGGTTGGTTTTTTTTTTTAATTATGAAAACCCATAAACTCAAATATTGAAAGCTAATTTTGAATTTTTCGGACCTTCTGATATCCCTCTCTACTCGTCGAAGAGAGTGGACGTGTTGTGAAGTCGCTGTGTATTGTATTATAAGTTTTATTAGTATATATAAATTTCTTTTATTTTGTGTATGTAAAGGATTAAATACAGTCAAGATAACTTTACTTCAATGAATGATATCTCGGAATGTAATGATCCGATTGGAAAAGTTAAAAGGCAACAAATAATCAGCAAGACAACAGCTATTCGTTGACGTTAACAAAAGCCAATTACACTACTTCATGGGTACTAGGCATGCGCTTTTTTTACGATTTACTGATTTTCGTTGATGCCGCCCCCTGAAATCCTTCTAATGGTCATAAAAACACGGCGATCGGATAACGATAACCCGGCCCTCAATAGAGGTCAAGGTCAAGTTAAGGTTTCAGACAAAAAATAATGAAAATTTTTTTTAGCTTAATTAAATTAGTCAAAGCATAATTTTATCTTATAGCAAATTGAAATACCTTTCTAACAAGCTATAATTGTTTAATATCGGGTAATTAATACGAATTCTATGAATTTTAGCAAAATTGCCGCAAAATACCATATGTAGTATTATGACCATTAGAAGGATTTCAGGGGGCGGCATGAACGAAAATCAGAAAATCGTAAAATAAGTGCATGCCTAAAAGCCATATTAGTGAGCTGGTACCATCAGAAGATTTTACAAACTAGTTGATTAGGTTATTTTTTTTTTTATAAAGTCAAATAGGTTTTTTGAAATGTTTTACCTTCACTTTTATGATATTGTATTAACTTAAATATTTTTATGTATAAATTATTAACTAGAGAAAGAATAATTCTTGAACTCTTTGAATTATTATTATATGTATTAGGGGTCTGCACAAGACATCTTGAAATAAAGTGTACTTTTTTTTACTCCCACATTTTACACCGAACTGATGCATTTGATCCAAAAAATTCAAGATTCAAATCATCATGTACACTGATTTCATTTTGGAACTATTTACATTGTCTTGTTTTATCAGTGTGAAAAATAAACTTGGTTCTAAAAAATACATCAGTGAACTCTATTTTATAAAAACAAATACTTCAGGTCACTGTAAAACGTGCGAGTAGAGAAACCACATAAAATTTTTGATATGGTAACACTTGCAGAATTGTAGTAGCTTTCATACATTTACGCGAGAGAGAGAGAGCGTAAACAAAAAAGAGGCACAAGAAGAGAGCGATAAACTACTCTTATCACACCATTAGCATTTAGTAGTGTACACTACTACTACAGTATGCAACTAAAATAACTGAAATAAATCAAACAAGACAAATTAGCACAGTATTTGTTTATTTTCTTTCAAATTCTAGTTCTGTCAAGACATTTACACACGACACTGAACTGGAGCATTTGATAAATAAAAAACGGGTACAAAATATAACGTATCTTGAAACGAAATGTCTTAAAAAGCAAACAAGACGTCTTGTGCAGACCCCTTATATGTATTAACCTTTTGTAATGTTATATTAATAAACTAATTGAATTGAAAAAACAAATTGAAAATTTCTGCTGCTTCTTCTGGCACCACTGATTTAAGTGGATTTTTTAGGCAGAGCTTAAGAGCTGTCATACGGAGGGACCGCTTCCCACCAGCTCTAACCAATGCAAAATCGCTTCTTTCTTCAACAGATGCACACAGTATGAATTTATCTACTGTTAGACGTTCTATCTATGCAAATGAAACTGGGCCTAATCAAAGCAAAATACTTTCTACACAAGTTCCTTGTCCATACTTTATGCGTTAATATGGTTTGAAAAAAAATTGTCCAAGAATAGAGAAATAGAGCGAAACCGTGAAATAAATTTATGTTGTTTTAAAGAATGAAGTTCAAAAATATATAATTAAAAAATAAACTCAACCATATCACTAGCAAATGTTAAATTTTGTCGAAACCATGAATTGGGGAGTTATTTTTCAAAAGGGCGTAAAACCATGTTAAACAAATTTTTAGTAATGAGAAAAAACTTTTATGGGCTGTTTACAATAACATTTTTTTTTTTTAATGTCTCCTGCATTACAGTGCGTTGACCAAAGATTCTAATCCCCTTAACATTTTTGTTGTAACATATTTGCAGTAATTGCAAAAAGTATAAAAAAATATTTGGAAATAAGCCCTTTTGTTCTGAAACGTTTGGAAATAAGCCCTTTTGTTTCAAAATCACTCTTATTTCACCATTTGGAAGTTTATTTTGATGTCTATGGGCATGGTATGTAAGCACCTATATACAATAGCCTGGGGCATATAAAAAATATTAAAAGTTTTTTTGGCCACTATTCAAAATACGTCTTTTTGTATCAAACTCTAAAAGTTTCTATGAAATTATATGGAAATAAGCCCTTTTGTTCTGAAATGCGACTTTTGATCACGATTTTATTTAGAAAAATGCATTTTTTGTGATGAATTTTGGACTAGAGGATGCATTTTAGCATGGTAATGGCGATGGCATCCTTAGGTTTGTTCGAAGTTGGAAGTGGTTTTACGCCCTTTTGAAAAATCACTCCTCAATTTATTTTGAAGTATTTTACATTTATTTATTTTTTAAAGTTACTTGTTCATCGTAACTCTAAAGGTTGTTAATTTAATTAATTTAATTAATTTAATTGAATTAAGTCCCCGGAAAATTTGTATAAATATCCTCCACATAAAAAATTAACATTGAGTTATTTGTAATGTCTTAAAAAGGTTTAAATTGCAACTTCTTTAATCCTTAATTAAAAAAGGTATATTTATTTTAATCAAAATCTTGAAAAGGTTACTCCCAGCTTTACAGTAGTTGAAGCGCCTTGTCACGATGGTTCAACAGTATTAGGAAAATTTTTAACAATTACTGAAATATACTATTTTGGTCATTTTCTTCTTAAAAAACTTCTTTATGGCGTTAAATATTTCCAAAATATTTAAAAACGATACCAACTGTGACTATCAAACTGACAATCACCTTACTCAGAGCAAAATGCGATAGTTGATAGTCAACAATCAAAAATCAAAGTTGATAATCACCTTGCACAAAGGAAATGTGTGATTTTTGATAATCAACAATCAACTTTCACCTTAGCCGATTCCACTCCAGTCTTTGTTATAAGGCCCGCTCCTAAGATAATCTTTGATGCAACCGTTATTTTCCCATTATTACGACAAAGTACTGCACCTTAGTGGGCGTCCAAGAAAGTGAGAGGAATGACAGAGACGCAGTCAGAATATCCATCTCATCAGTTTTGATTTGGGATGCGCAGTTCAAAGCACTCTATATATGATGGTTATATTGATATTATTAATATCGGCGTTTTACCTAGCAAAAGTCATATATTATGATGATTCTGCAGATTTTAATCGTTCTAAATCGCTAGATATCCCACTCTCCATAATGTCTTGCTTTATATTTTCGATATATTTACAATAATGAGATACTTATTTTTGCATTAGCAAAGTAATGACCTTTTGGGAATTAAGTCAAGCAAATGGATGAGCACCAGCCCCAACCACAATCCTATTGAGAATGTATGTGTCAATTTAAAACGAAAAGTGTGTCAGTAAAAACCAAATAATCTGTGTTTTAGACGGCAGCGTGTTAACAAGGTGTTAACCAAGATCTTCTAAAACGACTTTCTGTGCTATCTTCTTTTTCTTGTTTTGTTTTACTTCTTATTATTGTTTTGCTTTTCTGAAACATCAAGAGCCATCGAACTATAAAATTGTGGACCAATATTTTCAGTAGGTTTAAAGTTAGCGGAGTATTTGGAAAAACATCACAAATTTCGCATTGACCGAAAAAGGGAAAAACAAAATTCAGGGTTGTCATCTTTTACAGTTTTCTGTAAATTTTACCAAAATGTTTCTCCCTTTGGCCCTATGCTCCTCCTATGAGTTAAAGGAGAATCCATCCAATGTTTCTCTCTTTTAACACATTCTTATAGCTGGAGAGCCACTAAAAACAACTTTGCGTTTCTAAAAGCTGATTTTGTTACAGTTGGTTATAGTAATTGTGTACATCAATAATCTGTCGGTCAGTCAACCGAACTGTAGAACAGGCGCCTGCTATATGGCGTCAAACATGTAAAATTTCGATTTTACTGCAATCAATTTCTAAAAGCTGAAACTTCTTATACACATTATATAATGCATACAAATAACAGTTTTGTCGGTCAGTCAGTTAAATGTTAGAACGTCAGCAAGCTCAACAAAACAAAAAAAAAATGGTTTCTAAGAAATTTTAGTAATAGTAATAGACGTAAATTGTTCAATTATCTTTATATGCGTGAAACCATTTTTGCAACATATCTACAGGCGTCTGGCATTATTATTTTTTTATTCGGATCCTTTAAAACACAATTCAAATTAAATTTATTGACACCAATGGAAACATTATTTCATAATTGACTTTAAACAGTGAAATCTTTAAATTGATGTTATAATGCAATAATGATATAACCATTTTTTATTTTTTATTTTTTTTTTTTTTTTTTGTTGAGCTTGCTGACGGAGATTGTTCTATGTACAATATAGTTGACTGACTGCTTTATTTGTGGTTAATACACAATTTAGTACCCCTAAAAAAAATTTCAACTTTTAAAAACCATTTTTTTTTAACCCTACACAAATTTTCAGCTTTTAGAAACCATTTTTTTTTTTGTTTTGTTTTGTTGAGCTTGCTTACGGAGATTGTTTTACAATATAGTTGACTGACTGCTTTATTTGTGGTTAATATGCAATTAAGTACCCCTAAAAAAAATTTCAGCTTTTAGAAATAATTTTGACTTGATTCATTTATAGCACATATATTGAGGCTGGCTGACTAGCCCCGTTCTAACATTTAACTGACTGACCAACAAAACTGTTATTTGTATGCATTATATAATGTGTATAAGAAGTTTCAGCTTTTAGAAATTGATTGCAGTAAAATCGAAATTTTACATGTTTGACGCCATATAGCAGCCGCCTGTTCTACAGTTCGCTTGACTGACCGACAGATTATTGATGTACACAATTACTATAACCAACTGTAACAAAATCAGCTTTTAGAAACGCAAAGTTGTTTTTAGGCGCTGGCTCTCCAGCTATAAGAATGTGTTAAAAGAGAGAAATATTGGATGGATTCTCCTTTAACTCATAGGAGGAGCATAGGGCCAAAGGGAGAAACATTTTGGTAAAATTTACAGAAAACTGTAAACTGTAAACTGTTTTTATTTTGTCACGACCTCAGAAATACTTGGAATGAATCGTACGACATCTCAAACATTTCACTTTGAGTCAAGGTACAGAAAAAAATAATATGTCATACTTAACATCAGACATACATTGTTCTCTTAGCTAAAATACGCGCAAGAAACAATTTTCCAAATTTCACCCCACCGTTAAACTTTATAACCACTTTTTGGATTAAACTTGTTGTCCCAAGGTCATAGAAAAATCGTCAGCAAGCTCAACAAAACAAAAAAAAATGGTTTCTAAGAGCTGAAAATTTTTTTAGGGGTACTTAAGGGGCCATCCATAAATTACGTCACACGTTAATGGGGGGGAGGGTATCACCGTAATGTGACATAGTGTGACAAGGGGCAGAAGGGGTCAAAAGCTTTGTGACGTCACATGTTAAAATTTAAAATACCAAAACACGAAATTTACATTTGAATAAAAAATTTAAAAAATTTTCGAACTTGATCTATATTTATTAATAATTTAGCACTCTCGCTATGAGATAATCTTTCAAGCAACAACATTTAACTTCTAAAGCGGCGTTGTAATGCAAGTGAGACACTAAAATTCACAAGAGTTCTGAATGGTAAGGGTTTAGTTTTAAGTGCTCGCTCGCTTTTCCACTACTCCGCGCGTCGGTTGTTTGCGAGACCTTTGACAAGTGCCACAACACGCGCCGGCGCAGTGACTTCAATACATTGCTATTGTTTATTTGAGAATTGACTTTCGCTGAGTGACAGTCATAGTTTTCTCCGTTAAACTATTTTTATACTTTTAATTTATTAAATAATTTTAAAATGAACAAAAAGATTGATCTAGGTAGTCTTTACCGCAGACTTTTTGATGTCTACAGTGCAGCCTATGCTGACAAAAAAAAAAAAAAAACAAATCATACAAGATGAAGTTAATACCCTATGGAAAAGTTTAAAAAGCAGTGATAACATTGAAGATGAGACGGAATCAAAAATTAAAGAGTTACAAGTAAAACTGACGAAAAAAAGTGACACTCTTGAGTTTTTTTTCAAAAAATCCTTCTTCGTCAAAAGCATTGGCACTCGTAAAGCCACAGGACAATAAAGTAAGTTTAAAATTTATAATGCAAATAACTAAGCTAATTCAGTTAGACATTTTTCATCTAGACTGTTATAAAATAGTCCGTAACAAGTGTGTCTGTTTGTTCGGGGTTGTTATCAGATTGATTTTTATGCAGTTTTTTTTATTGTACTGTAGTTGGTAGTTTTAGAAACATTTAGTGAATAGTATCAATATGTATTTAATATATTCAATGTTCACTTTTAATTACAGGAGGACACTAAACAGAGTATTTCAGAAGAAATTAAAGACGTTTTGACAGAATCGAGTGGATGCCAATCACTTCAAATAGTATAGTGAAAAGATGGTGAAGGATCACCTGAAGCTGTGACTTACTCTGGGCCTACATATGTAGCAATTCGTAGTGGAAAACATTCATCTTCCAATGCAGAGACTCATGCCATCGACATTCATAAGTTTTCTGAATTACCGACTTTTGAAAACTTATTGAGAACCAGAGAAGGTTTTGTAAAACCTGTTTTTATTTTCACATGCGATGGTGGTCCCGATGAAAATCCACGGTACGAGCGGGTTATAGTTTCAGCTTTGAAACATTTTAAAGATTTTGATTTCGATGCAATTTTTATAGCTACAAATGCCCCAGGAAGGAGTGCATTTAACAGAGTTGAACGACGCATGGCACCTCTTAGTCGCGAACTTACTGGTGTAGTATTAAATCATGATGATTTTGGGTCACATCTTGATTCAAGTAATCGAACTACCGACTTGGAGCTAGAAAAACAGAACTTTGAAAGTGCGGGAAATGTGTTGGCTGATATTTGGAGCAACTTAGTCATTGATGAATTTCCTGTAGTTGCTGAATACGTTGTACCAACTGATACCAGACTGGATGCTGAACAAGCTATGATGTTAAAAAATAATGCTACTTGGTATTCTAATCACGTACGTGAGTCACAATATTTCTTGCAAATAGTAAAATGCGAGACTATCATATGTTGCCCAGCACGACGTTCTAGTCTTTGGCAATAATTAAAAGAAGGATTTTTACCACCACCTGTGTTAATTAAACAGAAATCAAAAGGTTACGTAGTCACAGGAAGTGATGACACCGAGGCTAAGTTTTCTCCATTATTCTTACAATTATCATTAAATCTCCGAGCATCATCACATTTGAAACAAGTTCCATACGATAGTTATTGTCCTACTTAGTGTCGAGTCATACATATCTAAAAGATCGTGTAGCGTATGTGGTCTATATTTTTCCTCGTATAAAGCCGCTAATCAACACAAACAATCACATAAAAAACAAGAGATATTACCTATCGAAAAAATTCGTCCTCAAAGAATTGCGGCTAGACGTCCCCGAGAAATTCTTTGTTTAATGAATGACGACGATGCTTTATGGATGGAAGAGAATGATGTTGACACTAAGGATGTTCCTGACGTTCAAATTCAGAACGAAAATGAAGTGCCTGATTTACCAGTAATAGCTAATATAAAGGAGTGGGTCCAAAGCCCGTGGACACAAGATGATTAAGTTTTTTATCTTAAATTAACATAATTAGTCGCTTGATGTTTCATAACTAGTCGTTTGTTCTTTCTGTTATCAGAAATATTTGATTTTATGTTAATTTTATTAAAGATTATTTAATAATAAGAAAAAAATGAAAATAACTGTTTTCTTTTGATTATTTTTAAATACATGCTTAAGTTTGGAAAATGTGTGACGTCACATCAGGGGGGGGGTCTAAAAATGTGACAACCTGTGACAAGGACGGGGGGGTCTAAAAGTTCTAAAATTCGTGTGACGTAATTTATGGATGGCCTCTAATTGTATATTAACCACAAATTAAGCAGTCAGTCAACTATATTGTAGAACAATCTTCGTCAGCAAGCTAAACAAAAGAAAAAATAAAAAATAAAAAAAAAATGGTTTCTAAAAGCTGAAATTTTTTTTAGGGGTACTTAATTGTATATTAACCACAAATAAAGCAGTCAGTCAACTATATTGTAGAACAATCTCCGTCAGCAAGCTCAACAAAACAAAAAAAAATGGTTTCTAAGAGCTGACAATTTTTTTAGGGGTACTTAATTGTATATTAACCACAAATAAAGCAGTCAGTCAACTATATTGTAGAACAATCTTCGTCAGCAAGCTCAACAAAAATAAATAAAAAATAAAAAAAAAAAATGGTTTCTAAAAGCTGAAAACTTTTTTAAGGGTACTTAATTGTATATTAACCACAAATAAAGCAGTCAATCAACTATATTGTAGAACAATCTCAGTCAGCAAGCTCAACAAAAAAAAATAAAAAAAAATTAAAAAAAAATAAAAAAAAATTTTAAAAAATAAAAAAAAATATAAAAAAAATAAAAAAATTGTTACTGAAAATTTTTTCAGGGGTACTTAATTGTATATTATCCACAAATAAAGCAGTCAGTCAACTATATTGTAGAACAATCTTCGTCAGCAAGCTCAACAAAACAAGTTGTGTCGACTAACTGAACGAAGGTGGACGTGCCGCGCGGTCCCCTGTTTTAAATTCGTTACTATTTAATGTTCTTTTTAATGTTAAATGTTTGTGTTTTATGTTTGTGTTTTAAAATAAATAATTTTACCGTGCCGCGCGGCCTAATAAAAATAAAAACTTAAATTAAAATAACTAATACGGCCAACTAAACACTCAAAAAAAAAAAAAAAACAATATAAAAAAAAATTAAAAATTGACAACAACATTAGCTGCAGCTGAAAACAAAAAATAATAAAAAAAAAAAACAACCGCAATCGACGCAAACCAAGCAAAGGGCTTTTCTATAGCTTCAATTGCTTGTACTGTTGTTGTTTTTGTTTTTTTTTTTTTCACATTCCGTCTTCTCCCTTTCCCATACAGTTGTTGGTGTGATTAAGACTGAACTAAGAGCGTAAAGTGTTTGTGCGACAAGGCATAACACTGTCGTACAGCATTTTATTTGCGCTCTTTTTGTATTTTTGATTACACCATCAATTGTTAAATTTTTCTTAACACTACGGGTGTCCCAGATGTCGGAAAATTTTCGTATAGATTTTTGCAACATCTGTGGCTTGAGGGCGAATTTTTTTTCTGTCTATGCCCATGTCTCTAGTATTAGGCCTCAAATAATGGCTCTAGGTGAAACCCAGGTGTGTTCGGATGCAGATCCGCTTGATTTTCATATACCTGGATATTACTTATTGCCATTGTTCTCTGCCCATAGGGGTCTCGCCCTTTATATTCGCAGCGATGTTGCGTACCAGTGCCAGCAGCAATTAAACACGACGGACGCCGAATTTAGCTCCATGTGGATTAAGTTCAAAGTCCACTCGCACATCCTGCATTTTTGCTTCATTTATAGAAGCCCAAATTTAGGGAGGAATCCTACTTTTGACAAAGTGGACTTCCTCTCTGATTCGATTTCCCAGATTTTGGAGTCGTACCCGGGCAGTGAAATCGTTGTTGCTGGAGATTTCAATGTCCATAACTCCAATTGGCTGCGCCATTCCAGTCGTACAACTCCTGAAGGCCGTTATGTTGAGCTCTTTGCCGAGTTAAACCAACTAACTCAACTAGTGAATGACCCCACATATATACCTCGTGTTGGGGGGCATAGCCTTAGTATTCTAGACCTTTTTCTGACGTCGCATGATGAGAAATATGATGTTTCTGTCTCTGCACCTCTTGGTAATTCGGACCATTGTACCATTTCTGCTGCTTTTTCATATACTAGCTTGGACCCCGTTTTGCCCAAATCCCCGAAACGAACGGTATGGCTTTGTGATAAAGCAAATTGGGATGCGTTAAATAATTTTTATCGCAGTTTCAATTGGAAATTGTGTTTCGCTGACAGAAACATAAATGCCGCGGCTTTAATGGTACAGGAAATTATTTTATTGGGTATGAGGTCCTTCATTCCTAATAAAAAAGTTAGCATCAAACCTAAGGACCATTCTTGGTTTAATGAGACTTGCAGTCAGGTCCAAAGAGGAAGCGTTTCAAAAATGGCGTTTCAAGAGGAATGCCGATACTGAAAGACTTCGCAGTGAGGCTAGAAATCGCTGTAATGCCACGATTCTGCGCGAAAAGCATCTTCACGAGCTCGAAATGCGTAAAAGAATCCTTTTACTACCGAAAGGTAGTAAAAACTTTTGGTCGTTTGTTAAGAGAGTGAAGAATCAGTCTTCATCGTCTATTCCAACTCTCTTAATGAATGACCAAATCTTCACTGATTCCGTTGATAAAGCTAATCTTTTGGCTAGCATCTTTTCTAAGAATGCTACTCTGCCTGATAGCAATCAACTTCCGCCCAACATCGAGAGAAAGTCCTCGGCTATGCCAAGAATCTTCTTTCGAACTAGGGCGGTAAAAAATGTCCTTGCTAACCTCAATATTAACAAAGCGTCAGGGCCGGATGGCATATCAGCCCATGTGTTGCGAAAGTGTGCCGCAACACTGGCTCGCCCATTAAGGAATTTATTTAGCATTTCCTACACTTGTGGTGAATTTCCATCATGTTGGAAGGTTGCTAATGTCCAGCCAGTACCAAAAAAAAGGCGAGGCTACCAACCCCAATAATTATCGGCCCATTGCAATATGCTCAGCGCTCTCCAAAGTTATGGAAAGCGTTATAAACTTTCACTTTATGAATTATCTGGAGTGCAACGAATTACTTAATGATCGCCAATATGGCTTCAGGAGAGCTCGCTCTACTGGTGACTTAATGGCGTTCGTCACTGAGAGGTGGAACCAATGTGTCCACCTTCTTGGTGAAAGTATGGTTGTTGCTCTGGATATTTCTAAAGCTTTTGATCGTGTGTGGCATAGCGCCCTCGTAACAAAACTAATTGCATATGGCGTCGGTGATTCCTTCGCTCGTTGGATAACGAGCTTTTGCAGTGGCCGCTCTATTCGTGTTGTCGTAGACGGTTCCACATCTAGCGAATACTCCATTAACGCTGGAGTTCCTCAGGGTTCGGTCCTATCCCCGTCTCTTTTTCTTGTTTTCATCGATGACCTTCTGTCATCGACCATTAATCCAATCCACTCCTTTGCGGATGACAACAGTATTTGTCATTCATATTGCTTCAAAAAGCGTCCAAGCTCTGAGGAGATTGAGAGAAAAAGGCGGTATATGAATGCCACACTCACAAATGACCTCAAAACAATCTCCGAGTGGGGTCGAGCTAATCAAGTCGAATTCAACGCTAGCAAAACCCAATGCTGTCTGTTGTCTCACAGACGAGTGGATTGTCCCCCTCCACCCCTCAATATGGCCGGCGTAGACATTATGAGATCAGCAACTCTTGACGTTCTGGGCATATCGATTCAAACTGATCTGAGGTGGACGGACCATGTTTTCGATGTGTCGAAAGAAGCGGCCAAGTGTTTAGGTTATCTAAAATGGTGCAAGAAATACTTCACTCCTGTTGATCTTCGGACTGTCTATTTCGCCTATATTAGACCTAAGCTAGAGTACAATTCGCACATCTGGGCCGGGGCTCCAAAAACTACTTTGGAGCTGCTAGACAGAGTTCAACGTCGTGCGATGAAGTTGATTGGGGATGCGGATGTTGCATCCTCTATTGATTCTCTTGAACACCGCCGTAACGTTGGGTGTGTTACTCTTTTTTATAGATATTACCATGGGATGTGCTCTAGAGAAATTTATGGGCTGGTTCCATCAGTTCGTATATTTTCTCGCAGCACTCGGGCGTCCCATCAGGCCCATCCCTACTGCATTGCAACGGTGTTTAACAGAACATCGCACCATCGTGATAATTCGTTCTTTGGTCGTACGATTAAGTTATGGAATAATCTCCCTGCGAGCGTTTTTCCCGACAGTTGTGACATCGGTAGATTTAAGAAAAATGTTCATCGACACTACTCCTCTTTTCCTCCATCCCTCTAACCTATTTCCTTTTCTACAAATCAACACCGTGCATTGCATTTATAGGGGCTATCCCCTGAGCGTTGGTTAAAGTAATAAAAAAAAAAATAAAATAAAAATGGTTACTAAAAGCTGAAAACTTTTTTAGGGATACTTAATTGTGTATTAACCACAAGTAAAGCAGTCAGTCAACTATATTGTAGAACAATCTCCGTCAGCAAGCTCAACAAAACAAAAAAAAAATAAAAAAAAAAATGGTTACTAAAAGCTGAAAACTTTTTTAGGGATACTTAATTGTGTATTAACCACAAGTAAAGCAGTCAGTCAACTATATTGTAGAACAATCTCCGTCAGCAAGCTCAACAAAACAAAAAAAATGGTTTTTAAATGCTGAAAACTTTTTTAGGTGTACTTAATTGTATATTAACCACAAATAAAGCAGTCAGTCAACTATATTGTAGAACAATCTCCGTCAGCAAGCTCAACAAAACAAAAAAAAAAAAAAAAATGGTTTCTAAGAAATTTTAGTAATAGTAATAAACGTAAATTGTTCAATCATCTTTATATGCGTGAAACTATTTTTGCAACATATCTACAGGCGTCTGGCATTATTATTTTTATATTCGGATCCTTTTAAACACAATTCAAATTAAATTTATTGACACCAATGGAAACATTATTTTATAATTGACTTTAAACAGTGAAATCTTTAAATTGATGTTATAAACTAAGAGCCAGCGCTTGGCTGACCCTCCTTATAGTATCAAAGCTGAATTTTTTTGTAGCTGTTCTTCCAATAGTAGATAAAAACTTTTGTTCTAGTGAAATACTGAAAGGTGGTGCCTTCGTGAGATATCGGGTGCAAAAGGTCGAGAAAAACAGTTTTTTGCAAATGTCTCGCTAACGGTTGCATCTACATAAAAATTTAGTTCCACAATTTTGTAGCTCGGAAAATTCGATATCGAAAATTGGTGCAAATTGTTTTCGTACGACATATAGTTTGGGAGATATGGTCCAGTGAAATTGAACTTTCCGATCCAACATATAAAATCCAAAATTTTTTTCTTTCTGTCGGTTTATTTTGTAGTTTCAAAGTATGCACCAAAATTCAAGACCGATTTCAATGTTGCACAAAAAGTTATTTCGGCACAAAGGTCGAGAAAATTAGTAACTCGTTAACGCTTATTTCTACAAAAAAATGGTGCTTCACAATTTTGTAGCTCGGAAAATTTCACACCGAAAAAAGATGCAAATTGTTATCGTGCGACCCACAGCTTAGGAGATATCCTATTTTATAGTATTTTGCGTTTACAATGTTCATAGTAATATGAATGTTGATTTTCAAATTTATATAACTACGCCTACGTCAAAGTATTATGGCTGAATTTTTTTGTGAGTACTCTTCTAATAAGGGCTACTAACTTTTGCTTTAGTCGAACCGTGACAGGTGGTGCCTTCGCGGGTATCAGGTGCGAAAGGTCGAGAAAATCGTTTTTTTTTTTTTAATGTTGGTTTTGAAATTAATATAACTATGCCTACGTCATAGTATCATGGCTGAATTTTTTTGTGGGTATTTTTCTAATAAGGACTACTAACTATTGCTTTAGTCAAACCATCGGAGGTGGTGCCTTCGCGAGATATCAGGTGCGAAAGGTCGAGAAAATCATTTTTTTAATGTTGATTTTGAAATTAATATAACTATGCCAACGTCATAGTATCATGACTAAATTTTTTTTTGAGTATTCTTCCAACAATGGGTACTAACTTCTGTTTTAGTCAATCCGTGCGAGGTGGTGTCTTCGTTAGATATGGGATGCGAAATGTGCATAGTAACTGGATGCATTTTCATCAAATTATACAAGCTAATTGATGTATGTATGTAATTCAAACGGCTTTGTTATGAAAATTTGTATTGAGTTAGATATTTTGCAAGGATCTGACATCCCCGGGACTATTTGAAAGTACAAATTATATGACAAAAAATTTATTCTTCGGAAAGAATTTTGAAAAATTTCTAATTTCATATTTATATGCAGGTACTTTTGAGATAATGTTATAATAGAATGCAAGCAATCAATCTCCCACCCCCTTCTCCATCTTCTGACAACAAACATAGAAGTAAGGTACAACCACTCCACATATATAAGATTTAGAAATTTTTAAAACTTCTTTCTGAAGAATAATATTTTTTGTCCTATAATTTGTTCTTTTAAATAGTCCTGGGGATGTCAGACCCTTGCAAAATACCTGACTCAGTAAAAACTTGCATCCCATATCTAACGAAGACACCACCTCGCACGGTTTGACTAAAACAGAAGTTAGTACCCATTGTTGGAAGAATACTAAAAAAAAAATTTTGTCATGATACTATGACGTAGGCATAGTTATATTAATTTCAAAACCAACATTAAAAAAAAAAACGATTTTCTCGACCTTTCGCACCTGATATCTCGCGAAGGCACCACCTGTCACGGTTCGACTAAAGCAAAAGTTAGTAGCCCTTATTAGAAGAGTACTCACAAAAAAATTCAGCCATAATACTTTGACGTAGGCGTAGTTATATAAATTTGAAAATCAACATTCATATTACTATGAACATTGTAAACGCAAAATACTATAAAATAGGATATCTCCTAAGCTGTGGGTCGCACGATAACAATTTGCATCTTTTTTCGGTGTGAAATTTTCCGAGCTACAAAATTGTGAAGCACCATTTTTTTGTAGAAATAAGCGTTAACGAGATACTAATTTTCTCGACCTTTGTGCCGAAATAACTTTTTGTGCAACATTGAAATCGGTCTTGAATTTTGGTGCATACTTTGAAACTACAAAATAAACCGACAGAAAGAAAAAAATTTTGGATTTTATATGTTGGATCGGAAAGTTCAATTTCACTGAACCATATCTCCCAAACTATATGTCGTACGAAAACAATTTGCACCAATTTTCGATATCGAATTTTCCGAGCTACAAAATTGTGGAACTAAATTTTTATGTAGATGCAACCGTTAGCGAGATATTTGCAAAAAACTGTTTTTCTCGACCTTTTGCACCCGATATCTCACGAAGGCACCACCTTTCAGGATTTCACTAGAACAAAAGTTGTTATCTACTATTGGAAGAACACCTACAAAAAAATTCAGCTTTGATACTATTAGGAGGGTCAGCCAAGCGCTGGCTCTCCGTCTATTATATTACAATAAAGATATAACAATTTTTTATTTTTTTATTTTTTTTGTTGAGCTTGCTGACGGAGATTGCTCTACAATATAGTTGACTGACTGCTTTATTTGTGGTTAATACACAATTAAGTACTCCTAAAAAAAATTTCAGCTTTTAAAAACCATTTTTTTTTTTTTAACCCTACAGAAATTTTCATTTTAGAAACCATTTTTTTTTTTTTGTTTTGTTGAGCTTGCTGACGGAGATTGTTCTACAATATAGTTGACTGACTGCTTAATTTGTGGTTAATATACAATTAAGTACCCCTAAAAAAAATTTCAGCTTTTAGAAATAATTTTGACTTGATTCATTTATTGCACATATATTGGGGCTGGCTGACTAGCCCCGTTCTAACATTTAACTGACTGACCGACAAAACTGTTATTTGTATGCATTATATAATGTGTATAAGAAGTTTCAGCTTTTAGAAATTGATTGCAGTAAAATCGAAATTTTACATGTTTGACGCCATATAGCAGCCGCCTGTTCTACAGTTCGCTTGACTGACCGACAGATTATTGATGTACACAATAACTATAACCAACTGTAACAAAATCAGCTTTTAGAAACGCAAAGTTGTTTCTAAGCGTTGGCTATTGGACTATTACGTCAGAGGTGTATCGTGTGTTTGTATTGTAGAATATTACCCACACATGGGTAATTTTTACTCTTTTGTTAAAAAGGTACACAAATTACACCCAAAACGGATGAATTTGAAGTCAGCATATACGACAGAAACATTTGCTATAAAATTTCACTTCTAGTCACTGAATACTAAAAAGTCGAAACTTCATCCCGAAAGCCTTAAAATCGTCAAAACCGGTGACTCTTCTTGCATTGCATTTTTATTAAACTATTTACGCATTATTCTATCCCGTGGTGTAGTTTTTCGTAAAATATTTTTGTAAAACACTTTTGTTTTACAGTTTTAGCTAAGTATGAGATATTCTTTTTTTTTCTTTACCTTGGCTCAATTTGAAAATTTTGAGATGTACGATTCATTCCGAGAATTTCTGAGATAGTAATAAATTAAAAACCGTATCATTCCGAGATTTTCCACGAGGTGGCTGGTTTTTATTTTGTCACGACCTCAGAAATACTTGGAATGAATCGTACGACATCTCAAACTTTTCACTTTGAGTCAAGGTACAGAAAAAAATAATATCTCATACTTAACATCAGACATACATTGTTCTCTTAGCTAAAATTCGCGCAAGAAATAATTTTCCAAATTTCACCCCACTGTTAAACTTCATAACCACTTTTTGGATAAAACTTGTTGTCCCAAGGTCATAGAAAAATCACATAAAGAACACTTTTCGAAAAAAACCCATTATATCCTGTTTTTGTGGGGTCTGTTTGACCCCTTTCCCCAAAAAAATAAAATGTTTTACAAAAATATTTTAAGATCAATTTCACTATGGACCATCCAAGTCAAGAAATGCTTCAAACTTAATAATGCGTAAAAAAAGTGTAATACAAAAAGTCTTCAACGGTTTTGACGATTTTATGGCTTTCGGGACGAAATTTTGACTTTTAAGTGTTCAGCGACTTGTAGTGAAATTTTATAGCAAATATTTCTGTGGCACATACAGAGTCCATATGCCCCCGTTTTAGGTGTAATTTTTGTACTTTTTTAAGAAAAGGGTAAAAATGGGTAAAAATTACTCATATGTGGGGGATGTAGAGGATTTTAGTTTTCTACAAAAATATTCCTCGTAATATCCTACAAAAAATTTGCTAACCACATAATACACTTCAAATGTAAGGATCGTATAGGTGGAAACTTTGACCCCCCTTAAAAAAATTTAGATGTAAACTTTCAAAACGCCATAACAAGTATATATTTTTTTTTTTTTTTGCTCAAAATCCATTGTCAGTACCTTCTTATTTTGGAAAAATAATAAAATTGTTGTTCAGTGTTATTGGAGTATGCTGAATTTATGTTTGGAAGACATCATTAATGGAAAATGAAGATTTGATATGAAAAAATCGCATTTTTAATACGGTTTTTCCGTAATACATTTTTTAAGCTTTGAACCGCTATAGCTCCGGTCAACGACCCAACTTCGGAAAATCGTTTGGTAGTCTTTTTCTACTTATCAGTTGTAATCGAGCTAGTTATATTGGAACCCATTCCAAATTTTGTGTTGAAGCGTGTGCATTTAAAAAGTCTTATGAAGACAAACAGTGATGGAACTCTTTTATAAAATGATAAAGATAACTTAAAGGCTAAATTTCGTAACAATATAAAAAAATTTGTATAAAATCACTTACAGTCATCACAAAATGAGCTTCCACAACATGGTATCATCACTGCGTCTGTAAAAATATCTTTGCAAATACTGCAAATAAGATTATCCGGAATTTTTTCATCATGTCTTGAGGTGGTTGACTCAGTTATATTAGGTTCAAACGATCTGAAATTTAAATATGTGAATCAAGTCCCTCTTGTTGCTTAACGCAAAAAAATTACCTGTCATCTTTTTCTCTAAAAGATTTTGGGATTCCGGTTGTTCTTTTCATTTCAATGTGGTCTTTTCCACTATATGGACAATTTTTTATCCAATGTCCCACCTTCTTACATTTATTACATCGATAGTTTGCTGGAACTTCTCCTACTTGCGGCTGACCTTTAACCTTTTGATAGCTTTGAAAAAAAAATATACCATATTATTTTCTTATTTAAAATTCTCGCGAAATTTTTTAATATTACACATCGAAAAGTGCACAAAAAATTCATTCATAATATAAAAGGAAACAATAAGCAAACTAACCCCCAAAATTCTTTTACTAATTAGAATGGCAAACGTAAAAAGATAGTGTTTGTTTTTAAAAAACCTTCTTAGCAACTTGAAGTAACTGAAACCAATTTTGGAAAAATCCCAAAATATTTTTATGCATCGATATTGCTGGTTTAACAAATATTCTGCCGCGATATAAAAATTATTTTATTTTTTGAAATAAAGTATATTTTTAGACTACCTGACGCCTCCTGGTTCCAAATCCGTCATTAAAAAATTTTTATAAATTTTTTTTTTTTTCGCAAAAATTTTTCTTGCTGACATCCCCCTTCCCCTCTATGTGAGGATATTTCTTTTACTCCACCTAACTGTCACATGGGTGAAAACGGTGGTAAAGTACAAAATTTTAGCGATTTTTTTAGTGACACGGAGCTTATGAGCAGCCCTTTTTCAAAAAAATTGTTCGATTATCAAAATTATTTATTGTGCAAGTAGAGAACTCCATCAAATTTGTTACAGTTAATCTACCTTGCAAAAAGCCATGCTGGTGAGGAGAAATGTAAGGATTAGAACTATGAGCAATTTGCAAAGTCCGGAGTCCTGCAGCAAATGAAATTTTAATTTGGCTTAATTTGCTAAGGACAATGTCCTTATCAATATGTGGCATTCTTACCAGACCCGAAGATACTGGAAAAGGATAATCATTAGAATTATACCTGTAGACTTTTGACAAAACAACCTAATTCGAAATTAGCAACTTTTCAGGAGATCCTAAAAACTGATTAACTACTTTTCAATAATGTGGCTCAATTTCGTTGATGCAGCGTTGAATCTTCCATACATTTTTACTAATCTTAAAGTGTCAGCTGTCAAATTATCTTTTTCTTTTGGTACATAACACTTCACCGCACGAATGGCGCTAAGTACAAATCTTGCGTGAATTATATCTCTGGAACAAGAAATCATAGACAAGGCGATTATACCAATAGAAGCGTATTTAAGAGGACATTCGCATTTGTAATTGAAACAAAAAACACTTGTCAAAAGTTTTATTTTTAAAAAACTATTATATTTATTGACAAAATTTCTTTTGGACATTGTTAAATATTGTCTAAAAAATATCAAAAATTTTTATTTTTAGTTTCTCTTGGCTGCTGTAGAGGACGTCATCCAAAAGTTACTTTTTAAACGGTAGGACATGTTGTAGACCTCCTGTAACAGATTTTCGAAAAATTCAAAATGGATTTTATTCTTGAGACTCCAAACTATACAATAAGCCTCTAAAATTCATACTTTTTTATATTTTGAAGTTTTTGTATGAATATTTATGAAAAATGCGAAAAAATTGAGGGACTTACCCTCAAAAAATGCCCCGTAACAAAAAGGGAGGGATATTTTTTAAAACTTTCAGAGGCTTATTGTTTAATATTTTGAGTAATCGAATGCTCTTTGGTTTTTTAAAATCGGTCGAGTAGATTCGGAGAAAAATGTCCTACCAGTTTGAAAAGTAACTTTTGGATGACACCCTCTACAGCAGCCAAGGGAAACTAAAAATAAAAAAAAAAAATTTTTTCATATTTTTTGGACAATATTTAATGTCCAAAAGAAATTTTGTCAATAAATACACTTAATTCTGTTTTTACACGGTCTTTTTTTACACGGATTTGATTTAACACGGTTTGAAAATATCTTTTTAAAAATATTTTTACACGATTTTATTCCATTTAGCACGATTCAAAATTTTTTGGGCTTAAATTTTATTTGTCAGATTTAATTTTTTCGAAATGTGTTCATATCTGCCGCAAAAAATATAAGGCCGTAACCTAAGTTACGGCATTTCAAACTTTATTTCCCCATCGGATTAAGCAATTTTTTATCAATATTTTAGTCCAATCGCCAAATTTTACGTTTTCCACTTCTCTTGCAAATTGCAAATAAAGAAATGTAAACATTACACCCTGTTTTCATATTTTTCATATTTAAAATCATAAAAGGCAGTAACTCCATACAAAAAAAGATGAAAAATAAAATAAATTTTTTAAGAAAGAGAAGTTGCTGCCTTTTCTGAATAAAAATAAAATTTCGATTTTTTCAAAACTATGAATATGAGTTGCGTCTTATTATAGTTTTATGGCAGACATCACAAATTTAGGGGAATTCCCTTATTGTGCATACAAGCGAATTGAAAAGTGTTAATATTTTGTGAACGTGCGTGGTAAAGACATTTTTTATAGACAAATTTGTTTTTCTAATATTATATTAAATTTAATTTTAATGCCCAAGATAAAAGGTACGCCAAAAAATATTTTGTAAACATTTAGTTTTTTCATTTTTCACTTATTTTAATAGGTTTTAAAGATAAGGAACCAATCACCTATTTTTGTATACGATCAATGACTTTTTTTACACGGTTTTTTTCTACACGGTTTTTTCTGGAACCAATCTACCGTGTAAAAACAGAATTAGGTGTATAATAGTTTTTTCATAAGAAAATTATTAAAAAGTGTTTTTTCCTTTCAATTACAAAAGCGAATGTCCCCTTAAATATTTAGGACTAAAATCCTGGAGAATTGTCTTATCTCGACTTGGGTTGTTTTATCAAAAGTCCACAGATATGTGGAGGTTGAGTAAGTAAATTGAAAAAATTTTGCAGAGATTACAAATATTAAAATCATCATCGGATTCCACTCCATCGTGTTTCATTGCCGTTGTATGAATTCTCCTTTAACTCCTAGGAGGAGCATAGGGTCAATATGGAACATCTCCATTTAATGCGATCCGTTGCGATGACTTTGATCTCTTGCCACGACTTTCCCGATTCTTGGATTTCCTTTTCCAGCGACCTTTTCTAGTTGGTTTTGGGTCTACCACGTCCTCTACTGCCTTGTGGATTAAACTCAAGAGCCTGGCGACAAACTTCGCTGTGTGGTTTCTGGAGAGTGCGCCCAATTTATCTCCATTTGCGCAGCTTGACCTCGTTTGCTATAGCCCTCTGATTGCATTTTTGATGTGGCTCGGCATTTGATATAGTGAGATTCCACCAAACCTTTAGTATACACCTTAAGCATTTGTTAACGAATACTTACAGCTTGTTCAGTAACAAGCCATGTTTCGCACTCATATAACAAAACCGATTTCACATTCGAATCAAAAATGCGCACTCTCGTTTTGGTGGATATAACGGATGAAGACCATATTTTGTTCAGTTGAGCAAACGCGCTTTTGCTTTTGCTATTCTTGAGTTGGTATCCTCTTTTGCTCCATCATCCATGGAGATAATGCTACGTAAATACATGAAGCTATCGACGTTTTCGATGTCATCACTGCCAGCTCTAAACGTGATGTCGGTCCTGTTTGCGTTTAGCTTCATGCTTTTAGTTTTGGATGCGTTGATTTTTAGGCCGGCCCTTAGATGTCTGGTAAAGTTCCATTGGATACCCCTTTTGGGCTTATTAAGAGCTTTTTCTAGGATATCGTCAAGAACGATAAGGAAGAGAGATGGTGATAGTAAACACCCCTGCCGTACAAGTTGAAGTGCAGCACGCCACTCGCACGATTGTTCGACAATTATTCTGAGCGTGTTGCTTTGATCCACGCATGATCGGTTTCGCCGGAATCCTGCTTGCTGCTTTCGAATGGACGAGTCAAGTTTTTCGCTTATCCTGTCCAGAAGCACTTTCGTCAATACTTTCGATGGTACTGAGAGTAAGGTTATGCCTCTATAGTTTCGGCAGTCGCTTAAGTCACCTTTTTTCGGCAATTTGACTAACATGTCATGTGGCCAATCTTCTGGCAAACGCTCTTCGCTCCAGATTTTGGTGAGCAGAGGATGGAGAATTTTAGCTGATGTTATGGGACATGCCTTTAGCTGTTCAGCTGTTATTTGATCTATACCGGCGGCCTTGTTGTTTTTCATGCTTTGGATAGCTTTCACTATTTCATCGATTGTAGGCGGCGGTGTTTTTATTCGACTACTACTGCGAGTCACTGCGGCAGTTGTAGTTGGTGATTCTAGTTGCGGGGATGTGGTAGACATGGGATTTAGTATATCACAAAAATACTCTTTCCATCTCTTTAGTTGGTCGTCCGCGGATGTTAAGAGATTTCCATTTTTATCTTTGATAGGGCGGCTCTGTGGGTGTTTTCTGCCAGATAATCTGCGGGTTATATCGTAAAGCTGCCTGAGATTTTGAGCATTTGCAGCGCTTTCGGCTTCGCTCGCGAGGTCGTTATACATTCTTCTGTCTTATATGCACGATCGCCTGACTTCTTTATTGAGAGAGTAAAAGACCTTTTCGGCGTCGTTCTTTTGCGCCCTAGTTCCAGCGTCGTCTCTCAGTTTTTTCGCGCTTCTTCTTTTTTCAACGAGACCCCACGTTTAATCGCTCACCCAGCGCTTCTTGCTCGAGGGTCGAAACCCAAGTATTTTTTCACTGGAGTTTAAGAACGCCGCCTAAGCGGCCCTCCATGATGTTTCAATACTTCCACCACAATCGAACTGTTTTAAGTTCTTCTACGAAAGATCTGCGTATCTTGTCGTTCTTAAGCTTAAGCACGTCGAATTTTTTTGCTACAAATTGTTCGCTGGGACGTTTATTAGCGACAAGTTCTAGTCGAATGACCGCGACGAGAAGATGGTGGTAGGAGCCTATGTCAGCGGCCCTCTTTACTCGTACGTCCAGAAGACTTCCTCTCCATTTTCTGCTAATGCAGAAGTGGTCGATTTGGTTTTCAGTTATGTCGTCTGGAGACACCTTAGTATTTTTTTCGGCATTTATTGTGTGGGAATAGCGTACCTCCAATGACAAGTACGGCTGCATTCCAGGCGTCAATGAGAAGCTCTACATTCTCGTTTCTCGCACCCAAACCATGTTTCCCACTCACGTGCTCACGCTTAAGGTTTCCTGAGCCTACTTTGGCATTCAAATCGCCCATAAACATTATGACATCGTTCTTGTGAGCACTGCTTATTGCTGCAGCGAGCTGGTTGTAGAATTCATCCTTGGTTTCTCTCTCTGCCAACTCGGTGGTCGCGTATGCTTGGAAGATGGTAACATTTCTTGCGGGGGTTCAAAATCTGCACCAAATGAGCCTTTCGTTTACAGGTTTCCATTCCATAACTGCCTCTGCTGCAGTTTAACTTAACAAAAATCCAACTCCATCCCTGTGGATGTCATTTTGCGCTCTACCGGAGTATAGAAATTTTTCGCCGTCAGGATTTACATACGTGGGCTGCTATATATATTTCTGGCCTAGGCAACACTAATGTCATTAGCTAAAATCTATTTGTTTTGTTTACAGAGATTAAGAAAATTAATTTTTCCATTGATAATTCAAGCGATTGATAAATTATGGGGTTTCCAACGAGAACAAACGTTTTTTACAACTAAAGCTGGAATTAGCCAAGAAGTAGCGTTTCGTAACATGACGTCTGTCAAAATCTATCAAATGGCAGAAGCGTGTAAGCGATTAGTGAAATCGTAAAGTAGCGGTACGCAACGTTGAGATCTGTTGAAATTAGATTTTCAAACGTCGCGCTACGTTGTTAGATAAAATAAATTAAGTTTGGATGTTATAAATGGAATTTTTTGAACAAATTAATTAAAATAAGTATGACAATGGATGCTTGTTTACAAAAACTAGAATTTTTCAAGTAATTTGTAAGTTGTAAGGTGACATTTCAAACGTTGCCTACCGTTTTCACTAATCGATGCTACGTTGACAAGCAACCGTGACGTTACGAAACGCTACTTCTTGGCTAATTCCAGCATAAGTGTTCATGCAAAATCGAATGTATTAGAGTGGAACTAATGCACAAGGATGCCTCTATCTCACGGTATGTCACATGACGATCTTGCATTATCAGTTCACGCACGGCATCAATGTTCTCTGGCGCAACGGCCGTTTTTGGATGACCTGACCACGATTGAATTCATTAAACCAGTTTTTCACAGTGCTTCATCGCAATACAAAGATTTAAGTTCATCGATGCACTCTTGTAGTGATAACACTATGCAACAGCCAAATCTCCCAGTGAATGCCACTATCCATTTCATATGTAAAATGGGCTGCTAATTCCGAAAATCGCATTATTTTTTTTTTTTTATTTCGTGTCGTTTTCGAGATATCGGTCATTTTCGGTTTTCGGACCAAAAAAACAAGATAGTTCCATTTAAATACAAATATCTCAAGAACCAATGTTTGTATTCAAACGTTTTATATGTCATATTAAAGGTAATAAAATTACCTACAAATAATATTCACTTCACTTTTTGGTTGGTTTGTTAGTTTCGGCGAAATAAATTGATTTCTAAAAAAACATTTTTTTTTTTTTTCGAAAAAATTAACAAAAAATCAAAATCAACTGCAGATTTATACGAGAAGAAATAACTTTTTTATAATTTTTTAACAAAAAATCAAAATCAACTGCAGATTTATACGAGAAGAAATAACTTTTTTATAATTTTTTTTGTTTTTGTATCATAGACTATATATTTGTGAAGAAAATAAGATACCACTTAAAAAAATCGATGGGAAAATGCAAAAGTTGTATACAATTCATTGATAAATTACTAAAATGCGTTTTTGCCTATTTTTTTCGGTTTTTTTTAGTAAACTGTCGATAATTTAAAACTTTTTGCAAAACACATGAGAAAATCCAAAAAATTCTTAGAGTTAGGGTTAAAACAAAATACCCGTGTCTCGTCGTTTTTCCCCAGCACGTCAGATTTTTTTTTAATCGATTTTTGAAGTTTTTTAATCCACTGTACATGCATGAAAAAAAAACAAAAATAACGCATTCTTGTGTTAAATCGATGCAAATAACTATATGATCCTTACATTTGAGGTGTATCATGTGTTCAGTAAACTTATGCAGGATATTACGAGGAATATTTTTGTAGACAATTTTAACCCTCTTGGTGTATTTTGCCTGGTTCATAAAGAGTTCGAACATTCCAAGAGCCGCAAAGTAAACGGTTTGGCTGAAATTTGTGAATAAATCGTAGAACTTTTGAAAGGAGTACGCTAGAGACTTCTTATAAACAGCTTTGTAAAGCTTATTCATCAGCCTTTTAAGGAAAAATATGCAAATTAGAAAATTATTTTGACATAACCTCAAAAAAGTTTATCAAACATTGGATTTGTTTCAAAAAATCAACTAAATTAAGCGTCACGGCTAGACCAGTGCTTGCTTTAAGCTCACATTTGGATGGTATATTAACTGGAATATTTTAAAATGTAATTCGTGGCAAAGAAAAAAATCTGTCATTTTGAAAGGTCTTAGACAACCTAAAAGGTGACTGGATTCAATATAATTTTTTTTGATTATTTCATACTAGTTTATTGTTTGTCGTGAATCTATTGAAGCTTATCCACGATAATACAGAGCATTTATCCAGAAATAGGCCTATAGCACAAGGGAGAAAGACACAAAATTTCCCGTTGTACGAAGTAAATTTTTTCACCGGAATAGTCTTTATTTATACATAAAAAATAAAATGTGCAAAGACCGTTGAAATCGTATGCGCATAAAAAGTTATTCAATGTCAAAGGTCGGAAAATCGATTTTTTAAACGGTTACTCCCAGAGAAAAATATGACTTTACTTTTGCCATACATTTTTTCCTAATATTTTTTTTTTTTTTAAATGATGTAAACTGCAAAAGGTACGGAAAAAAATTTTACATATTTTTTGAGCTACAAAACACATTTTCAAAATTTTTCTCTGGGAGCAACCGTTTAAAAGATATTTTAAAAAAATTGATTTTTCCGACCTTTAACATTGAATAACTTTTTATGCGCATACGATTTCGCAATGGGCTTTGCACACTTTATTTTTTATGTATAAATAAAGACTATTCCGGTGAAAAAATTTACTTTGTACAACGGGAAATTTTTCGTCTTTCTCTCTTGTGCTATAGACCTATTTCTGGATAAATGTTCTATATTATCGTGGATAAGCTTCAATAGATTCACGATAAACAATAAACTAGCCACACTTTTTTTAATTCAGTATGAAATAAATAAAAAAAAAATTTATTGAATCCAGTCACCTTTGAGGTTATCTAAGACCTTTCAAAATGACCGATTTTTTTTTTGCCACGAATTACAAGCTGCCGAGGCAGGTGGATTAACCACACAATGGTAGGTACCACTTGGAGAGTTATTTTCCATCGTTTTTCGATCAATGCTTCATTAGTATAATCTTCTCAGCAACGCCCCACGCAGTGAGTTATAAGCTTTAAGCTGGATCCGGCAAACGCTGCAACTATAGTGGCCTAATTCACTTTCAATTTCAGCCGCCCAATCTGGAACAGACGTTGACCTTAGAGCCGCCCACTCTGGGTCAGACGCTTCAGTATTTCGGCAAGATGCTTATTTCACAGGTGTACAAAACATTTTTTAACCCTCAAGTTGCATCACTCGGAAAATGTTTATATTTTCTTGTTCAGGGTACTTTCCTTATCACATAAAAAAAAATTAAGAAAATCCGTCGGGCGCTTTTTTTTAATCGAATTTTCCGTTTTTGGCAAAGATGAGTTAAGTCAAAAATAACATGCGAAAACTAAAATCAATAAAAAGGAGGAACACGAATAGTCATTTCTAACTAACTTTTGGATGCTGAATTCAAATCCGTTAACAAAATCGATCTATCGCTACAGAATTTTGAGATATCCTAACCCAAAAATTACCAAAATATAAGATTTTTCGTGATTTTTTCCTACTTTTGAGGTTATGTAACATGACAGTGTAATACTTTGTCATAAAATCTGTTATGTTAGTCAAAAGCACATATCTTTCCGTACAAAACTCTTTCCAAATTATATCAATATCTTTTTTTTTCTTGGAGTTATCCTAACCTAAAAATTTAACAAGAAACAAAAACAAGATTTTCGACTACGTTGGAGGCTACATAGAGAACGCACGAAATTTATTTGGTCTTTTATACAAACTGCATCACTTATAATTATTTATTGTCTTCAAAATGAGCCATCAAATAGTCATCTACGATTTTTCTATACAAAGTTATGAGCTCTTTAATATGACATCAAGAAACACAAAAACGTTATACCAAAACAAGTAATACACTGAAGCTATTGTAAAAAGTTAGTTTGCTTAAAATTGTTGTGACGAAGAAGGGAAAATTCTTAGCTGACCACTCGATGGCTGATTTTGAAGACGAAGGATTGTAATAAGTAATTCAGTTAGTATAAAAAAGCAGAAAAATTTCGTGCGTTCTCTATGTAGCCTTCAACATAGTCAAAAATCTTGTTTTTGTTTTTTTTTTTTTTTTTAATTTTAAGGTTAGAATAACTCCTACAAAAAAAAAGATATTGATATAATTTTAAAAGAGTTTTGTAGACAAAGATATTTTACTTTTAACTAACATAACAGGTTTTATGACAAAGTATTACACTGTCTTGTTACATAACCTCAAAAGTGGGAAAAAATCACGAAAAATCTTATATTTTGGTAGTTTTTGGGTTAGGATATCTCAAAATTCTGTAGCGATAGAACGATATTGCTAACGGATCTGAATTCAGCATCCAAAAGTTAGTTAGAAATGACTATTCGTGTTCCTTTTTATTGATTTTAGTTTTCGCATGTTATTTTTGACTTAACTAAACTTTGCCTAAAACGGAAAATTCGATTTAAAAAAAAAGCCCCCGACGGATTTTCTTAATTTTTTTTTTTTTTTTTATGTGATAAGAAAAGTACCATGAACAAGAAAATATAAACACTTTCCGAGTGATGAAACTTGTGGGTTAAAAAATGTTTTGAACACCCGTGATTATAAGGCAGCACCGACTCGTCTTTGTCAGTGCCAGTTACGGACATTGTGGGTTTTTCTTTCGAGGCGCAACGCTTTCCAACGCTACGCCCTTCCACACCCTGGCTGGTCACCCATCGGTTATCTTGAAAACGGTAAAACAATCACCGCCAAATATTATTCTTAGCTTTAGAAAAATTCGATATTGATTTGAAGCAGAAACGACAACATTTGGCAAAGAGAAAAGTACTGTTATATAGGGACAATAAAAGGGTGCAAACGTGTGTAATCACCATGGTACAAACAACTTAATTGAGCTACGAAATGCTACCCCATCCAGCATATTCTCCAGATATATCCTCCTGCAACTATTTCCTGTTTCCTGAAGAAATATCTGGATGGTAAGAGATTTGGGTCGAATGAAGAAGTCCATACTAACACAAACGCCTATTTTGAGGTTTTCTGCTTTCAATTGCTGTCAAAGGCAAACTTAATGAGGTGCATAAAGTGAGCTATGCAGGTGTGACGAATTTCGATGTTTTTTGGTTGGGAATTTCGAGCTATTTTCGAGCTATTCAACAGTAATTTCGAGCTGTCTGGGAAATTTTCCATTTTCCGGAAAAGCGGAAAAATTGTTCTGCATAGCTAAGTTTATTTTTTCAGCCAGACGAATTCGCGGGAAGAGTTAGCGATGAAATCTTTTTACGCAGGAATTTCGAGCTACTTTCGAGCTAATTTTGAGCTGGAAGCATTTTCCGGAAAACTCCCAATTTTCCCGAAAAATCCCCAAAAAACTTTTTTTATGGCTAACTTTATTTTTTTCAGCCACACGAATCCGCGGGAACAGTAAGGGATGAAATCTTTTAACGCAGGAATTTCGAGCTACTTTCGAGCTGACCTTGAATGAGGTATTTTTCTTAAATTTCCCCGGAAAATCCCAAAAAACTAAAATTTTTTTTTTCCCTGTGTTATGTCCGCATATTATTATTATTATGTCCGAAAGTTTTTCGCGGATCAGCCTATAATATATCCAACACCTAGTTTGGTAGCCACAGTAATTTTACATAAGAGTAGGGGTAAGTGGGCGGCCTGCGGCCGCAGCTCAGGATTTAAAACTCCCAAAAATCCAACACCGGCTTCGCGGCGGCCTTCGGCCGCGGATCAGTCGGTAATATATCCAATAATTTGCGGACATAACACTTATTTACAAAATGGGGATTATGTCATGGCACCGCCATAAAAAAAGATTTTTTGGTATTTTCCGGGAAAGTTTAGGGTTTCCCGGGAAAGTTTGGGGTTTTCCGGAAAACACTTTTCGTTTTTGATGAGCTCGAAACTAGCTCCAAATTCGTGTGTTAAATGATATGATCGCGAAATATTCTCATGGGTTCGTCCAGCTGAAAAAATAAAGCAAGCCCTTAAAAAATTGTTTGGGATTTTCCGGGGAAATTTAAGGAAAACACTTCATTCGAGGTCAGCTCGAAAGTAGCTCGAAATTCCTGCATTAAAAGATTTCATCCCTTACTATGTCCGCGGATTCGTCTGGCTGAAAAAAATAAAGTTTGCCATAAAAAATTTTTTTTTGGGATTTTCCGGGAAAATTGGGAGTTTTCCGGAAAATGTTTTTAGCTCAAAATTAGCTCGAAAGTAGCTCGAAATTCCTGCGCAAAAAGATTTCATCGCTAACTCTTCCCGCGGATTCGTCTGGCTGAAAAAATAAACTCAGCTATGCAGAACAATTTTTTCGCTTTTCCTGAAAATGGAAAATTTCCCAGGCAGCTCGAAATTTTTGTTGAAAAGCTCGAAAATAGCTCGAAATTCCCAAACAAAAAACATCGAAATTCGTCACACCTGCATAGCTCACTTTATAGACCTAACTTAATGACCCGGGCTGCTCAAAATTTCACAGTGTTCTGTCAATAGATAGTAATTGACGTGAGCAGTGTTGGCTTTAAAGTTACTGTGCGGGAAATGCAAAAAGTCTCGAACTTAATGAACAGCCCTCGAACTATATGCTAAAATGTATCCCTCATATTGGGCATGGTTACTGCAAATATTACTTAAGAACGAATTAAAATGATGAGGCCTCACAAATAGCTGAACAAGAAAACATTATTTAAAAAACAATTTTATTTTATCACATTTCTTCACTTTTTGTTTTCCGCAGTTAATCGAATTGTGCAGTGATCGGCTGATATGTATATAAGACTGCTAAAATAATATAATAGGTAACAAGAAAAATAATAACCCTTTAGGATCGTAATCCGCGGCGCTTTGCTGCATCATGGCTTGTATTTTGTCCTCTTCGCTGCCAATCATTTTGGATAAGTCCAAAACAACTTTATCCACTTTTGAATATCCTTTTGTTTGGTTATCTTGTTTATACTGCTGTTCCCAAACCTTTTTTGGTAAAATTGCAAGTGGAATTCGTGCGATAATTAAAGATGTATTTTTTGGAATAAGATAAGAATCATCATCGTAATCTAAAGGAAAAAGTAAAATTAAAACAGTACATAAAAAAAGAGGTTTACGCACACATTATTTGTTTAAATGCAGAATACTACAACTAGACATCTATATTTTTGATGTTTTCAGAAAAACGATTTTTAAAATTTTTGAAATTCAATTTTTATATGGAAATTTCCCGTTTTTAACTTTTGCTTTCTTATATAAAAGAGCTATTTTTTCACCGTGTTTCTGTATACTTAACTCAACATATCAAAAGATTTAGATGTCTAGTTGCAGTTTAAACTCGACGATATAAGAATATTCAAAGATACGGTGCAGCGATAAAAAATATTCTGCAATATAGGCCGCAGCACAGTAGAAATTATCTTTTTCTTTAACTGTACTGTTGCTTTGGCTGCAGAAATTGAAACAGTTCAGCCCCAGCACAGCACAAGAGCGCTTCGTTAACAACTGAATCCGTAATTTTCAAAAGGGGATAGGATATGTGACAAAATTTTAACTTGTGGCAAGTTTAAGAAAATCTCTCATAAGTTTGGTAAATCCTACTTTAATGCGATTTTAGTGATGGGGGTTAACTAACATTGATATTAAATAGTAATCTGCGTACTTGGAAAAAATATAGACCAACCAGCGCCATTGCCACAACGGCAAAAAAAGAAATAAAACCATTTTCGGCCGAGCAGCACATATCCACTTTTAAAAATTACAGATTCGCTGCTGTTCGTTAGCTGTCCAATGAAAGTTGTTTATGCGCAAATTTGTTAGCTTTCTTTCTTTTAATTTTATACTTACTAAGTATTAATTAATGCAATAAGATACATATCGATATATCCAACGTATAAGTTGGTTACTCAAGTTAACAACTTTTTACGGAGCAGTAATTTTCGAAATCTGCGCATTTGACTCCATCTTCAGGACTGTTTTGTATTCCGTGTGGTTTCAATGACTCTTCATTTCGGAAGCCTTTTGTTGGAAATAATGAGTACCAAGAAAAACAGTATTAGAATCTCTTTTGTGGCGAATTACAGGTTCTACAAATAATATTGATTTGTACTCATGAAAAAGTAACCGTTGAGAAAACAATCGATAAAATCTAATATTTCGACTTTTTATAGTTTTTAAAGAATATTTCCCAACGTTTACTTTTTCGTTAATGCAAGTCAATATTATTCAATATTTTTGTAGCACTTGCTTATCTCCACAAAAGAAATACTAATACTTTTAATCGTTCGACTCATCGTTTTCATCAAAAAGCCTCCTAAATAAATAGTAATTGAAATCACACGGATTTCGGAACAGGCCTGCTTGCGCGATAGCACCAAAGGTGTTAATGAGGCTTGAACATCAAATATGCGTGTGCACCTCATATAGACAAAATTTTATACATATTTTACTAAAGAAAAGCGCAAATTAAATACAGGGTGCGCCATCTTTTATGACGGTATGTAAACATTGAATAACTTTGAAAAAAAACAACCGATTTTCATACATGAGTAATTTTTATTCATTTTCGATCTTTACAATTTAATGAGACTAGTTTTTGAATACAACATCAATCAAATGACCGCCTTTATTTTCCAAAACAAAATGTGACTTTTTTGCTGCGTTTTCCATTACTTTTTCGAGCATCTCGGGCGGTATAGCGGCGATTTCGGCACGAATGTTTTCCTTGAGCTCGTCAATGGTCTGGGACTTGCTGGCGAAGACTTTGCTCTTCAAATATCCCCACAAGAAGAAGTCCGGAGGGGTCAAGTCTGGAGATCTGGGTGGCCAGACCATGTCGCCTTTTTTTGATATCAGACGCCCAGGGAATTTTCGCTATATTTCAAGCGACGTGAGTCAGGGAACATATGCAAATCATCCTTTAAAATGCGGCGCAAAGTGGTTCCACTGACGCTAAAACGCTGAGCGCGGAGACGATATGACACTTGTGGGTCCTGGGCAACGCTTTCTCTCACAGCTTCAACCAGTTCATTGGAACACCTTGGTCGTTGATGAACGGAATGTTGACGATCTCCCACTGTCACGTGATCGAAAAAATTCGACGCCAAACGCCGAATAGTCTTGTCAGTTGGCACCTGTTTGCCACGATATTTTCGACGATATGCACGTTGAGCTAACACGACTATTTTCTATGTAGACTGTCACTATTATGTCACTATTTCGGCACGCTGTCTAGGTGTAAACCGATTCATGGTTAAAATTGTACTGAATTGACGTTTCAAAGACACGTACGACCAAATCAATCGGATGAGAAATGTCAAAGTTATTCGATGTTTACATACCGTCATAAAAGATGGCGCACCCTGTAAGTGTCGGGCTCCTAAAGCGCTCAAGCATTTATTTCTAGCAAAATTCGAACATATTTTATTGACGATAAGCGTGAATGAAGTCAGTGGGAGAGCGCCAAAGGCTCTTGAACGTTACACAAACATTTTGACTTACTTTATAAAAAAAGCATTAATGGCCAGTGCTTGATAAAAAAAAGCGCCAATGAGGCCAGTATTTGAACCCCAAAGGTGCGATTACGCTCATTTCGGAAAGATTTTATACATATTTTACTAAAGAAAAGCAGAAATAAGTGTGAGGGCACCAAAAGTGCTCGAGAACAATATTTCTCAGCAATTTTAAGTTTGGCAAAATGTCGTTGGCCTCAAAAATGTAACTGCATCATTTCTCGTTCCGTGACCCTGAACAGTGGGTTCTATATATGAAAATAAAAGTTGCGCACATGTCTGTAGAGCAAAACAATGCAAACTGGATCTTTCTCTTCAGATAACCTATTTTTTAATCTTTACTTCAAAAATTTAGTTTTCCCGGCATCATCATCTTCAAAATTCATGTAGCAACTAAGAAAAGATTTTGTAAAAAAAATTTCTAAAATATTTAACATAGACATAGATAGGGAATAAAATACTTAGTATTTTTTTTTTTTGCACCAACATTTTTTATTAATTATTGAAAATCACTATTTCAAATAAATAAAAATTTAAGCAAGTTCTCCGCCTCTTAGAAAATTAAAAAAAAATATGTATATATATACCCCAGAAAAAAGAATGCCTTAATCAATATTGGTTCAAACTTTATTAATAATAATATATATAGCGCGCCATGCAATTCTTTTTTCAGTACACACACACACAGTCAAAAGTGAGTCAACACCTACAACAGATTATTACTTCTTGAAATTAAAAAAAAAAAATCAAAGTGCTAAGATTTTGATTCTGTTTTATTATAATTTTGAAAAAGACACATTAGAGTTTTCGTTACATTGATAAAAAATTAAAATTCGTTTCTATTTGAGCCGTTTATTTTGAAAGTGGCCTAAGTCCATTTGGGAGCAAAAGTAATGTCATAATATAAATTAGTCGGCATTTTGTTCAGAACGAATAAAATTGAATTCTGTCTTTACAGAAAGTTTACCACATTATGAAAAATTAATGACGTTATGTTTAAAAAATAGTATTGGGCAAAAAACCTATTATTACGGCACATAATGTGAATGACATTACTTTTGTCCCGAAATGGACTTAGGCCATTTTCAAAATAAACGGCTCATTATTATTTCATACTTAATTTCAGAAAGTAAAAATCTTTTGTAGGTGTTGATTCACTTATGACTCTCATAGTAGTAGAGAAAAATAAGCCATCATACGAAAAAGTGTATATGACATAGAATCGTCTGAAGGAATACGTGTGAGTTTTTTCAGAATTTTTTGAAACATTTTATAATTTTAAAAAATTGGTCCAAAAAACAATACGCTTTAAAAAACCTTAATATCATATACATATATATCATACTACACATCGAGTAAAAAATTTCACGTTAATACCTTTTACGCTCACTGTTTAAGAACAGAAACATTCTTCTTTTTTCTGCAAGGCGGGATTAATTGAAAACTTTAAACGCATAAATCAAGTTTTTGGACTTGTGCCTTTCTTGTAGTAAATGAGGAATATGTTAAATTTTTTTTTATAAATATAATTCAACATGTTATAAATATTTATTGTTTTTTTACTCCAATCTTAAAAATGAAACTAACCAAACTTGAAAGCATTAAAAAAGGTGCATTAGAAATTTGTACCCGAGCGCTCGGAAAAGTTTTAAGAATTAGGGTCGTTGTTATATTATACAAGGTTATGATGGATCGGCTCCAAATGTTAAAAAATAGACTACTGGTATTTTTCAGACTTAAGTTCAGTCCTGATTGGCCCTTTGGTCCTTTTATCCATCTATCTTTTGAAAAATCGGAACGGATGAAGCCTGATGTATGAAATTTGATGCAGATAGTACTTAGGGTCATAGTCTGATTGGGATTAAAAACAGGCGTGATCAGTTAATGTTCACGCCAGTCTCCCTTAGAATACTTTAAAATGCCTAAATGATTTCTGCACCAAATTTCATGTATGTTTGTATCTGGCTTTAGTCGATTGGCCGTAATCGTGGTTTCAACAAACGGACGGATCAAATATCCAATCAGTGCTAAACATGAAAATCTAAAAATATCGAGGTTAAATTCTTTTGACATTTGGAACGCTTGCAGGAATCAATACTCTTCAACTTATGAAGACGCGTTTGCGGCCCTCAAACTACCTTTTTTATTCTAGCTTATAAAAGGCAACCTAACAGGGCATGTAAAAACTGCATGTTTTCTGGAATACACTTCTGTCGCTAGGCTCTTGAGTGGAATCCACAAGGCAATAGAGGACCTGGTAGACTGAAAACCAAATGGAAAAGTTCGCTGGAAACGGAAATACAAATATCGAGAAAATCGTGGCAACAAAGTCATCGCAAGGGATCGCAACATATGGAGACGTTTCATATTGGTCCTATGCTCCTCCTAGGAGTTAAAGTTATTTCTAAGAAGACATCGAATAATTATAATTTTATTTTCTGACAACAAATCTTTTTAAAATTAAAAAACATTTCAATATAGATTTAAAAGTGTCCAGTATAAATTATCAAAGTATTGCCACAATACACGTGTAACCTTCCTGGTTAAACGATACTTTTTTAATTTTTTTAACAAGAACAATAGGATAGTTATTTTTTATATTCATATCTGTTTCAATAAAAACCGGTTTTAAACGATCAATTGAAACCGTATCTGTTTTTAAACCGTTTACAATTTTGAAATATTTAAGTGTTCTTTGTTTTATGCACTTCTGCTCGAACCCAAACAAGCGTGCAATTCTCCAGGGCCTTGTGCACAAATGGTTTGGAAGTGGAATGATTACTTGCTAGTGGTGGTCTTAATTCAGTCATAATTAGTTCGAAATTTGTTAGGAATTCACTATAATTACTAAAATCTTATTGCTGATTGTCTTGAAGCAACTCTCTAGGAATACGTTAAACCTCACCATAAACTGAACTCAGCCGCAGATGATTGAATATCTTCTTTCAAAGCAACCCGCAGTCCAAGTTTTGGTTCACTGAAAGATTTCATGAGTAACATTCCACCATTCGATTACATTGTGGATGAAACGCTGTTGTATGATGAAGCTTAGTTCCCAAAAGCTTTGCCATGTTAGAAAAAGTGTGTGACATGAACTGCTTTCCGCGATCTGTATAAATACAATATTGTAAGGGCATAGAATTTTCTGGAAACTTCTTCAGTAGTAATTGTTTGCAGTGGCACAGCCTCAACCCAACGTGTAAAGCGATCAATACTAGTAAGCAGGTATTTATAAGTTAAAACCTTCAGAAGGAGGTAGAGGTCCCACAATATCTAAATGTAGACTTGAAAATCTTTGTGTAGGTGTTGTGAAAACTCCAAGAGGTGATTTAGTATGCTTGTGTACTTTTTATTCGGGGTAAAATTAATTGCATGACCTTAAATTTAAATAAATGCAAATTAATGTAATTTTCACGCAGGCCATTAATTCTATACAACTACAAAGTTGATGATTCTATTCTGGAACGTTTTATATTCATTGAAGACCTAGGGGTAACCATGGATTCCAAGCTAAGCTTTAATCTACATATCTCAAAAATTGTAAGCATAGCTAATAGTGTTCTCGGTTTCATGAAACGTTGGTCTAAAGAATTTTCTGACCCCTACGTAACAAAGTTATTATTCACATCGCTCGTAAGACCCATTTTAGAGTATGGTTCTGTTGTTTGGAGTCTCATTATGAATGCCATATCAATTCTATTGAATCAGTTCAAAAACAGTTTCTTTTATTTGCTTTAAGAAATTTTCCATTGGATCATTGCATCAATTTGCCACCTTATAGACATCGGTTGAAGCTAATTAATTTACCTACTCTAAAAAATCGGAGAACCATGCTTAGCATATGTTTTTTACTTAAGCTAATAAAAGGCGATATTATTAGTGAATACTTATTAAGTAAAGTTACCTTTAGCCACTTCGACGCTCTTGTAGTGACTTTAACATGGTTTTTAATGTAATCGATTTTAATGAATCCTTTCATCAAATTAATACAAAAAATTAAAGATTACTTGGAAAACATCATTATATAAGATTGCAGCTGCTTGTCACAGAGTGCTACTTTGCTATTATCTTTAAGAACTAAGCGTCCATTGTGCACGCGTTCTTTTGAATTTGAGCATCTACAAATCATAACTGTATCAACTCTTTACATCGCTTAGACGCGGTATCATTTCCAGCCTACAAGAAATACAACGATTATTATGACATGCATCGTTACATCATCCATTAATTTCATTTAGATGGTAATTCATCATACCAGCATCCACAAAGCGTTTCATCTAACGCTGTGGCCATACCGCTCCTTCCAGCACTTTTCGTCGAGATAGTGGTTGCAATGTATTGTGTTCTTCTAGCGCTAGGGTGGTTTGCAAGCACCATTCTCTGCCGTGCCACAGCTCCTGGGCAAAGAGTTCAGAAAAACAATTTAAGAAAACTCTTGCGAGTATTCTTTCAAATTGCATATTTCAATAATGCTTTGTTCCGGTACTATTTGAACAACCTTGTTTGTAACCACTACTTTCGGAGCCAGCCGGCTGTTACCTTGCCTCTTATTTGCGAAACTATAATTTTTGGTCTCGCTCATTTGTTTTAATGTTTAAATTTTTGAATTGTATATAAAAAAAAATCATTATTGTAATTTATAAGGGCATTACAGCTCAGTAAATGGAACTTAAATAAATAAATAATAATAATAATACTATATAATGATTTTGCTGTTGAGCAGCAGCGTGTCATATCTGAAGTATTTTTTTACATAGAATTCGAATTTTCTATCACGCCAAGATTTAAAAAAACTATAGCGTCATCGCAATTTACATATTTTTTTTTAGTGTATTCTACGAATGTGTGACGCAAAACGACTTTCTCAGTCGACTGCTCGATTCATACTGAATGAAAATATTTATATTTTTTTGACATAGAAATAAAATTTTATGCTCACATTTTGTGTACATGTGAGTTTTGTTCTCTAGGGGTACCCTTTGCCGACCTTTGCTTATACTCATAAGCAAAGGTCGGCACCACTACATAAACAATTTTATTTTGTTTTCAAATCATAATTTATAAAAAAAAATCAGTGTTTCAAAAATTTTAATTTTTTAATATTGTATGTAGGTGAATTGTGTTTTATCTATTGAATTGACAAAGAAACAATTTTGTACCCAAGCAAGTAGAAGAGGATCAAGATTTAATTACAACAAGAACAACAAAATTTTTCGCTCGGATCACGTTTCGGAGAGATAGCCGTCAAAAGATCCGGATTTAGCTAAAAGTGAAGAAGTTATTAGGGTCAAAAGAAAGATATTTTAAAAATCTTTTAGTCTTTTACCGGTCCAGTTCTCGAAATTGGTAGATATTTTTTAAACCATTATTTCTAACAAAAAATTGTATCATTCGCTCATACTTTTAGAAACATATTATTTTATTATTATTATTATTCTTTATTCATGGTTTTTATACATATTTTACAAAAAGTTTTTTATATAAAGATATACAAGCATGGCAAAAAGGTATGCCGTCTGCCGTTAATTAATTTCAATACATAGTTTTTTCCAAACAAAAAAGAGTTATTACACATTTATAATTTAATTTTAATAAAATTCTTAACATAATTTCAAAAAGATTATCTAAATCAAGATAGGCGAATTTAGGAATTCTAAGTTCTTCGGTTTAAAACAAACAGAAATTTAGCAAAAAAGCTTTATTATGGAATAAATTAGAATCTATGATACAAAATAGAGATTAAAAAATTAATATTAAGACCAGCATATAAGTGTTTACTAGTACAAATATTACCTGTTGTTAAGGCCGTTTTAATAAAAATAGCGAGGGCTTTTACTTTAGCTAAAAGAAATAAGAGGCAGGCAAGGAATGTAGCATGCTTAGCTTGAACTCCCAACTGTCGCAATTGCCTTGAACATGGCATTGAAAATATTATTGTTTGATTGCTAAACATTGAAAGAGCTTCGATATTGGAGGGCATGTTGTACAAACCCAATTAATGGCTTCCAGCCGTTTATTCCGTTTAACAGGTTTAAACATTCATCGACAGATAGAAAACTCTTATCAAAATATAGTCTACGAATTTCTTGTAGCAGTGGACACAGCGCCAAGAAGTGCAGAACATTCTCATTTTGGTATTAAGGAAGGTAAAGAATAGCACTGGAGATGACCGGTGTCATCATAACTTAGGCCGCAGTTGGACCATCTTATATCCGGTTTATATCTTCATTGACCAATTATAAGAACCATTTCGAATTTTTATAAACTCTAAAATAGTTTGGGGCTTTTTTGAGCGAAATCTGCAAGAGAAATGATGAATGGACTCTACAACGTCAGTGTCTTTAAAAATTCTACAAAGATGTCTTACGTCAGTGGGCTCGAATCTTGAGGTGTACCTGCGTATAAAATAGTGCCCTGTAATGACCCAAAATAAAATTCAGAGGCATCTCCTGGCGTCATAATGTGGCCATATCTTCTGCGACGTAGAACATGTTGTCGAATCAGACCATCTAAGATAAGCCCACAAAATAAATTTTTAGTCAATGCAAGTGGTTTCATAACATATGTTTTAAAAATTGTGTCAGTTGAGGACCCCTTCCTAGCAAGTCCTTCGGCATCAATAATAAACAGCAGAGGGTCATATCTGAAGTAATTTTCTTCATAGGATTTTTATTCTCTATCACTCCAAGATTCTTAAAAATTATAGCCTAATCGCAACTTTTACACTTTTTTTTTATTAGTGTACATACTTTACGAATGGGTGACGCAAATGCAAATTGAATGAAAGTATAAATATTTTCACTAAAAAAAAAAATTTATAAATTGCGATTAGGCTATAATTTTTAAGAACCTTGGCGTGATAAAGAATGAGAATTCTATGAAGAAAATTACTTGAGATATGACCCTCTGCTCTTTTATTATTGATGACGAAGGACTTGCTAGGAAAGGGTCTTCAACTGACTCAATTTCTAAAACATATGTTTATATTTTGTGGGCTAACCTTAGATGGTCTGATTTGACAACATGTTCTACGTCGAAGGCGATATGGCCACATTATGACGCTAGTAGAACAAGAAGAATTATCTCATTAGATAGGAGATGCCTCTGAATTTTAGTTTGGGTCATTACCGGGCACTATTTTATACGCAGGCACACCTCAAGAATCGAGCTCACTGACGTAAGACATCTTTGTAGAATTTGTAAAGATACTGACGTCATTTCCCTTGCAGATTTCGCTCAAAAGGGCCCCAAACTATTTTCTTATAATTGGATAATTGGTTCTTATAATTGGACAATGAAGATATAAACCGGATATAATATGGTTCAACTGCGGCCTAAGTTATGATGACACCGGTCATCTCCAGTGCTATTCTTAACCTTCCTTAATATGTTTCTGAAACTATGAGCCAATTGTACAATTTTTTGTCAGAAATAATGGTTTAAAAAATATCTACCAATTTCGAGAACTGGACCAATTATTAAATATTGATCCTCTTATACTTGTTTGGGTACCAAACTTGTTTCTTTGTCAATTCAATAGATAAAACACAATTCACCTACATACAATTTTAAAAAAGAAAAATTTTTGAAACACATATTTTCCCGTGTACAGGCAAACTGATTTTTTTTTATAAATTATGATTTGACAACAAAATAAAATTATTTGTTTATTGTTTTTTTTTTCTCTCTCTTTGCACAACTACAAGCTATTGATTGTGTAGTGGTGCCGACCTTTGCTCATAAGCAATAGGAGTGACTTTCCTAGTAAAATTAACAATCTTACATTTTTCAAAGTAAAGGTTCAGCTGGTTAATAACACACCATTCCACTATAGGTCAAAAGGCACTATTTGTTGGCCATAATTCAATTTTTACAAGTGTTGTTATTGAGTTTTTGTTGATGCAGTGTTACGGAGAATACTTCAATACAAGCAAAAATGTTTTTATTTGGGGTAAAATAATTTTCCGTCATGATTTTAGCTCTTTTTTCCAATCAATAAAAATTAATTAAAATAATTTGTTTTTTTCTAAAATAAAAATTTATAAAATTGACGATGTTATGTAAAAGGCAATGTAGTTCAAAAAATTTAAATATATTTTGGTTTTCTGTGGAAAAATTCAAATTAGACCCCAGACTTTTAGTATTTTTTTTAAATTTTGAACTTCGTGTAAGCTTTTAAAATTTTGTTGGAATTTGTTAGTCCTAAGCAACCCAAAACTAGTAAGACGGTTCTTTTGTTAATATTATTTAGAAATATAGACGCCCGATTTCGCCTGTTTTTTTAATGAATTTTTTTGTCAGGTAACTTTTTTTCCGCAATTCCGATTTATTCGAAATCTGGTTGCAAAAGACAGACAGAAAAGAAAAAGAAGAAGCTGTTTTTCAATTTCTTATTAGAAAATACTGAAGATACTACTAGAACAAGTGCGCATAATTTTTGCATTTGGTTTGTTGAAAAATAAAGATATTTGAGGTTAATATACGAAAAATAAGTACTTTTGGTACTTTTGAGGTTAGTTGTAGACTACACAACATTTTTTATTTTTTTTGCATAATTCATTACTGAGAACCACTTTTTACCTTCAAAACGAGCTCTTAAAAAGTGCCATACAATACTTTCTTCAAAAGTTATTGCAGATTTAAGATGACATCATGAAATCCAAAGCTGTGTCGTTTTACCCGTTTTATGGGATTTCAAGATGTCATGACATGTCATCTTAAATCGGCCATAACTTTCAAAGGAAGTATCGCATGACATTTTTTAAGAGCTCATTTCGCAGAAACATAACAGAACTACGTGATACATTTGGTAAAAAAAAAAAAATAATGAAAATTTTGTGCAGTTTGCATCGAACCTCAAAAATAGCCAAAATAGCCATTTTTCATGAGTTTGACCTCAAATATCTCCAAATCCTGAAGTGGTTGGTCAATTCTGACCTCGGATTCGGATTCAACGCATGAAGTTTCTTCGGAAATGCTTAAAAACAAAACCTTGCTGGTACATGTTATTAATTTAGAGAATTTATTACGTGCAATTTTTGACTCGGTAGTCAAAGGGTTAAGATTTTTTTCAGAATTGTTCTTTTAGTCTGGAGTCAACATAAAAACTACATTTGCAGTCGGTATCCATGATAATATGGACGTTATGAATTTTGGTCAAAAAAGTGTGCCTTTTGACCTATAGTGCATTCCAATAAAGAAGAAATATCGTACTGGAGTTTTACAGTCCGTACGATCTTTAACTTCTAGAAAGATCATTAAATCATCAGCATATAGAAGGCACTTGCTGAACTTAAAGGACTGAATCAGGGTTCGAGGATATATATCAATGGATATATATCATGATATATATCCGATATGTATCCGATATATATCAAATGATTTTTTATGATATATATCAATACAAAATTGGTTTAAAAATTGTATGTTATTAAGTAATTTTTGGCGTTTGTTACTGTATTTCTACTTCCCAAATGTAGATGGCGTTGTAGTAGAGTTAAAACATACTCCCTAATAGTAAGTTCTAATCCATTAATGGCAACACTTCTGCCAGCATTAATGATGTCAGAAAAATTTCGTTACGAAAGAGTAAGTTTTTTTGTGTTTATTCTATTATTTTTTACGAAAAAGTAATTGACAATTCATTATGTTTATGTTACACATATGCAAATAGTAAACATAAATTACACTGTTCAACGGCAAAAAAATATCTGAGTTCGGACTATGCAATTATTATTCCTTGCTATTGATATAGTAGGACTGCATTTGCAAAATTTTTCCATCACGTCTCAGTTTTCAGATAAAATGACAAATTCAAAATCACGATTTACCGTCAAAATTTCAAAAAGAAAATGTCAAACGATGCAAAAAATAGCAAGAATTTCAAATCCAATAAAAATTTTTAGATCGGGCCGACAGCCTTTGGGCATAAACCATTTTATTGAGAAAATGTACTGAAAAAACCAAAAACTACCTATCTGTAATTAGATGAGTCTTGCTTAAAACAATTTAGAATTGAAAAAATCTTTCATGGTTTTGTGCAAAATTGTCACAGCTTTATTTTGGCATCAAAAACTTAAAGATTGGACCATAAATAGCAAACTTGAGTCCTTTTGAACGAAAAATGTCAATTCATTTTAGTTACCAAAATGCTAACATACAGAGTACGAGTACAGAGATTATTCAATTCAAAGGCTTTTGTCTAACTGCCTGTATTTAAATTTTTCATTTAAAAGGACTCAAGTTTGTTATGTATGATCCAATCTTAAAGTTTTTGGTGCCAAAAAATGAAGCTCTGACAATTTTTAATTTTACATTGTTTTAGACAAGATATATGTAATTAAAGAAAGGTGGTTTTCAGTACATTTTCTCAATAAAACGGGCATAAAAAAAAGTCTATCGGACCAATCTAAAAATTTTTTCGGATTTGGAGTTCTTGGTATTTATTTGTTGCATCGTTTGACATTTTCTTTTGGAAATTCTGACGGCTAAAAATTTTTTAATTATTTTTTGCGCGGATGCAAATCGTGATCCTGGACTTGTCATTTTATCTGATAACTGAGACATGATGGAAAAATTTTGTAAGTGCAGTCCTACTACATCAATAGCAAGGAATAATAATTACTTAGTCCGAACACAGATAAAATCAAAAGTCTGAAATTCGTTGAACAGTGTAATACAATAAAATATTAATATGGCTTTCATACGAAATGGATACATATCAAAATTTTGATATATATCGGATATATATCATAAATATCCGATATTTTGATATTTATAATAAATATCGGATATTTTCGAACCCTGGACTGAAGAACATAATTAATGAATACATTAAATAGTAAAGGACCTATGTGACTGCCCTGAGGTACACCTGATGTAATCTTAATGGGTTCAGAACAATTTTCACCAATCTTGACAGCTAGTGTTCGATCAGAAAGATATGAGTGAATCCATCTTAAAAATTGCAAGTGAATACCCAGTTTTTCAAGTTTAATCAACAAAAGTTAAAAAGTGAAATAAAAAAACGAAATAAGTGTACGTATACCTACGTACTACGTAATCCGACTAAATTATCGGTTTTATGTATTGGATAAGAGAGAGAATTTACTTATAACGAAGGCGTTGCCAGAAGGTGGTAATTGTAAAATAAATTGTAAATAAAACATAAAGTTAACTTTTGGCTAAACATGTGAATCGCTGAGTGGTAAAACCAATCGATAGGGAAAGGTCCCCGACCCCTCTAAGTGACCGTTTTGGGCCCGTTTTGGTGAAAAAATTTTATTGCACCAATCAATGGGGAAAGGTCAAAAATTGATTTTGGACATGACCAGGGATGTCCCCGACCCCCTCAGTGACCGATTTGGGCCCATTTTGGTGAGCAAATTTTAGTGCACCAATCGATCGGGAAAGGCCGAAAATAGATTTTGGACATGACCACGGGTGTCCCCGACCCCTCTAAGTGACCGATTTGGGCCCATTTTGGTTAAAAAAATTTTATTGCACCAATCGATGGGAAAAAATCGAAAATACTAAAAACTCGATAATTCGTCATATCCATGGTATTCGAAAGAGTTGAAAAATATACGTAATTGTCGTAATAGAGCATGGAAAAACTACGTCAAAACCAAAATGACCTTGAAACATACGATCATTTGTTTCAGGAATTTAAATTTAAATCAGCTTCAGCCTATTCTGTTTATACGAATAAAATGAAGTTGAATATATTACATGACCCCAAGAACTTCTGGGGTTTTATCAACTCTAAAAAGAAATCGGACGGGTTTCCGTCTGAGTTCAAGGCATCAGAAGGGTATACAAATAACCCAAAAAATATTGCCGAGTTGTTTGCCAATTTGTTTAATAAATCATTTTCAACAGAACTATTTTCTCCAGATGAAAATTATTTCAATTTCATAGATAATGATCCCACAGTTTCAATCAATGAATTTTCAATTTCACTAGAGCTTATAGTGAAATATATTGTATCTGTTGAAGATAGTTCTTGTCCAGGGCCTGATGGCATACCTGCTACAGTACTTGTTAATTGTAGCTCAGTTCTGAGCCAGTTGCTTAGTTTTTTATTTAATAAATCTTTAACTGATTGCTATTTTCCTAAACAATGGAAAGAGTCTTTTATTAGTCCTATATTTAAAAAAAGGCTGTAAAAGTGATGTATCTAATTATAGACCCATAGCTAATTTATCGACAATTCTTAAATTATTTGAAAAGATTAAATATGATCAAGTCAAGGTCTATTGCAGTGAAATAATTTTAACACGCCAGCATGGATTTGTCAATGGCAGATCTACAGTCTCAAACCTTCTTGATTTTTCTTCTTTTGCCTTGAGTTCACTTGGCTCTGGCTGCCAAGTTGACTGTATCTACACAGATTTCAGTAAAGCATTTGACAAGATACTACATAGTTTAATTATTTTCAAATTAAAAAAGTTTGGATTTCCTTCCACCTTTATCGACTGGATTGAATCCTATTGATCAGAACGTTCTTATCAAGTAAGATTTCGCAAAATCTTATCTTCTCCATTTACGGCGATTTCTGGTGTTGCCCAAGGTAGTCACCTAGGATCGTTACTTTTTATCTTAGCTATAAATGATGTAAACCTTATCACCAAAAACTCTAATCTTCTAGTTTATGCGGATGATATGAAAATTTTTAGGTCCGTAAGGGAGAAAGAAAAACGACACTCATCTGCTTCAGTCTGACTTGAAATCCTTTGAAATTTGGTGCTTTAAAAATAACTTGCATCTTAGGAAGAAAAACAACACAAAGTATGATTATGTATTAAAAGACAAAAACATTTATCGTGTCGATTTTGTTAAAGATTTAGGTGTTCATTTTGATTATAAAATAACATTTAATGAACACATTAATCAAGTATGTAAGAAAGCAGCCTCTCTGCTTGGTTTTATTAAAAGATGGGCCAAAGAATTTAATAATTCAATAATAACGGTAACTTTATATAATACGATCGTGCGTCCTCACTTAGAGTACGCTAGTGAAGTTTGGTCACCATTTTATAACGTTCATATTGACAGAATCAAAAGAATTCAAAAGAATTTTATTCGATTTGCTCTGAATGGCCTAAATTGGGTTGATTTTTCAAACCTTCCTCCTTATGAGGATCGTTTGAAGCTACTTAAAATGCAGTCTCTAAGGGAACGCAGGGATAATGCAGATATTCTATATTTGCACCAACTTGTCACTGGGTCCCTTGCTGCTCCAGAGCTTTTAAATTATATTTTTTTCAATATGAATCGGAGAAGTGATCGTAACTCTCCGCAATTATTTTATCAACCGGTTAGCAGAACTAATTATATGTTTTCAGCTCCTTTTAATCGCATGACAACCCTTGTCAATAACTGTGAATTTTATAATGTTAACTTGTCAAAAGGTCTACTCAAACTTAGATTAACTGTCTTTGTCATCACTTGTTACGATTTTTTTTGTCATATTTTGCGTAATGCATGTTTTTTTGTAGGTGTTTTGTCCGAGCCAAACAGCGTGCTGGGTTAAATTTTTTCAAACATCCCATCTTTGATTTGTATGAATATTTATATGCAAGTGTATGAAAATACTCTTGGACGTTTATATACATATAAGCTAAAAGGGTATGTTGTGAAAGTGTGATAAAGCTACAGGATAAGAAACAAAATATAACTAATATAACTTGCATGGTTTTTAATCCTTTATTTCAAAAAATTTTTATAAAAAGCTTTAAATTTGATTTATAGCCTTTTTTGTTAATTGGCTAAGAAGGCTATTAGCTGCAGTAGCTAAACTTGATTATTATCATTATAAAAAAAAGATTATGGACATAACCAGAAGTATGCCTGATCCCTCTAAGATACCGATTTGGGCCCATTTTGGAGAAAAATTTTATTGCGCCAATCGATGGGGAAAGGTCGAAAATATATTTTGAACATGATGAGAGGAATCCCCGACCTTTCTTAGGGACTAAAACGGTCACTTAAAGGGGTCGGGGACACCCCTGGTCATGTCCAAAATCTATTTTCGACTTTTCCTCATCGATTGGTGCAATAAAATTTTTTCACCAAAATGGGCCCAAAACGGTCACTAGAGGGGTCGGGGACACCCCTAGTCATGTCCAAAATCTATTTTCGACTTTTCCTCATCGATTGGTGCAATAAAATTTTTTTAACAAAAATGCGCCAAAAACGGTCACTTAGAGGGGTCGGGGACACCCCTGGTCATGTCCAAAATATATTTTTGACCTTTCCTCATCGATTGGTGCAATAAATTTTTTTTACAAAAAAAGGCCCAAAAAGGTCACTTAGACGGGTCGGGGACTCCTCTGGTCATGTCGAAAATATATTTTCGACCTTTCCTCATCGCTTGGTGCAATGAAATTTTGTTTACAAAAATGGGCCCAAAACGGTCACTTAAAGGGGTCGGGGACACCCCTGGTCATGTCCAAAATTTATTTTCGACCTTTCCTAATCGATTGGTGCAATACATTTTTTTTACAAAAATGGGCCCAAAAAGGTCACTTAGAGGTGTCGGGGACTCCTCTGGTCATGTCCAAAATATATTTTCGACCTTTCCCCATCGATTGGTGCAATAAAATTTTTCTCCTTTTCCCATCAATTGGTGCAATAAAATTTAAACAATGACAACCAAATTAAAAAAATAAATTTATAATTTTGGCGGAATTGTCACAAACTGGCAACTTTGCCTACGATCTCAATAGCTATCATATAAAAAAACGCAATCGTTTTTTTTTACGTACTACAGTTACCTCGTTATTCATATCTCTTTTAATTATAACTAGCTGTACGCGTAATATGCGTAAACAATTATATTATAATTGAAAGAGATATGAATAACGAGGTAACTGTAGTACGTAGAAAAAAAAAACGATTGCGTTATTTAACGTAATCGATTGCCTTCGGTAACAGTTTTATCGGTTACTGATTTAACTGATGCAGACCTTTATAATACATCCACCTGTGAAAGCTTTTCAATTGTGTTAACAGCAAAATTAGAAAAAATTGCTAAATTAGAAAAAATTGCTAAATTAGAAGTAGTGGATCTACTTTTGAAAAAACCATGTTGTTGGAAAGCGATAAACTACGCACTTCAGCAAAGAGGAGCTTTTTAACAATTTTAGCAAAACCTTTACGGGTAATTGATGCTTTACTATAGATCTGTAATTTTCGACTAAATACTTTTGGCCAGACTTGAAAATGCGTGTAACACAGGCAGTTTTCCACTACTTTAAAAATATGCCACAAGACTGGGATTTATTAAAAATTAAACCAATGCTATGTGTAACGTTGGAGCACAACTTTTAAAAAACACAGGAGGAAGCAAATCGAAACCCGCACTTTTAAAGCAGTCAAGGATCATTAACGCATCCAGTACCTCTTGGTCATGTATTGCTAACTTACTAATATTCAAAAATTGAGACAAGTCAGAAAAATCATTTGCATCACATGGCGAACTCAATGCATGGAAAACCGATCCAAAGAAATCAGCAAATAGTTCATTAACCCTTTGGCAATTATTAGTCACCTCACCTCTATACTACATTGATGAAGGAATACCAAATAATTTCCTTTTATCATTTAAAAATATCCAAAAGGATTTCGGATTCGACCTAAGGTCTCTCTCAATGGAGTCGATGTATTTCTTATACAAAAAGTTCGACAGGAAGTCAAACTCACGCCTACGTAAAACAAAAATTGCTTTGTCCGTCAGCAAACCTGATTTCTTGAACCGTATATGCGCTTTATTTCTAAGGTTTTTAAGAATGACTAACTTTCTATTAAACCATGGATGCTTAAAAGAGCAAACTTGGTTTTTAACTGGTACGTACTTCCCTGCAAAAAATGAGTACCGGTTGTCTTTGAATTTTTTTACATTTTTATAAATTTTTTTGTATGTCATATACGTATCTGGTACATTTCCCGTACTTCGCAGGTATTCGTAGATAAACATTTGTTTGTTTTTTCAATGCCTGAAATTTTTCTGGGTTGAATGTTAGTTTTGTAATATTAAAAATATTCGTTCTACAGTGAAACATGGTGCGGTTTTGTAGTGCATTGGGGCTATAAGTCCATTGCAGGTGTTGCGATTTTACTGTTTATCGATGGCAAAATGGATGACCTTGGTTACCTTAACTTTTCGAAAGATAATATTAAGCAAAACGCTAAAAAACATGGCATTGAAGAGAGTTTTGCAATTCACCATTATAGAGACCCGAATCATTCTTTCCATGTAGCGCAATTATGGCTGATACAAAACTGTTCCAATCTATTGTAAATGGCTCCTCAATCAACTGGCATCAACGTGATATAAAATTTATGGACCAAATGGAGCAAGAAGCTCTACAGCAGGACTATCCGTAACATAATTCAGCTTAAGGAAAAATTGGTCAAAGAATGGCATGAAATTCAACCGGATCATTGTTCAAACTTAATAAAATCCATGAAAAATCATTCGCAAGCTGTTATAAATGATAATGGATTATCAACATATTATGGTAGTGCCAAATTTTAATATTATTTTTTAGTGTCCGGTTAGACGTTTGAGCTTAAAAAGTGAGTTTTTTTTATATTATCGCTAATAGTATGCATTTAGGATACCATTTTTTTTGTTTTGTTGATACTAACCGAAACTAGAAAAATAAATAAAATTAACTGCATCATCTTTTTCCAACTAAAATCTCCTATTCCTTTATACTAAGCACCCAAAAGAAGCTATACGCTCTGTCCGGTTAGTCGTTTGAACCACTGTATGTCGCTCAAAAAATAAAAAAATATGCAGGCATGTTCTGAAATCCGATTAATTTCGAAAAGGGATGAAAGCAATTTTCAAGAGCTTTGCATTGCGACAAATAAAATGAAATCGGATTTGTCTTTCAACAAACAAAATTTGCCTATGGTTCGATTTCGATTTACCGAAACATAAATTCAATTTGGTGTTAATTACACTATGCAACAAATGAGTAAAAAAATTTTCCCCAGGGAATGCCATTATTCATTTTATATGTAAAATGGGCCGCTGATTCCGAAAATCGCATTATTTTTTTTATTTCGTGTCGTTTTCGAGATATCGGTCATTTTCGGTTTTCGGACCAAAAAAAAAGATAGTTCCATTTAAATACAAATATCTCAAGAACCATTTTGACCTCCCCACATTTAGGTTAAAAGACCTACATGTAGGGGTTTTAGAGGGTTAAAATTGTCTACAAAAATATTCCTCGTAATATCCTGCATAAAATTACTGAACACATGATACACCTCAAATGTAAGGATCATATAGTTATTTGCATCGATTTAACATAAGAATGCGTTATTTTTGTTTTTTTTCATGTACAGTGGATTAAAAAACTTCAAAAATCGATTAAAAAAAAATCTGACGTGCTGGAGAAAAACGACGAGACACGGGTACACCTAATTCTGTTTTTACACGGTAGATTGGTTCCAGAAAAAACCGTGTAAAAAAAGACATTGATCGTATACAAAAAAAGGTGATTGGTTCCTTGTCTTCAAAACCTATTAAAATTAGTGAAAAATCTAAATGAATTAAAATGTTTTTTGGGCGTACCATTTATCTTAAGCATTAAAATTAAATTTAATGTAATGTTAAAATAACAAATTTGTCTATAAAAAGTGTCTTTACCAATCACGTTCACAAAATATTAACACTTTTCAAATTGTGGTATCTGCCGTAAAATTATTAAAAGACGCAACTCGTTTTTCATAATTTTGAGAAAATCGAAATTTTATTTTTATTCAGAAATGAAGCAACTTCTCTTTCTTAAAAAATCTATTTCATTTTTCACCTTTTTTGTGTGGAGTTACTGACTTTTATGATTTTAATTATGAAAAATATGAAAACAGGGAGTAGTGTTTACATTCCTTTATTTGCAATTTGCCAGAGAAGTAAAAAACGTAAAAAATTGGCGATTTGACTAAAATATAGATAAAAAATTGCCTTATCTTTAAGTGGTATCTTATTTTCTTCACAAATATATAGTCTATGACACAAAAACAAAAAAAATTATAAAAAAGTTATTTCTTCTTGTATAAATCTGTAGTTGATTTTGATTTTTTGTTAATTTTTTCGAAAAAAAAAAAATGTTTTTTTTAGAAATCAATTTATTTCGGCGAAACTAACAAACCAACCAAAAAGTGATTCGAATATCATTTGTAGGTAATTTAATTACCTTTAATATGACATATAATACATTTGGATACAAACATCAGTTCTTGAGATATTTGTATTTAAATGGTACTATCTTTTTTTTTGGTCCGAAAACCGAAAATGACCGATATCTCAAAAACGACACGAAAAAAAAAATAATGCGATTGTCGTTATCAGCAGCCCATTTGACATATGAAATGGATAGTGGCATTCACTGGGAGATTTGGCTGTTGCATAGTGTTATCGAAATGCGGAGCTCTTGAAGATTGCTTTCATTCCGTTTCCGAAGTGAATCGGATTTCAGAACATGCCTGATAAACTTTATTTTTAATCGTCTGATGAGCTAAAACTGGGGAATTGTAAGCACTAAATTCAGTAGCGGCGGCTCGTAAAGTTCCAATAAAATTTATCGATACAATACGCGAGCTGCAAATTTATGGTCTGCACCGTTGGATAATGCAAGCAAAGGTTTAGAATAGTCAGTCACTTTTTGCTAAAGAATTGAAATCAAAATCCCCAGATGACGCTTTAAGTTAGCAGTCGCATCGTCTTATCACTTAAAAAAGTGGGAACTGATGAGCAGCTCTTTCCAAAAAACTTCGCTAATGGTGAGGTTGTATACAATGCTCATATGTGCAAAGTTGTATTTTTTTCTGCTTATTCTCTACAAAAGATGCCTAAACTCATTGGGGGTTATCGTGAATCAAGATTCCCCGGGAATTTTCTTAAACTGCAATAGAGAATGCACTGCAGTCTGAGAAAATTCCCCGGGAATCTTGATTCACGATAACCCCCATTAGCGAAAAAATCCATAGATAATAAGATATGGACAGCAAAATCGATTTGACCTAAAGATTCCTACTTTTTTTTTAATCTTATGTTTCGAAAGTAAAAATTTTACAACTTTGCTCATTTCAATTATCACATGGATATTCAATAGTCTTGTACTTTATTATTTCTGTTTTAAATTGTAAATAACTTCCTAATACAATTCACAGGTAAGTACAATGGTAGCCACAGAAACCTTATATATCCGTATAATAAAAGCCATCTAAATGTGAATATTTTAATACAAGTGCAGAATACATTGTCGATAGCCATTGATGGATATTAGATAGAGAAGTCTTATAATCGCTGGTATTCTAAGGCCTAAAGAACTATGAGCAAGCACTCCGGAAGATAATTGGATTGGCTCATAATTAACTTTGATGCTTTTTATTTAGACAAGTTTTTACTATATGATGATTTTCATTTAATTTATTCAAATTTGTAATTATTATTTACCCTATTGGAAAATAAAATTTTGCATAGAATTGTTCAGGTTTTAGTTTTTTTTTTAGGATTTTAATCAGCATACATACAAGATTCAGTACCAGTACGCGTGCTTAGAAACGTACCCGGATTATTGTAGATACTTATAACGAGTATAGTACCAGTACGCATATTTAAAAACGTACTTGTACTATTTCAGATACGTATAACAGATACAGTCCCGGTATGCGTATCTAAGTATTTATGCAGGGACGAGAAACCGATACAACACAAGTATTGGTACGACAAAACCAATACCTGTATTTTTCCCGACAGCAATGTAAACGTTATTGAAAGAGTACGGCAATTTCTATGTGATTTTCAAAAACAAACAAAAAAAATACGTGTTTGTGTCCCCGATACATACGCCGTTTGTATCTAGTACACTGTTTGCAGGGTTGCACTATGGTTTTTTTTTTTTTTGACAAAAAAGTGTACACAAAAATAATTCATTATAAGGACACATCAAAAAATCTAATCAGAAATTAAAGGTTATACATTCACCTATCTGAAAAGTTGACCGCTTTTTCCAGCATCTGATCCACAAAATAGTGACACGGGTCGAAATCTCTTGAATGTTGAAAAACTCGATTTTTCTGTTTAAAAATGTTAGTCGCATTAAACGCAGGAGTGATACATAAATAAATTTATATGCATTCAATCAAATCAAGTAAGATGAAATCAACTCAAAGTGAAAATGGGCGGTGCCACGCCCCAACAACAAATAAGTCATATCTCCGAAACCATTAGATGCAGATAGAAAAGATTTGGTACTTTTGTAATAGGCAGAGAGAAAAATAACATCCACTAGAAAAATGAGCGGTGCCACGCCCCAAAAAATATAAACCACATCATATCTCCGTAACTATTTGACCCATGTGGATGAAATTCGGTTTATATACAAAGTTCATCAAGACAAATAACATCTGATGGATGCCTAAACTCATTGGGGGTTATCGTGAATCAAGATTCCCCGGGAATTTTCTTAAACTGCAATAGAGAATGCACTGCAGTCTGAGAAAATTCCCCGGGAATCTTGATTCACGATAACCCCCATTAGCGAAAAAATCCATAGATAATAAGATATGGACAGCAAAATCGATTTGACCTAAAGATTCCTATTTTTTTTTTTAATCTTATGTTTTGAAAGTAAAAATTTTACAACTTTGCTTATTTCAATTATCACATGGATATTCAATAGTCTTGTACTTTATTATTTCTGTTTTAAATTGTAAATAACTTCCTAATACAATTCACAGGTAAGTACAATGGTAGCCACAGAAACCTTATATATCCGTATAATAAAAGCCATCTAAATGTGAATATTTTAATACAAGTGCAGAATACATTGTCGATAGCCATTGATGGATATTAGATAGAGAAGTCTTATAATCGCTGGTATTCTAAGGCCTAAAGAACTATGAGCAAGCACTCCGGAAGATAATTGGATTGGCTCATAATTAACTTTGATGCTTTTTATTTAGACAAGTTTTTACTATATGATGATTTTCATTTAATTTATTCAAATTTGTAATTATTATTTACCCTATTGGAAAATAAAATTTTGCATAGAATTGTTCAGGTTTTAGTTTTTTTTTTAGGATTTTAATCAGCATACATACAAGATTCAGTACCAGTACGCGTGCTTAGAAACGTACCCGGATTATTGTAGATACTTATAACGAGTATAGTACCAGTACGCATATTTAAAAACGTACTTGTACTATTTCAGATACGTATAACAGATACAGTCCCGGTATGCGTATCTAAGTATTTATGCAGGGACGAGAAACCGATACAACACAAGTATTGGTACGACAAAACCAATACCTGTATTTTTCCCGACAGCAATGTAAACGTTATTGAAAGAGTACGGCAATTTCTATGTGATTTTCAAAAACAAACAAAAAAAATACGTGTTTGTGTCCCCGATACATACGCCGTTTGTATCTAGTACACTGTTTGCAGGGTTGCACTATGGTTTTTTTTTTTTTTGACAAAAAAGTGTACACAAAAATAATTCATTATAAGGACACATCAAAAAATCTAATCAGAAATTAAAGGTTATACATTCACCTATCTGAAAAGTTGACCGCTTTTTCCAGCATCTGATCCACAAAATAGTGACACGGGTCGAAATCTCTTGAATGTTGAAAAACTCGATTTTTCTGTTTAAAAATGTTAGTCGCATTAAACGCAGGAGTGATACATAAATAAATTTATATGCATTCAATCAAATCAAGTAAGATGAAATCAACTCAAAGTGAAAATGGGCGGTGCCACGCCCCAACAACAAATAAGTCATATCTCCGAAACCATTAGATGCAGATAGAAAAGATTTGGTACTTTTGTAATAGGCAGAGAGAAAAATAACATCCACTAGAAAAATGAGCGGTGCCACGCCCCAAAAAATATAAACCACATCATATCTCCGTAACTATTTGACCCATGTGGATGAAATTCGGTTTATATACAAAGTTCATCAAGACAAATAACATCTGATGGAAAAATATGTGGTGCCACGCCCACAGGCAGAGCTACATAAATGAACTTGTTCCCTAAGGACAGAGTGGCAATTAATAAGGATATGTTCATTGTTGGGTGTGGTACCGCTTTTTTTTCAGCAAATATTATTTGACTCACTTCCCTTTATATATATACCGAAACTCATCCCTATGGTTCAAATAGTTTCGGAGATATGATAAGTTTAATATTTGTAGGGCGTGGCACCGCCCACTTTTTCAGGAATGTTATTTCTCTCTGTACATGTTACTAACAAACCGAATCTTATCTATCTGCGCCTTATAGTTTAGGAGATATGACGAATTAGTTTTTGGGGCGTGGCACCGCCCATTTTCACTTTGAGTTGATTTCATCTTACTTGATTTGATTGAATGCATATAAATTTATTCATATATCACTCCTGCGTTTTATGCGATTAACATTTTTAAACAGAAAAATCGATTTTTTCAAAATTTAAGAGAATTCGACCCGTGCCACTATTTTGTGGATCAGATGTTGGAAAAAACGGGTGAATGTATAGCCTTGAATTTCTGGTTTGATTTTTTTAAAGAAAATGTGTCCTTGTAGTGAATTATTTTTGTGTACACTGTTTTGTCAAAAAAAAAAAACCATAGTGCGCTGCAGCCCTTCATTTATGACAAGGGTGTTGTCAGCGTTTTAAAATCACTGAGCCAAGCGCAGTCAGCGCAAAATTTTCGATTTTACAACAACTTCAAATTCCCCGAAGGACAACAATCAGAAAAACTATTTTTTGTTGTTTTTTTGGTGGCTCGCTTACAACAACAATATTTTAATAATTTTTAAAATTTCTGAGGCCTACAACACATACGAAAAATGGTTTGTTATTTTTTTATGCGGAACAACAAAAACAATTTTTCATAATGTCTTAATTCCGCGAATTTAATTCTGTGATTGTTGTAATTCTGCGAAGTTTGCAAAATATTAAAACTGTGAAGGCCCAAAATTTCCCTCTTAAGGAATTTTTGGGCCACAAGACCACGGCCCAGCCAAACCATCCAGCAACAGCATAGCATCACCAACACCCCATAGCCACATCCATCACATAGAACATAATTTCACCAACAATAGTTCGCACATCCTACACACTAACAACAACAACTCTCAACACACAACAGTCACCAACAATAGAATCCACACCACACACTAACAACAACACTCATACATACAGCATCCACCAACAATAAAATGCACGTAACCCACATTCAACACAACAGTCACACAACAGCCATAACGGTTTTTCCTATGGAAAAAGTGCGCATAGCAACAGCGCTCAAACACGTGGTTGACAACAGCATAGCCAGAGCACGTGGTCAAACCGGTTCTTAGCGGCAGCGCAGCAGCATACCGTTACATTAGTATAAATGTAAAAGCAACCGGTCATTCGAGATCAGTCTTTGACAAGCCGCCAACGATCAGTGAAAGTGAAATTAGTGAGTGGAAGAAAATATATTCAGCAAAGTGCCGCAGGACATCAGTGTAAGGATATTCACCAAAGTAACGCAGGACATCAGTGTAAGAATATTCAGCAAAGTAACGCAGGACATCAATGCAAGGATAATCATCAGAGTGCCGCAGGATATCAGTGCTAGCATATTCGTCAAACTGCAGCAGGACATCAGTGCAAGGATATTTACCAAAGCGCCGCAGGATATCAGGGCAAAGATATTCAACAAGGTACCGCAGGACATCAGTGCAGGGATATTCAGCAAAGTGCCGCAGGACCTCAACGCAAGGATATTCATCAGACTGCCTCAAGCTATCAGTTAGAATAAAGCGAGCAACGTACTACAGGATCACAGTGCTAGTACAGAGCCAGACAACAGTGTGCCAACAATGTACTACAGGATCAAGCTAAGCGTGCTACAAGACAGAAACAATAACTTGTATAGTGGATAGCGAGCGCAGGTAGTAGAATCGTTGGACCAAGCTTCACAGGAATTCGTGACCCTAAAAAGTCTTATTCGAGCCTGTGGGGACCTTGTCAAACGAAGTAGTTAAATATAGCAAAGTCAGGAAGTAGAACCGTTGGATCAAGCTTCAGCAGGAATTCGTGGCCCTAAAAAGTCTTATTCGAGCCTGAGAGAACCTTGTCAAACGGAGTAGTTAAAACAAAATAGCAAGCATAGGAAGTAGAACCGTTGGACCAAGCTTCACAGGAATTCGTGATCCTAAAAAGTCTTATTCGAGCCTGTGGGGACCTTGTCAAATGGAATAGCTTAAAATAAGAGAACAAGCGCAGGCAGTAGAATCGTTGGACCAAGCTTCACAGGAATTCGTGACCCTAAAAAGTCTTATTCGAGCCTGTGGGGACCTTGTCAAACGAAATAGTCAACATAGTGAAGTCAGGCAGTAGAACCGTTGGACCAAGCTTCACAGGAATTCGTGACCCTAAAAAGTCTTATTCGAGCCTGTGAGGACCTTGTCAAACGGAGTAATTACCTCATAAGCAAAGATTAGGGCTAGTACTTTTCCTTAGGGACATCGAGGCTAGATTAGGGACCAAGAATAGCTAGGGACAAAGAATTAGCTAGGGACAGAGAATTAGGTACATGAAATAAATAATTTTGTAACGCATCACAAGAAAAATCAAATAAAGAACAACATTAAACTGGAACTGTCGTGTTCTAATTTGCAAGAACCTTGGACTCCGGCGAGTTTAATCCCAGGCATAAGGAAAGTTCGTTACAAAATATTCTTGTTGTTGCAGGCGAGCCAAAATTGGCTCACTTTTGTTCTACGCTGACACCCTTGATTTACTACACATGTCATTGATATTCATATAATGATGAAACACCAAACCCCTATTATTAAAACCGGCGGATCTGAACTCGCGTGAGTTTTTTCGATCCGCAGTCATCCGCAGCGAGTAGTCAGACATATTATTGAACCCGCACGAATAAATGCCTTACCGACTTTTGAAATAGAGCAAGTGCTAACTGTCAAATTATAAATCTTAATTGTTATTCTGAAATTTAAAAATTAATAAAATTCAACAATATTTATCCAAATATGGACAGTTTAGCGTATTTGTAAGATTTTAATGGTGAAACCAATAGCAGGGAAACAAGAAAAGTGGTTAGAAATAACATTGAAGACGTTCTTCAGCAGCCGAATGCATCGTAAGTTAAAAAATTTATCTGCAATAAATGACATTTGAAGTAAATCTTTCCCCAACAGATTTTTAAAGCAATTTTGTCTAAACAAACCGGCATTTGAATACGTGCTAAGTATTCTGAAGGCAAACATGCCTACCTTAAGATTTTGGCTGAAGGTGGTCACCAAAACAGTGTTGGGAAAGACTACGAGGTAAAGATGGCCCAATCGACCGTTTCTGTTGTGCAGGCTTAGGTGCTCAACATTTTGAAAAACCATTTGTGTCATTTTTTCAACAATTAGCTCAAATTGATTCCTTGTTGTTACGCGTGTCCTTGGAATTTAATAATTTCAATCAAGTATTTGAAGTAACAATTAGTAATTTTTACATTTTCAACTTTCAGAATTTAAAAAAAATTTCTTACACAAATACGCAACATTTTTTAGCGGATGGCAGTCACTACAATTTCAATGAAATACCCCAAGGGGAATAGTGCTTCAAAAACCCTTTTGAAGTGTATCTTTTTCACCAAAAAGCGCTTCCGCTCCGTAAGAACTATTCCTTCTTTTTAACATTGCTCGTCCTATGATGTAAGCGCGTTTAAGCTGACTGCAGCCTTACTTCAAAAGGCCTTTTGAAACGCTTATTTGTAATGCTGCGTTTTTTCAATAAAATTAAAAAAAGAAAAAACTAGCCACACCAGGATTTGAATCCATGACCGTCCGTGTGATAGATAGAAACAGATTAATTTTACTTACATTTATCAACTCTTTATACCGCTACACCATCGCCCGATAGGGTGAAGAGGTATTAAATTTGACATTCGAATGATTCCTACAGCCTTACGTAGAATCATTTTGTAATCAGTTTTAATTCAATTAAACAAAAGTATATAAATAAGAGAAAGGAAAATAAAAAAATGAAATAAAAAATTTTGAATAAAAAATATTTTAATAAAAAAAATTAGAACAAAAAAAAATTTTTTTTAAAAATCATCTGGGCTGGGTTCGAAACCATGTTGTTCTTACAGCCTTACAAAAAATCATTGTTTAAGTGCTTCTAAATTTCCATTGGGACAAGCGCTTTTAAAGTGCTTGGATCAGAAGCGCTAGAAATTTTTCCTCTTGGGACGTTTCACGAGCGGTTTCAACAATAGCTGTCTCATCCACAAACTCCAACGAATACACACATATCCGTATTGCGTTTTCAATAATTTCATTTTCTGAACGAATCCCTCCGCACTAGATCCGCCGGTTTCAATAATAGGCATGATAATGAAATTATCACACAATATGAAGCATGATATAACGAATAATTCTGCAACATTAACTCAAACCTCGCGTTTTTTGATTTCGCAGAAAATACGTTTAAAGTTTTCAATTGAAAAAGTTATTGTTCTCAAACGGTGACCGTTAAAGATATTAATATGAAATTTTACACAATATGAAGCATGATATAACAAATAACTCTGCATCATTTACTCAAAATCAGCGTGTTTTGAGTTGTGTGTTCTTTTAGTAAATGAGCGATATGCATGTATGTAGTGTTTTATTCTCTATCCTTCTTTGTCATATTGCCTGCATAATTTTCTTGTGCTAAGGTGAAAAATGCATGGAATTTTCGAATGACTGAAGTTCATAAAATTAGTATAATTTTCGGCTTCATGTTAGATTAGCGACTGTTAATATTTTTTTTAAAACCTTGTTTGGTTTGTTAAGCTTTAAATTCTAAGAAAGAATATGAAATCAAAAATGTCTGAGCGGATCTACTTTCGGAGACATAGCCATTTGAAGATCGCGATATGGGTGATTCTCAGATAACTGTACTATTTGTGTCCTCTGGCGATTTCACCTATACAGTAGGCTTTTTTCACAAAAAATGACGCTATAAGTTAGAAACTATGTTTTTCTAATAGAGCGGATCAATTTTACCACCAAATAATTATTGGTCTACTGTGAAAGTTTGCAAATATACCCCAAATGTCACAAACGTGGCATGTCCTACCACTACTTTTTATAAACAAAACGATGAAAAACGACCAAAAAACGGAAATAGAGCAGAAAACAAGTTACTACACATATTAAGTAAATACTTAAGGCTACAATATTCTGAGCTCATCTGCAGTTTTAAATAATTTTTCGAGGGCACAATTTCAAATTGAAAACTGTCCCCTAGTTTTGGAAAAAAAAATTTTCTTGAAAGCATTATGCTACTACTGCATGGTACCACTGTTTCAGTCAATAGATTGCAATACATATGCATTAATTCTGATCACTATCCATCACCCAAAGGTCATCATGTCCAGACGCGTCCAAAAAGAAATCTGTTTGCGTTTTATAGGGCAGTTTATAAACAAAAACAGTTTTTTTTTTTAAATTGTGGTCACAAACGTGGCACTCGGCACTCCCAGGTAGTACATTTTATTTTATGCATGAAACAATTTTTTTGTAGGATTTGCATACATGACCCCAAATTCTTTCGGAAAAATCTTAAACTCAAAAGCGTGCTTTACAATGAGCGATAAACTACAAAAATGTCACAAACGTGGCGCATCAAAAATGTCACAAACGTGGCACTTTTTATCAGTCTGCAAAAAACATATTTCGATATAAAGTTTGAGTATACAGATGTTAAGTTGACATCTACTTACAGCTATAGAACAAAAACAGCAACAAGCAAAATTAATTTTTGTCAATGGATTCAGACAGCCAAATTTATTGTCAACAAAACATAATTTACCGTTTTTCAATTGGGTTCCCAGCTCCCGAGTTATAAGCGTTTAAAGTAAGGAAATCTTTCGATAACATACAAAGGATTTTTCGAGACCGAAAAGTTACAAAAAATCAAGTTTTATTATTTTTATCAATAACATATTTAATTACAAAAATTTCGAGACCTTGCAGACCATAATCGCAAAATGACAGTTCTATGCTAGATTTAGTGAATGACCCTACTAAACTATTGCTTTGCAAATTAACAGAATCAAAATTTCATCTGTTCATTCACTAAATCTATTATAGAGCCTTATTTTTTTTCATCCGATTTTAGTCCGCAAGGGCTTAAAATTTTTGTGATAAATTATATTTTTGATAAAAATAATAAAACTTACCATTTTTGTTAATTTTTAGGTCCAGAAAATCCTTTGTGTGTTATTGAGAGGTATCCTTTTTTTAAAGGCTTATAACTCGGAAACTAGGAGTCCAATTGAAAAACGGTAAACTATGTCTTGTTGATAATAAATTCGGCTGTCTGAATCAATTGACAAAAATTAATTTTACTTGTTGGTGTTTTTGTTAAGTAGATGTCAAAACTGTGATTTTTTCACTTTTGAGCAAGGATAACTAAGGATACTGATGTAATAGAAAAAAATCAAGATCAGATTTGTAATTAGGAGATCCTAATCCACCATAAACAGCTATAAAAACAGAGGACAGGAAACCATAGTTGATCTTTAGGGCGGTAGGGTATAAAAAAATGGACCACTGGAGACATGACACTGTTGCAACATTAGTCTTGAAGTGTAAATTTGTCATTATATGCAATACATGACCCCAAATTCTTTCGGAAAAATCTTAAACTCAAAAGCGTGCTTTACAATAAGCGATAAACTACAAAAATGTCACAAAAGTGGCGCATCAAAAATGTCACAAACGTAGCACTTTTTATCAGTCTGCAAAAAAACATATTTCGATATAAAGTTTGAGAATACAGATGTTTAGTTGAAGGCTAAGTTTTAAGTTTTTAAAAAAAATTTTCCACTCCATCAGAATCCTGAGTTATCCTTGCTCAAAAGTGAAAAAATCACTGTTTTGATATCTACTTAAAGCTATAGAACAAAAACAACAAGTAAAATTAGTTTTGTCAATGGATTCAGACAGCCAAATTTATTGTCAACAAGACATAATTTACCGTTTTTCAATTGGATTCCCAGCTTCCGAGTTATAAGCGTTTAAAGTAAGGATATCTTTCGATAACATACAAAGGATTTTTCGAGACCGAAAAGTTACAACAAGACATAATCTCAACCATGTAAATTTAATTTTTTTTACTATTGAGTGCCTGATGATGACTTAAAATTTAAGTCGAAATATCGCAAAATAAAAAACATGAAAACATATAACTTTTTGTTTTTATTGATACGGCTGCAGCTCAGCATTTTGCTTAAAATATATAATTTCTGTACAATTTTCAATTTGGGTCATAGTTTTCGAGATAAAACAATTTTTCAAAAATTCACTTATTTTTTTTTTTTTTTCAAAAAACCGTTATTTTTCCCAAAAAATGTATTATTAAACTATAATTTTAATAACTAAATTAGGAAGCCCAATTTATTTCCTTTCATTTGATATGCAACATGTATCTGAAATTGCATTATTAACAAATTTCTATAAGACAAAACAAAAATGCACCAAATCAATTTTCTTGAAACTAGGAACTTTTAACAACAACAATGACAAAATAGACAACAACATATTTCTGCCAGCGCAGCAGCTACTTATTATTAAAAAAAATTAAAATTTTGCATAAAAAATTGCGGGCGCAATTTGGCTAGAAAACTATGTGTGGGATACATTATAGACTGATACCCGGCTGCCGCCTAGCCGGTGTTGGATTTTTGGGAGTTTTAAATCCTCAGTTTTAAATCCTGAGCTATATATATAACTTTTTTTTTTAGTTAGTTGTAGTTTTATTATGAAACAAAACATATGCAGAAATTTACATTGAATTTTCTTATTATACACTATTGACAAATTAAAAAATGTTTCATAAGCCTATATTCTGTAGCTCAAAGGACTAGTGTTGAATATAAGGAGTGAGATTGAAAAAATCTTAACACACGTTTTACCTATTGTAATAATTTTTTTTGTGTGTAAAATTTAAAAATTTCTTTGATCTAGTTATCTTAGAAAAATGTCAGTTATTATTTTTAATGACAAACATGTTGATTTGTTGTGAGTTTGTTCAAAATGAGTGAAGAAAAAGAAGTACGTCTTAAAATTACTAAAAATTTTCAACAAAAATCCAAATTGGTCCTACAAAAAAATTGACCAAATAATTGAAGGTCTGCCGTCAAAATGTTTCCAATGTTATTAAACAGTTTCAGGAGAATTTGACCATCGACAGGAAATGAAAGCATATTGAAAAGATCTCCAAACAAATCTGCTAGGAAAGCTGCCCGGTGATTTGACTGCTACTGGCAGATTTTACGCAGCTTCCGGGTCAAAATTTTTGTGTTGCTAATGCTCGAGGAAATGTCGAAGAACAATTTAGAATCCAAAAGCAGACAAAATTTCCTAAAAAATTTATGGTATGGCAAGCTATATGGGTGATTCTCTGATAACTGTACCTTTTGTGTCCTCAGGCGATTTCACCTATACAGTAGGCTTTTTTTCACAAAAAAATTACACTATAAGTTAGGAGTTATGTTTTTCTAATAGAGTGGATCCATTTTACCACCAAATAATTACACTAGTTTACAAATGATTAAAAATTTGTTTCCCATTGAATGCATTATTCATTTTATATGTAAAATGGGCTGCTGATTCCGAAAATCGCATTATTTTTTTTTTTTTTCGTTTTTGAGATATCGGTCATTTTCGGTTTTTGGACCAAAAAAAAATAGTTCCACTTAAATACAAATATCTCAAGAATTAATGTTTGTGTTTAAACGTACTACATGTCATATAAAAGGTAAGTAAATTACCTATAAATGACATTCACATTACTTTTTGGCTGGTTTGTTAGTTTCGGAGGAATAAATTGATTTTTGAAAAAAAAAAAAATTTTTTCCGAAAAAATGAAAAAAAGAAGTCAAAATCAACTGCAGATTTATACAAGAAAAAAAAAATTTAAAAATCATATATAGTCTATGATACAAAAGAAGAAAATATTATAAGAAAGTTATTTTTTCTTGTACAAACATGAAGTTGATTTTGATTTTTTCTTAATTTTTTCGAAAAAAAGAAAATGTTTTTTTTTAGAAATCAATGTATTTCGCCGAAACTAACAAGCCAACCAAAAAGTGATGTGAATATCATTTGTAGGTAATTTAATATGACTACAATACTTTTAAACACAAACATTGGTTCTTGAGATATTTGTATTTAAGTGGAACTATAAATTATTGATTAAAAAACGAGCTACAGGTCAGTATTTAATGTCAAATTATCTAAATTTTGCTGTCGATATTTCGTTTTTCTTTGAAAAACATCATCAGGACCAACTAAAAATACAAAAATAGAAAAACTTACAGTATAATCACTCAACATAAAAATCGAAAAACAGAAAGTTAAAAAGAAAAGAAAAATTAAAGAAAAATTTCGAATAGCTTTTAAGACATCGAACACTTTACAAACACTTTTCACAAATACTAAATGTAAACTTGACAAACAGAAGAAATCGGATTTGATATATCAAATACCGTGCAAAGGGGACGGATATAATTTATGCCAAAAGGTATATGTTGGAACAACGAAAACAAAATTACGGACGAGAATGGCAGGACACAAATCAGACCATGAAGCAGTTGACAAGCCAATTAAGCAAAAAACAGCTTTAGCGGCCCACTGTACAAAATCTGGACACTCTCCAGATTTTGCAAAAGTAAAAGTTTTACAACAAGAGACAAATTATAGGAGACGATACATGCTTGAGATGCTGCACATTATTAGCGTACCTAAACACTTCCCAAGGGGAAAAGAAGTGCTTCAAAAACCCTTCTGAAGTGCATCCTTTTCACCAATAAGCGCTTCCGCTCCGTAAGAACAATACTTTCTTTTTAACATTGCATGTCATAGGATGTAAGCGAGCAAAAGCTTACCGCAGCCTTACCAAAAAAGAGTTTTTAAAGCGCTTATTTGTAATGCTGCGGTAAGCGTTTTTTCAATAAAATTAAAAAAAAGAAAAAAAAAAAGAAAAAAAAAACTGGCCGCGCCAGGATTTGAATCCACGACCCTCCGCGTGCTAGATATTTTTTTCTTACATTTACCAACCCTTTAGACCGCTCCACCAACGCCCGATGATATGAAGAGGTATTAAATTTGTATATTAAGTAAATGTTGTCCTGCAGCATTACATAAAATCATTGTGCAATCAGTTTCAATTCAAATAAGCAAAAGTAAGTAAAAATGAGAAATTAAAATAGAAAAGTGAAATAAAAAAGGTTGAATAAAAAATATTTTAATAAAAAAAAAAAAATAAGGCAAAAACAAATAAAAAAACGGAAAAAAAAAATCACCCGGGCTGGGTTCGAACTCACGTTGTTCTTACTGCAGCCTTATATGGAATCATTGTGTAATCAATTTCAATTCGGTTAAACAAAAGTAAATTAATAAGAGAAAGGAAAATAGAAAAGTGAAATAACAGATGTTGAATAAAAAATATTTAATTAAAAAAAAAAAAATAAAGCAAAAAAAAGTAAAAAAAGTCAAAAAAAAAAAATCTCCCGGGCTGGGTTCGAACTCACGTTGTCCTTACTGCAGCCTTATAAAAAATCATTGATAGTGCTTCTAAATTTCTATGGGGACATGCACTTTTGAAGGGCTTGGATCAGAAGCGATAGAAATTTTTCCTCTTGGGTTGAGACTAAATTTTAAAACGGACACAGACAACTGCGCTCACATATACAGACATCTAATAAACAAAGAGCGCGAAACGAACAAGACATAACAAAACAAAATTGACAAAAATTAATCATCGACGTCCAGTGGTCAAGTGTTGTTTACAAAATATTATATGTTAGATGTTGTGTTTTATGTTTTTTGTTTATTATTTTTTTCCAATAATGTTTAAAATCAAAAAATTTTCCAGTCAATTATTTATGTAATTTTTTGTAAGTTTCTGGTTTTCGATTTTTATGTTGAGTGATTATATTGTAAGTTTTTCTATTTTTGTATTTTTAATTGTTCCTGATGATGTTTTTCAAAGAAAAACGAAATATCGACAATAAAATTTAGATAATTTGACATTAAATACTGACCTGTAGCTCGTTTTTTAATCAATAATTTATCAATAAAAAAGGTCAAAAACTTAAAAATATTAATCAATAAGTGGAACTATCTTTTTTCTTTTGGTCTAAAAACCGAAAATGACCGATATCTCAAAAACGACACGAAAGAAAAAAAAATAATGCGATTTTCGGAATCAGAAGCTTATTTTACATATAAAATGAGTAATGGCATTCAATAGGAATTTTGGCTGTAAACTAGTGTTATTGGTCTACTGTGAAAGTTTACAAATACACCCCAAATGTCACAAACGTGGCATGTCCTACCATTGCTTTTAAAAAACATAACGATAAAAGACGACCAAAAAACGGAAATATAACAGGAAACAAGTTACTACACACATTAAGTAAATACTTAAGGCTACAATATTCTGAGCTCATCTGCAGTTTTAAATAATTTTTTGAAGTCGCAATTTCGAATTGAAGTCTATCCCCTAGTTTTGGAAAAAAAAAATTTCTTGAAAGCATTATGTTATTACTGCATGGTACTCCAGTGTCAGTCAATAGACTGCAATACACATGCATTAATTCTGATCACTATCCGTCACCCAAAAGTTATCATGTCCAGACGCGTCAAAAAAAAAAATTTGTTCGCGTTTTATAGGGCAGTTTATATACAAAAACAGGTTTTTTTAAAAATTATGGTCACAAACGTGGCACTTGGCGCTCTCAGGTAGTACATTTTATTTTATGAATGAAACAATTTTTTGAAGGATTTGCTTACATAACTCTAAAACCGTTAGGAAAAATTTTAAACTCAAAAGCGTGCTTCAAAAGCACTTCTAACTGAATCACCAATTTTTGGCCACTAAAACAGATGCAACTAAAATACTTGGTATGAGGTTTCATGTTTATGTTGTTGTTTATAAAACAAAAATAAAAAGTGCATGCACCACTAATACAAAACTGAAACTTGTGGAACATAAAAACGTATCGGTATTGGCTGTGCAAAACATTTGCAACTACTATTCTAAATTAAAAGTTAATATTAATGCGATCAAAATATTTAAAAATGAGTTTGGAATGTCCTGCCACCTTTTTTAACTTCATCAAATAACTCATCCTGTTTTCTAAATTTTCGATTGCATAATATGCAATGCATATTCGTGGCTTAACTATCTCACAATATTTTGCTCTTTTCTTCAAACTTTTACCACTTTCGACGTGTTTTAAGGGTCGTTATCGTGCAGGAATTTCCATATAAGTGGCATTTTCCAAGTTGCATACGGCATCATAGTATTTTGTAGTATATCTTAATAATCGTTAGACTTTATTATGCCCTCAACACGTTGAATTGGACCAATCCCTTGCGCAGAGGAGCATCCTTCGATCATGATACTGCAACCTCCATGCTAGACAGTTCCTCTTGTATATTTTGGGCTTAGCCTTTCTCAAATGACTTTTACCATTCGATTCGCATTAATTAAACTAGGATTCGTCAGAAAAGATGATAAAGCTCTTATGAGAAGACCAAGGGAAGAATGGCTAAGCGCGAAATGTACAAGAGGAACTGTCTAGCATGGAGGTTGCAGTATCATGATCGAAGGATGCTACTCTGCGCAAGGGATTGGTCCAATTTAACGTGTTGAAGGCATAATGAAGTCTAACGATTATAAAGACATACTAAAAAATACTATGATGCCGTATGCAACTTGGAAAATGCCACTAAAATGGAGATTTCTGCATGATAACGACCCTTAACACACGTCGAAAGTGGTAAAAGATTTGAGAAAAGAGCAAAATATTGGTGCTTATCAATGGCCCGCGGAGTCGCCAGATCTAAACTCAATCGAAAATTTTTGTGAGATAGCTATGCCAAAAAATATGCATTGCATATTATGCAATCAAAAATGAGAAAACAAGATGATTTATTTGAAGAAGTTAAAAAAAGGTGGCTGGACATTCCACACTCATTTTTAAACATTTTTATCGCATACATGGCAAAAAGATGCTCTGCTGTTATAAAAAACAGGGGTTATTCCCTTAAATATTGATTTTTTTATTAATTAACTTTTAATTTAGAATAATAGTAGCAAATGTTTTGCACAGCCAATACCGATACATTTTTATATTCCACTTAAGTTTCATTTTTGTATTAGTGATGTATGCACTATTTATTTTTGTTTTATAAACAACAACAAATGACATGAAACCTCATATCAAGTATTTTATTTGCATCTGTTTTAGTGGCCAAAAATTGTTGATTCAGTTCCAAGAGCTTGCAAATGTTTTGCACAGCACTGTATATATCCTTCGTTTTAACTGTGAAGCCGTCGGGTGATCTTCGGAAATCTTTGGGTGTCCCAGAAAACTATCCATTAAGGGTTTTTGATAGTCCGCCGTAGACGTATTTACTCCAGTATACATATATATCCTTCGTTTTAACTGTGATGCCTTCGGGTGTCCAAGAAAACTATCCATTAAGGCTTGTTGATAGTCCGCCATAGATATTTTCACTCTATTATTGATACGTATATAATCTTCGTTTTCACTGCGTAGGCTTCGGGTGCCCTCGGGAACCTTCTTGTATATTACTAGTATAAAAGTTGTTGTTGTTGTCTGTTCTGGCATTGTTGTTGTTAAAAGTTCCTAATTTCAAGAAAATTGATTGGGTCCATTTTTGTTTTTTTTTCTATAGAAATTTATTAATAAGGGCCTGTCCATAAACTCCATGACGCTTAAATTTGCTTTATTGGAACCCCCCTCCCTATGAGACGGTAGTTTTATATAAAAAATAAATAAGGTACACAAGACGTGCCGCATACTCAAACCCCCCTAGGAGCGTCACGGAGTTTATGGACGGTCCCTAAAGCAATTTCAGATACATGTTGCATATCAAATTAAAGGAAATAAATTGGGCTTCCTAATTTAGTTATTAAAATTATAGGTTAATACATTATTTGGGAAAAATAACTGTTTTTTGTGGAAAAAAAAGGGGTGAATTTTTGAAAAGTTCTAATATCTCGAAAACTATGACTCAAATTGAAAAATTTTGTACAGCAATAGCCCGGTAAAATACCTTTCATATGACATCAATATTTTTAAAATCCATCTAGGGGTTCCCAACTTATACCGATTTTTATAAGATATATCCCGATCTTCCGATGGATATATCTTCGAAAGTAGGTTCGACCAGAAGTTGTTGTAATTAATTCCCAGAACCCTATTTGGGCAAAAAAAATATAAAAAAACAACAACAGTCGATAAAGTAAAATTGTTCCAAAACATTTATTAAATAAAGGAAGTGTCTATTCGGGGGGACTCGCGTACGCGAAAGCTCACGTAGCGTACGCGAAAGCTCACGTAGCGTACGCGAAAGCTCACGTAGCGTACGCGAAAGCTCAATTAGCGTACGCAAAAAAAACTTTCGGAAAACTTGCGTACGCGAAATCCAGAGAAGTTCTTTCACCCGCATGATTAATTTAGTGTTGCAACGTACGCTAAGAAATGTTGCGTACGCTGCGCGCAATTTTGCTAGCAACTATGTGTTGGATATATTATGTATTGATCCGCGGCCGAAGACCGCCGCGAAGCCGGTGTTGGATGTCTGACAGGATTAAATCCTGAGCTGCGGCCACAGGCCGCCCACTTACCCCTACTTTTATGTAAAATGACTGTTGTAGTAGTTGTACTGCACTTCCTAATATGCACTATTGGCTAGCAAACTATGTGTTGGATATATTATATACTGATCCGCGGCCGAAGGCCGCCGCGAAGCCGGTGTTGGATGTCTGACAGATTTAAATCCTGAGCTGCGGCCGCAGGCCGCCCACTTACTCCTACTTTTATGTAAAATTACTGTTGTAGTAGTTGTACTGCACTTCCTAATACGCACTATAGCGCACGCAACATTTCGCGCGCGCTTAATTAATCATGTGTAACGATGCTGGCCCCGGGGGAAAAAACTTCACTGGATTTCGTGTACGCGAGTTTTCCGAAAGTTTTTTTCGCGTACGCTAATTGAGCTTTCGCGTACGCTAATTGAGCTTTCGCGTACGCGAGTCCCCCCGAATAGACAGACTCTTAAATAAATAACAAATTTTGTTTGTTCTGTTTGCTAAACATACTCTCGCTTCAAAGGCCAGGTAAGTGCAGAACAGAGTTTTGTTACGAAATTGGAAAGAACTTGTATAGAACAGAGGAAGGCTTAATTAGTTAACATGATGACTCTAAATAGTTGTAGCTAAATACAATTTATCTGTGGTTTGTCACTTATTATTAATTCAGCCATTCTTTGATAGACCGAAAACTAAGCTCCGTTCTTAAACGAAATTTATTCGTAGTGTGCGAAAACACAATGTAACAAAATCTCATACCTTCTTTTGTTTGAGCATTTGTGATTTTAAGATCAAAATCAGTAGTTTTCCCAAGACGCTTCTGGAAGATTATGGCTTTTTTAAGATCACTCACAGTAATATGTAATCCATCAAAAGTAATTGTATCAAAATCAAGAGCGCTTTTGAATTTATAATGAACAGACATGACCTATCTTTTATCTATTATGAAACTTTTAGTTTATTTGTAAAAATTCACAACTATAATTATTCATATAAAATTAACTCTCGAGAAACATCATATCTCAGTTTAAGAGCACACAATTTAAGTTTAAAATACACCAAATCCAACAAAATATACGCGATTGATAACACGATTAATATTGCTTACAGTGTTCCCAGATTAAGTTTGGAAATCCCCAAAAATTATGTTAAAAAAAAAAATTTCCCAAAAAACTATGGGCAAAAGTTTACTTCAAGGACCTAAACTAAACAAAAGTTTGTGCAATTATTGAACCATAGACCATATCCGTGAAAAGATGGCAAAAGTTGCTATCGAGCAAGATTTGCTCTATGACTTGTAGTTCCTTAGAAAAACAATTTGAAAAACCGGATTTTGTGATTTTTCCATGTCAATTAAAAATTTATATTTGCTCTCCTGAAAAATTATGAAAACATGCGATAAAAGCTTTTGCCATCTTTGAACAGATATGTAAAAATGCTGTAAAAAATTATATATGTGCAAATCATTTATTCATATATATTTATATATACAATATGTCTGATGTCTAAGTAATTTTTAAGTCTTCAACTATATTACTGCCATACCTAAATTGGAGCGTCAGGCGTTGCGTTATTTAACGTTACACAAAAGCGTCAAGCGCCATACCGAAATAAAGAGCGTTGCGTTGAAGTCATTTGTTTGTCAAAATCATATTGATGTTTCTTTTTTTACTTTTCTGCAGCTAACTTCACTCCATAACGCTTTGTCAAAATTGGAAATTCGAATAGCTCAGCGTTGAGCGTTGGCAATTTCGGTATGCGCCATACAAATTGTATGTGCATGAGAAATTTTTGACAATAAAATAACGCTGATGCTCCAATTTAGGTATGGCAGTTAGGTGCGTTTTCGTGGCAAGTGGGCTTAAATGTGCTAACCGTGGTCGAACAAAACGCCGCATTGTGAGTAGCACTTTCGAAAATTATCTTCTTTATTAACAGCTGATATTTGTTTATCGTTTGTTTATGTTTGTGGAGTGACCGTTCTTAAAAATCGCGCAAAACCAAAACATAAAGTTAAAAAAATATTTCATAAATAAGAAGAAATGGATTCACGAGATTTGGTAAGATAAATTTTTTTCCCAAAATTAATTGTGCAAAAAAATATATGTAAGCATATAAATCGTATCGGATTTCTTTGGTCCTGGATAGTACTGACGAGATTGAAGAATTGGATTCTTTAAATAGTACAAGTTCAACATCGACTTCAACTGAGTCAAGCTCTACCGCGCCCGAGGAGCATCATAAATGCGTTGACTTCGTCAACACCATAGATGAGTATTCGGAGAAGGATTTTAAATAAACTTTTCAATAGGTAAGATCTTAGCCTGTAGTTTACTTTAGTGACACCTAATATTTTTTTAAAATGTGTAATCAGAAAGTGACACTCGAACCGTCTGAAAATCCGACCACAGATTTTTTTAAAACTGGTGTAATCTGCGATTGTCTGGATGGAGATATAAAAAATTCATTTCCAGCGAAAGGCATTTGAACAATTGCAAAGAAGTTTTAAGTCATAGAATTAGTTGTCGAGATATGATGGCAGAAGCAGCTGCAGAGGAACAGTTTCAGTTTACAAAGAATTTCAGAATTTTTTTTTTAACCCCTAAAATTTCTTTAAAAACTAATAGAACAAAAAGTGTCGCTTGGACCTAGTTTCGGAGTTGTAACCATTGAAAGATCCTTCTATATCTTTTATAAAGGTGCCATATGAAAGGTATTTTAATTACCTTTAAAAATGTTGTCAATAAGTTTTCAATCTGATGCGTCGTTTTCAAGGTATCAGAAATGTATATCAAAATGATATCAAAAATTTATCAGCCGCTGATATCCATTTTTTGTATATCCCCGATCAAAAAAACTTGTCAAGTTCTTGTCATTGTATCAGAAATGTATATCAAAATGATATCAAAAATATATCAGCCGCTGATATCCATTTTTTGTATATCATTTTGATATATTTTTGATATCATTGAAAAACATGTCAATTTTGTATCAGAAATGTATATCAAAATGATACCAAAAATTTATCAGCCGCTGATATCCTTTTTTTGTATATCATTTTGATATATTTTTGATATCAGTGAAAAACATGTCAATTTTGTATCAGAAATGTATATCAAAATGATATCAAAAATTTATCAGCTGCTGATATGTAAAATTTTACGTTTTCGTTTGTGAATTTTATGAAAAGATAACTATAGAAGACGATCGCGCAGCCAATTTAAGTGAAGAAGAAGTGAATTTTCTAATGAAATTAGTGCAAAGCACACAAATATAATTGAGTGCAAAAAAACCGACACTCCATTCAGTTGCTGCATGCAGCCTGTGGTTGGGAAAACAATAATTATGGAAGCGGACGCGCAGCCAATTTTAGTAAGAAGTGAATTTTCTAATGAAATTAGTGAAAAAGCAGAAAAAATATAATTGAGTTCAAAAAAACCGACACTTCATTCATTTGCTGCATAAGGGCAATTTCTAAAAACTTGTTGCCGACGATCAACCACAATATTGCAAAATTTCGCCATTATCTGCGTCGGTTTATTTATCAGACCCAAAATTGGTTATGTCAATTTTGTATCAGAAATGTACAAAAATTGTATATCATTTTGATATCTTTTTTTGATATCATTTTGATATCTTTTTTTGATATCATTTTGATATCTTTTTTTGATATCATTTTGATATCTTTTTTTGATATCATGGTGATATACGAAAAACGTTACATTCCGTATATCACTGTGATATCCTTTTTTATCAAAATTTGGTATGTCACTGACAAATTTTGGATATCCCCGATCAAAAAAACTTGTCAAGTTCTTGTCATTGTATCAGAAATGTATATCAAAAATGTATCAGCCGCTGGTATCCTTTTTTTGTATATCATTTTGATATATTTTTGATATCATTGAAAAACATGTCAATTTTGTATCAGAAATGTATATCAAATTGATATCAAAAATTTATCAGCCGCTGATATCAATTTTGTATCAGAAATGTATATCAAAATGATATCAAAAATTTATCAGCTGCTGATATGTCAAATTTTACGTTTTAGTTTGTGAATTTTATTTAAAGATAATTATAGAAGACGAACGCGCAGCCAATTTTAGTGAAGAAGTTAATATTCTAATGAAATAGGTGAAAAGCACAAAAATATAATTGAGTGCAAAAAAAACCGACACTCCATTTAGTTGCTGCATGCGGCCTGTGGTTGGGAAAACTAAAAGTATGGAAAACGGACGAGCAGCCAATTTTAGTAAGAAGTGAGTTTTGTCATGAAATTAGTGAAAAAGCAGAAAAAATTTAATTGAGTACAAAAAAAAAACTACATAGTTGCCGACGATTAACCACAAAATTGCAAAATTTGGCCATAATCTGCGTCACTTTAGTTATCAGACCCAAATTTTTTTTTTTTTTTTAATACTTGAATTCATTTATTGAATCTTCTCATCTTAGGAGACTAACAATATGTTTAAAAAATCGTAATCCTAAATAACATTATTATACATAATTAATCTTATATATAATTTAGTGTTCACTCCTGCGGGTAAGGGGTCAGAATATGCCCGAGGTAAGCATGCCTGTCGTAAAAGGCGACTAAAAGCGGGTGACCAGCCAGGGTGTGGAAGGGTGTAGCGTTGGACAGCGTTGCGCCTCGAAAGAAAAACCCACAATGCCCGTAACTGGCACTGACAAGGCGAGTCGATGCCGCCTTAAAATAAGCATCTTGTCGAAATCCTGAAGCGTCTGATCCAGAGTGGGCGGCTCCCAGGTCAGCGTCTGTTCCAGATTGGGCGGCTGAAATTAAAAGTGAATTTGGCCACTATATTTGCAGCGCTTGCCGGATCCAGCTTTAAGCTTATAACTTACTGCGTGGGGCGTTGCCGAGAAGATTATACTAATGAAGCATGGATCGAAAAACGATGGGAAATAACTCTCCAAGTGGTACCCACCAGAGTGTGGTTAATCCACCTGCCTCGGCAGCATGCACATCGGATTTGGAGGTGCAAGAAACATGCATAGTTAGGAATGATTCTCCTATAACTGAAACCAATATGGTTTCTCAAAATTTTTTGGCCCTATGCTCCTCCTAGGAGTTAAAGGAGAATACATAGTGTTCAATGTGTCTCCAGAGTTAATAGGGACTTGTTCATACTAGGAGTTCGGTAAACGCGCAGAAGAACGCAGTTGTTCAGTCTTCTCTCAAACATGCTGCCCGCCTAGCAGGATGTTTGAATGAAAAGAACTCCATACAAATTTGCGCCAATAGTTCCGGCTGCATGTGTAGCAGGAACAAGAAATATAAGAAAGAGTACGCGCCAGATACCGACTGCATAGAGAAAAGTACGCGCCAGATACCAGCTGCATAGAAAAAAGTACGCGCCAGATACCGCCGGCTGCATAGAAAAAAGTACGCGCCAGATACCGCCGGCTGCATAGAAAAAAAGTACGCGCCAGATACCGCCGGCTGAATAGAAAATTTAGAATTCAGTCAGCTTAACATAGCTAATTGCTAACAATATTTATAGCAGGGCGATCCTTTCTTTTTAGTCTGGAGAAATTTTCTAAATTCTTCAAACTCCGTGCCAATGGATAAGGATGATACATCAATCTTTCAGCATAATTTTGCTTGTATTTGTTGATTTCGTCTTTAACAAAGGGGATGCATAAGTCCCGATGTATGTGTTCGTTCCGTATATATCATGGAGCACCTGTAATGGTTCTTAAAATTTTGGACTGCATCCGTTGTAATAGTTCAATGCTCGAGGAGCTGGCGTTACCCCATAACTGTATACCATATAACCAAATTGGCTTCATGATGGATTTATATAAAAGGATTTTATATTCAAGTTTCAGACGGGACCGACTATTTATGAGACAATGCAGACTGTAGGCTTTTAGTTTAACATGCGGTTTTTTGGCTTCAATATGCTTTCGCCACGTTAGCCGTCTGTCTAAATGAATACCTAGGTATGTGAAGTTTTCAGATTGAGGGATTGAAGTGTTATTTAATGTGATAGCAGGACAATTACCTCGCCGAAGGGTAAAAGTAACCTGTTTGCATTTTTGTTTATTTACTTTTATGCGCCATAGCAGCAACCACTTTTCGATAGAGTTTAAATGAAGTTTTCGTGCCGCTTCTAGGGGACAACGACTACAACTTAAAACTGCAGTATCATCTGCAAAAGTAGATATGGTTGTGCCAGCGATAATAGGTAAATCAGAGGTATACAGTAAGTACAGAAAAGGACCCAGCACGCTTCCTTGAGGGACACCTGCATTAATTATTAAAGGTGATGAAATAAAACTGTTATGTCTAATTCTAAAATGCCTGCTTTCCAGATAAGAAGTAAATGTTTTGTGAACGTTAAAAGACAGTACGTGTTTAATTTTATTGATAAGGCCTTCATGCCATACTTTATCAAACGCTTGAGCTACGTCGAGAAAAACTGCTGTACAATATTCACTTTGTTCGAAAACACACCTCTCCTGAACGAGCTTTTAGGTTTCCGAAAATGCCGACGAAATCTACCAATGGGGTACTTTTCTTTCATGCTGATAAAATCAAAATAATGAAGAAAAAAAAAAAAGAACAAACAAATATAAAAGTAGTTACCGGCCTTAAAATTGCTGTATCTCATACGGTTTTTGAGGTATAATAGCCTAAACAAGGAAAAAATACCGTTTTTGCTATATTTTGAAGCTATATAACTAGAATATAGAACATTCATACATATAATCCGATACAGTTTCTAAAAGTTATAGTTTTTTTCTTTAAAACCTCAATTAAATTATGTCGATATCCTTATTTTTCTCGGAGATATCCTACCCTAAAAATTTAAAAAAGTGCAAAAAATATATTTTTCCATTATTTCAGTCTACGATATTTCGAAGAAACATAAAGTTATTGACATAATTTAAATGAGGTTTTAAAGAAAAAAATTATAACTTTTAGAAACTGTATCGGATTATATGTATGAATATTCTATATTCTAGTTATGTAGCTTCAAAATATAGCAAAAACGGTATTTTTTCCTTGTTTAGGCCAACATATCTCAAAAACCGTATGAGATACAGCAATTTTAAGGCCGGATTCGGATTCAGCATTGCAAAATACATTAAATGTAACTACTTTTATATTTGTTTGTTCTGTTTTCTTTTCTTCATTTTTTTAATTTTATATGGGACTAGCCTTCTTTGCCCGCTTCGCTAGGCATGTTTGTTTAGTTTTTTGATTCCCATTAGCTTAGAAGGTATACAGGGATAAAATTTTGATTTACGCTACTGCCACGTCACCAATAAAAATTTAGGTATTTTGAGAAAGTTAAAAACCATCTTAAAAATTGTCAATGGCATAGCTGGAGTGTCCCAGGAAACCATCAATTAAGGCTTGTTGATAGTTTGTCTTAGATGTTTTTCGTGTAATACATCTAGATATTCTTCGTTTTGACTATGAAGCCTTCGGGTGGCCTTCGGGAAGCATCGGGTATTCCAAAAAACTATCAGTTAAAGTGTGTTGATAGTTCACCATAGATTTTTTCCCTCTCATATACCTAGATATTCTTCGTTTTGACTATGAAGCCCTCGGATGACCTTCGAACACCTTCGGGTGTCACAAAAAACTATCACTTTAAGCTTGTTGATAGTCCGCCATAGATTTTTTCCCTCTCGCACACCTAGATATTCTTCGTTTTGACTATGAAGCCCTCGGGTGACCTTCGGCAAACTTCGGGTGTTCCGAAAAACTATCAGTTAAAACTTGTTGAAAGCTTGCCATAGATATTTTTCCTCTAGTGTACCTATATATTCTTCGTTTTGACTATTAAGCCTTCGGGTGGTCTTCGGAAACCTTCGTGTATAGCATAAAAACATTCCCATACCTAATATGTACTCATTTCCAAATTTTCAGCTCAATTGGACGAATGGTTTCTGAGTGATAATGCTTCAGACACACAGACACACAGTCATTTTTATATATATAGATATGTATTTTTGCGATATTTCACGAATACTAGCTGATCCGATTTTCATTCTTACCTAGTTTTGATGTATCAGCATGAAAGAAAAGTACCCCATTGGTAGATTTCGTCGGCATTTTCGGAAACCTAAAAGCTCGTTCAGGAGAGGTGTGAAAGCCTTCCTTATTTCATTTGTGATTCTATTAACCTGTTCAATTGTTCCGTGGTATTTTCGGAAACCGAATTGATGGACCGGAAATAAATTTTTTTCGGTTGCATAAGGTATTTATTTATTATTTTTGATAAAATTAGTTTTTCAAACAGTTTGGATATGCATGGTAAAAGACTGATGGGTCTATATGAAGAAGGCAATGTACGATCTTTTCCATGTTTTGGAATCATGGTTATTAATAAGATTTTCCACTCTGTTGGGTAATACCCATACTGAGTTATAGCATTTAAAAGTCTGGTTAAAAAGACATAAGCTGAATTTGGCAGTTCTTTTATCATTTTGGGAGTTATGTAATCGCACCCAGGAGCTTTTGTGGAACACATCTCTTCAACTACACCCTTTACGTTGCTAATATAAAAGTTCAATTGCATAACATCGCTGTTTATGGCAAATTAGGAGGAAGAAAGCCTTGAATAGGACGATTGGGTTGAAAAACTGTGCCTAAGTGATTTGCAAAAGCATCAGCTTTTTCTTCATCACTTCGAGCCCAGTTTCCAAGGTTGGCTCTTATCGGTAGCTCTCTTTCCATCGGAGTTTTAATACTTTTGCTAACTTTCCACAAGGACTGTTTGCCGATCTTATTAGGATCCAGTTTCGAGACAAATTTTTGCTGCTCTATATCTTCTTTATTTTTTAGCGCAGACCTCAGTTTAGAAGTAGAAATTTTTAAGTTTGCTTTAGAAGCGGGAGATCTATGTAGCTGCCATTCGAGCCTAAGCTTTCACTTCTCAGCTACGAGAAACTCAATTTCACTGTTGGTGGAAAAACTGGTTTTTTGTATTTTTCACAACCTCATAAGGCGTTGAGTGTTCCGCTGCTGAACAGAGGATTGAATTAAAAATGGCAACAGCATCATCTATATGTTCCTCACATTCTATCGAGTAGCTCGTGTGGATGTGAGAACTTATATATTTCCTGTACCTAAGCCAGTTAGTCTTATATGAGGTTAATTTCTTAAAGGTCTCAATATACATTGGTTTTTCTGAAAGACAAAATAAGATTGGAGAATGGTCGGAAGAGAGCGCTAATTTTGTTTCGGCTGTGATTAGGGTTCTCTCGATGCCTCTTGTAATAGCAAAGTCAATGAGGTCTCGTATTTTGCTTCGGTCGGCTGGCCAATATGTAGGTTGACCAGGCGAAGCAAAATTGAAAGTGAGATTTTTTATAAGCATATTATATAATTGTTTCCCTTTTGGATTTACAAGACGAGAACCCCAATATGTATGCTTGGAGATGTAGTCTCCAGCAGCTAAAAATCTGGTTCCCAAAGTGTCAAATAATTCTTTAAATTGATTCTCACTAATTGCAAATCGAGGTGGGCAATAAACCGCCGAAACTGTTAAATCCTTAGAATGATTTTGTAGGCAAATAGAGGTAGCCCGAAGGTAGTTTTTTGAAAAGGATTCTAAACAGAAATGTTTGAGGTGATTACAAATTAAAATTCCTGTGACTCCATGTGCTTTGCCATCAGGATGATTGATTTTATGGAATTTATATCCAGGTATATAGAAATTATACTTATTAGTCAGATGTGTCTCTGAAACAAGCATAATATCAATTTCCTCTTTATTCAGGTAATGAGAAATTTAATTTTTGTGTTGGTTGATACCGTTTGCATTCCAGGCACAAATGTTTAATTTACTTATTTTTGAGCAATCAAAATTTGGAGGAGCTGGTTTTGCGTTTTAACTTACTCTTGAAGAGTTGATTGCATTGACATCATAAATTGATTCAATGTTTGCGTTAAGTTTGTAATTTGACTTTATAAACTATTTTGTTGTGGATTTATTGTGCCTGATTTCAATGCACTTGAATATAAAACAGAGGGATCAATGGGATTTGGATTGCCTTGTTGTTGGACAAATTTATGTGTAGTAATTACATTATGATTTAAATTACGATTCACTTGTCTTTTCTCAGAAATTTTTGCTTTAAGCTCTCTGTAAATAGGGCAGCCCCTGTAATTTGCAGTGTTATCTCCTTGACAATTAGCGCACTTTTTTAAATTAACTTCATTTTGCAAATTGATTTTGCATTCAGAAATGTGGTGAAGATCTCCACATGTACCGCAGACAGCGTGTAGGGTACAATATGATTTTGTATGCCCATACTCTTGCCAATTAGTGCACTGTACCGGGCCATTTCGTTTATGGGGTTCCTCTACTATTACTCGGCGGTGAAGCAAGTATTGCAGCTTATAGATTGGATGAATCTCACTCTTTTTTAATTTGACAGAGTCAGGGTGAAAATCGACCCTAAACATTGGTTGAGGAACCTTTTCTTTGTTTAAAATATTGATTATAGATTTAGGATCGAAATTTTTTTGTTCCAACGCTTCTTTAATTTCTTTCGGGTCAACTGACGATTCGATGCCCTTAATGACAACAGAAATACCTTTGCTGCTTTTCAGCTGGTATGTGTAGTATGAGTTTTTGTTGTCATTAAAGTTTTTAGCGACAGTACGAAAATGATCCCCAGTTTTTACTTGAATCTTCGTTTCATGAAGATTCCCTCTTGTTAGGGGGACTATAAAAAAGTTATCTTTCCCAATAAGCAGAGTTGATAATAACATTAGAGTATTCGAACTGCGTTCACGCAATTAAATTGGGGGTGGTTTTAAGTTTTTAGGTGGTGGAGTAGGATTTTTGTCGCTTGTATCGCTAAACTCACCTAATGCAGCAAATCAATTGCCAGACAAAACATTTGTTATTGTTTCTGTTTGGTTGGTTTTGTTTTTTTTTTTGGAATTGTCCAAGCCATGTTTTTTTGTGGGCTAAGCTTTTTTTTTGAATTCATGGTCATGTATCAATCAATGCCAGTTTGAACTTTGTTGTCTACTTCTGTGGTTGTTGGTTTTGGAATAGCACCATTATTAGCATTTGTTTGCATTGTTGTAGAATTGTTTATATTTGCACCATTGGTAATATGTTGCAAACTCTCTTTATTAATAATGTTGCTATCAGAAGATAGCGGCATTTTGAGATTAGGCGATGAGCATTGTTTGCTCCATGAATTTTCGGTATTTGTTTGCGTTTGTGCAGAAGGTGAGGAATTTGAGTAGATGTTAAATTATTTAAATTAGACAGCGCACTCGCTGTGAGTGAAAAATTTTTTTATTGCAGATGTGCTAGTGTTATTTTGCTTTAAAGCATTTTTTGAGTTTGCGCGGGAGAGCGTGCTGGAGTCGCAGTACTTACTGTGCCTGTAAAACTGGTTTGGTTTTTTTTTGTCAACCAGTGGAGGCGAGCTGTGAACACTCATAGGCATTCAAGCTCTTGTAAATTTATAAGCATTATTTATACTCAACTTTTGTAACAAAATGTACTTCGTATGAGTTGAAAAATTTTTTGTGGTATACTTATAGGCCTCAATAATTTATTCAAGTAGGTACAGTACGACAAGAGAAATCTTTGGTAATGAGAAAAAACGGCAACAAAGTTAACGTTTTTAAAATACTTTTTGGAGTAAGAGTTGTTAAAAACTTTTATACTAAAAACTTAAAAAAATAAAAGTATAAAAGTTTGAAGGATTGATTAAAAGCAATGTAGCTTAATTTCACACAAACACTAGAAAAAGAATATTGCAAAAACATTATACCAAACCGGGGGTTGAGTTTAATTTAGCTGCCAAAATCAAATTTAACCTTTTTTTCAACTTCGAATAGTTTCAAAAAAATGTTCGAAGAAGATATCTTACGGTCAACTGAAACTAAATAGGCTCAACAATTCTGAATACAATATAAAAATTGTAGCTGCGTCTATGTGCTCTTTAATAAGTTAAAGGATTTGAAATTTGAACCCTTTGGGGCCAGTGGTTTGGTTTTTACAGCCTCTCAAAGTTGAGTAAATTTTGAAGTTAGCATAAAAATTTAACTTTTGAAAAAAGTTCTTCATATTTAGGTTGAATACTTTGCGAAATGGTTTAAAGAATGTGATTTTTTCTTTCACCTAAAGCATTAATGAACTTTTGCATTTGTATTCAGTTTGAAAGAATTTACAAACTTTGTTATATTTGTAAACATGCATGATTGATAATAGAATGCAGAAATGAATAGACACACGCAACATATTGTGACGAAAAACAAGCACAAATAAATAGAAACTTCACGAAAGTTCTTGACAGTACGAGATGTCAATAAAAACAGTGATGCCAAGTGATGTCACGAAAGTACATGACAGTTCGAGATGTCAATAAAGGGATTCAACGAGGTGTTGCCAGATGTTTCGTTAATGCAATTCTAGAACGTTCATACCGGTATAAAAGCTGTTCATGAGAGTTGCAAAACGGTTGATTTTAAGCAATAAAGCGAAAAGGTTGCACACAGAGTGCCAGTGAAAGTAAATAAAGTGCTAATTGTAATATCAGATTTTGAATGTAATAAATAGTGAAATATTACTAGTCTACAAATGATTAAAAATTTTTTCCCCAATGAATGCCATTATACATTTTATATGTAAAATAGGCTGCTGATTCCAAAAATCGCATTATTTTTTTTTTTATTTCGTGTCGTTTTTGAGATATCGGTCATTTTCGGTTTTCGGACCAAAAAAAAAAGATAGTTCCATTTAAATACAAATATCTCAAGAACTAATGTTTGTTTTTATACGTTTTATATGTCATATTAAAGGTATTTATATTATCTACAAATGATGCTCACATCAGTTTTTGGTTGGTTTGTTAGTTTCGGCGAAATAAATTGATTTCTAAAAAAAACATTTTTTTTTTTCGAAAAAATTAACAAAAAATCAAAATCAACTGCAGATTTATACAAGAAGAAATAACTTTTTTATAATTTTTTTTTTTTTGTATCATAGACTATATATTTGTGAAGAAAATAAGATACCACTTAAAAAAATCGATGGAAAAATGCAAAAGTTGTATACAATTCATTGATAAGTTACCAAAATGCGTTTTTCGCTTTTTTTTTCGTTTTTTTGTAATAAACTGTTTGATAATTAAAACTTTTTGTAAAGCACATGAGAAAATCCAAAAAATTCTTAAAGTAGGCGTTAAAAAAAATACCCGTGTCTCGTCGTTTTTCTCCAGCATGTCAGATTTTTTTAATCGATTTTTGAAGTTTTTTAATCCACTGTACATGAAAAATACAAAAATAGCGCATTCTCGTGTTAAATCGATGAATTTAACTATATGATCCTTACATTTGAGGTGTATTATGTGTTCAGTAAACTTATGCAGGATATTACGAGGAATATTTTTGTAGAAAATTTTAACCCTCTAAGACCCTTACAAGTGGGTCATTTTGACCCTCCCATATTTAGGTCAAAATGACCCACATGTGGGGGTTTTAGAGGGTTAAAATTGTATACAAAAATATTCCTCGTAATATCCTGCATAAGTTTACTGAACACATAATACACCTCAAATGTAAGGATCATATAGTTAAATTCATCGATTTAACACAAGAATGCGCTATTTTTGTATTTTTCATGTACAGTGGATTAAAAAACTTCAAAAATCGATTAAAAAAAATCTGACGTGCTGGAGGAAAACGACGAGACACGGGTATTTTTTTTAACGCCTACTTTAAGAATTTTTTGGATTTTCTCATGTGTTTACAAAAAGTTTTAATTATCGAACAGTTTATTACAAAAAAACGAAAAAAATAGGGAAAAACGCATTTTGGTAACTTTTCAATGAATTGTATACAATTTTTGGATTTTTCCATCGATTTTTTAAGTGGTATCTTATTTTCTTCACAAATATATAGTCTATGATACAAAAAAAAAAAAATTATAAAAAAGTTATTTCTTCTTGTATAAATCTGAACGCTATGGACCTAGTTGGTCTATGTGAGGTTTTTGCTTACGCGATTACCGCCACGCTAACCTAACTTGTATAAATCTGCAGTTGATTTTGATTTTTTGTTTCGAAAAAAAAAAAAATATTTTTTAGAAATCAATTTATTTCGCCGAAACTAACAAACCAACCAAAAAGTGATGTGAATATCATTTGTAGGTAATTTAATTATCTTTAATATGACATATAATACGTTTGACTACAAATATTGGTTCTTGAAATATTTGTATTTAAATGAAACTATCTTTTTTTTTTTGGTCCGAAAACCGAAAATGACCGATATCTCAAAAACGACACGAAAAAAAAAAAAAAAAATGCAATTTTCGGAATCAGCAGCTCATTTTACATATAAAATGGATAGTGGCATTCACTGGGAATTTTGGCTGTAGACAAGTGTAATCAATTGTACCTTGTAAAAATAAACATTTATAATTTAAGTAAACCATTTTATAAATAAATAAAGTGTGTGTTTTTGATTGCCACACAATCCAGCTATCGAACTCAGAAAACTATAAGAGACTGAAATTATCGTCATAGAGACATAAAATTTCGTAAAATGGGTATCAGAAGTGGGATTGTGTAAAAAGAATTTGGAATCAATAATGGTTAAGTTTGAAGATCTAATCAGTGAACAACTTAAAAAAGAGTTGGAAAAGCGAAATTTACAAACTTCTGGCAGAAAGTTGGAATTGCAGCAGCGATTGCGGAATTCTTTTGAAGAATAGGGTGTGAATGCTGATGAATATGACTTTGCACCTAATTCAACAGAAGTGACATCGAAAGTAGAGGAAGCTTCTGGACCAGCGGCAAGTAGTGAAGTTGTGGCTACGTCAAAGTTCGAGCAAATGTTAATGCTGATGACGCAGACAATAAATCAGAACGCGCTGCAAATGAACAAAAATATCCAGGCGGATATCTAGGCGGTTCAAGAAGAAACGCTGCGGACGAATAGAAATATCCAGGCGGTTCGGGAAGAAATTGATCAGAGTTTAAGTCAGAACGCGCTGCAGACGAATAAAAATATCCAGGCGGTTCGGGAAGAAATTGAGCAGAGCTTAAGTCAGAACGCAACGCAGTTGCACACATTGAATCAAAATATGGAGGCTATTCGTACGGATGTTGATAAAATAGTAAATGGCCTCGATGCAAAAGTGACTGAGTTGCAACATGACGTTGAATCCTCCAAGGAAAAAGTTGAAAATAATCTTGAAAACGTTAATAAAAGGATTCAACAGTTGGAAATAAACGAACCAACAACGCAAGTGATAAGAGAAATCAGCGCAGTGAGGCTTAAGGCACCCACATACGATGGAACAACGCCATTCAGTGTTTTCAAGCTCCAGCAGCGCTTATCGTTGCTTTAAAAGGCGCAGCTGCAGAAGTATTGCAAACGGTTTCAGTGGCGGAGCAGAAAAATTGCAAGGCGGTGATGGATGCCTTACAGCGAAAATATGGATGTGACCACATGAAACAGATTCACAGACTGGAGTTGAAAAGTCGTATAGAGAAATCTGGTGAGTCCGTACAGGAGTATGCTGCGGATATTGAACGATTGGCACACCTTTTCTATCCTGACGACTTAAGTTTCGTAGCTGAAAAATTCATAATAGAGGCGTTTTATGACGGCAAACGTGACTCTGAGACAAAACGCGAGACAATGAGGCAACTTTTAATGAAACAGTAACGGTTGCCCTTACTCAGGAGACGATTGCATTGACATGCCGCCCAACATTGAAAATTCGTCGGATGGAGGTGGAGGCTGAAAATAGAAATTCATCGTTTGCCAGCATTATTTTCAGCGGAAAGTGCTATAATTGTTGTAAGCAGGGACACATGGCACGTGACTGCCGAATTCCAACAGCCTTACCATCGGTGGGAAAATCAACGAAAGAACATGTGAGCTAACTTTAAATACGGGCGCATCGCATTCAATTGTGAGGAGTGATTTATTTAATAAACGACGAGCTACGCCATTAAATGGGATCCAATTGAGAACAGCAACAGGAGAAATTGCGCAAATAAAAGAAAAAGTTGCAGCGAGTATTCTTACCGGCAACAAAACTGTGGAACATGATTTTATTGTTGCAAACATCACCGATGAGGTTATCATTGGCGTGGACTTCATGATTCGACACGGGTTTACTTTGGACCTTAAAAAAAGAAGTTAAGGAATGCCAATGTGGAATTGGCTTTGGACATTGGCTGTGGACAAAATTTAAAAATTGCAAGAGTCTGCATAAGTGAGCGCTGTCAAATTGAACCCAACACCGAAGAAATTATTTGGGCTACAACAAGTGAAGACTGTGGGACAAGCCATCTGTGGTTAGTGGAAGCAGATAAGAAAAACTTAAAGAAAGACCTGGTTATTGGAAAGACCCTAGTAAAACCAAGAGTGGACAACAAAATACCGGTACAAATTTTGAATCCAACAAATCAGCCGAAATGGATGCAAAAGGAGAACTTAAAGCGCATTGTGAGGAAGTAACGGCTGTTATAAATTTTGAGAATGACCAGCAGGACACAAAAGTTGGAACTTTAACAAAATCATCGGCCTTGGAAGTATTGACAAAAGAATGGACGAAGGAGTTGTCTGCCCAGAACAAAAATAAAGCAAACAAGTTTCTGCAAAAGCATTGGCGGATATTTGCGTCCAAAGAAGAAAAAAATTGCCGAACATTAGTGGTTGATACAGGCAATTTCCAGCCAATTCGTCAACCTCCAAGGAAGCTAGCACTCGCTAAGAGAGAAGAAGTGACGGGCCTTATGGAGGAAATGGCACAAGAAAATGTCATTGCACCATCGGAAAGTCCGTGGAGTTCATCGATCATACTTTTCAAGGAAAAGGACGGAACTATGCCATTCTGTGTAGATTACAGGAAAGTGAATGACGTCACCAAAAAAGACAGCCACCCGTTACCCAGAATCGATGTTATACTGGATACGTTATCTGGAGCAACATGGTTTTCCACACTGAACTTACAAAGTGGATATTGGCAGGTGGAAATAGATGACAAAGACAAGGGGAAAACTGCCTTTAGTGTTGGGAATGGTCAGTGGCAGTTTAACGTCATGCCGTTTGGTCTTTGTAATGCTCCAGCTACGTTCGAGCGGTTAATGGAACGAGTTCTCAAAGGACTACATTGGAGGACTTCTTTAGTGTTCTCGATGACACAATCATCTTGGGAAAATATTTTGATGACCACTTGCAAAATCTGGAGGAAGTGTTTGAGCGCTTGGAGGCAGCTTGGCTAAAACTAAGTGCGAAAATGTGCTCACTTTTCCAGCGTGAAGTCAAATATCTGGAACACAAGGTTTCGCCAGAAGGAATACGCACAGATGAGGATAAAATAAAAGCTGTCAAAAATTGGCCACAACCATCTAATCTTCATGAGTTGAGAAGTTTTCTGGGCCTATGCACTTACTACAGATGTTTTGTTCCTGGTTTTGCAAACGTCGCAGGCAGTATACATGAGCTGACACAGAAAAATCGGAAATTTGTATTGAATTATTGTCTACAGCGCCAGTACTCGCGTATCCAATGCCCGGCGAAAAATTTGTATTGGACACCGATGCGAGTGGCTATGGTATTGGAGGAGTTTTGTCCCAAGTCATCAATGGACAAGAAAAAATCGTCGCATATTTCAGCAAAATTCTGTCGAAACCTGAGAGGAACTATTGCGTAACTCGGAGAGAGTTACAAGCAGTAATGGAATGCGTAAAACGCTTCCATAAGGACTTGTATGGACAGCACTTTCTCCTGAGGACCGACCATGTGGTATTAAGGTGGCTACTTCAATTCAAGGATCCTGAAGGCCACATCGCACGGTGGATAGAACGCTTGCAGAGCTATGATATCACCATAAAACATCTCAAAGGAAGCCAGCTGGAAATGCAGATGCTTTTTCCCGTCGTCCATGTAAATTTGAATGCGGCCATTGTTCAAGAACGGAAAATAAAGCTGAAACAATTGATGTGCGCCTTTTGAACGTTTTGATCGAAGAAAAGTGGACAAATGAGGAGATACAACAGGACCAGCGCAGTGATACAGATTTGGCAACTATAATTAAATATAAGGAGCTGGGTAGGAAACCGGCGTGGTAAGAAATCTCAAATGAAAGCCAAATCTGTAAAGCATACTGGGCGCAATGGCAAAGTTTGGAGTTGCATGATGGCTGCCTATACCGAATATGGGAAAGCGAGGATGGCAAAATTCGCTCAAAATTGTTGGCTATTCCAAAGGCAAAATTTAAGGAAATCATCGAGGATTATCACAATGGATCGAGTGGTGGACATCTGGGCATAACAAAAACCACAGAGAAAATAAAGAAACGGCTTTATTGGGTTGGGTGCCAAGCAACAGTTGCTGACTGGATCCGCCGTTGTGATCAATGTGCAATTGCTAAAGGACCAAGGCGATGAACTCGAGGGAAAATGCATCAGTATAACGTAGGAGCTCCCTTTGAGAGGATAGCTGGACCTTTTCCAATCAGCAATGCAGGAAATAAATACATCCTTGTGGTAATTGATTACTTCAGTTAGTGGCCAGAAGTATATCCCATTCCCTTTCAAGAAGCAAAAACAGTGGCAGACATTTTCATCAAATATTGGATTTGTCGATATGGAGCTCCGTTTGAGCTGCATTCCGACCAAGGACAAAATCTTGAGGCGGCACTTTTTAAGGAGGTTTGTGGCATGCTTGGAATACAGAAGACACGTACTGCAGCATTGCATCCTCAGTCCGATGGCATGGTCGAAAGGTTCAACCGTACTTTATAGGAGCATCTAAAAAAGGTTGTCGACAAAGGACAAAAAGGTTGGGATGAGCGTCTACCAATGTTTCTAATGGCTTATCGTTCGTCGATACACGATACCACTACAGTCACGCCAGCAAAAGCCATTTTTGGTATGGACTTAAGGCTTCCAGCAGATTTGAAGTACGGAGTAAGCGTTGTCTCAGAAACGACCCATGCTGACGATTACATGTCGCGAAAAAGAGAAGAACTGGCTGATATACACGAGCTTATCAGGAGACGTACGCAATTGGCTAGCGACAGGATGAAAGCTCGATATGATCTGCGAGCAAATACTGAAGGGTTCAAAGAAGGTCAATTAGTGCTGCTACACAACCCACAACGAAAAAGAGGCTTGTCCCCTAAATTACAGACTCACTGGGAGGGACCTTACCGGATCGTCACAAGGATAAAAGATGTTGTGTATCGAATCCAAAAATACCCCGGAAACAAAGGTAAATTAAAAGTGGTACACATTGAAAGACTAACGCCATTTGGAGGCGACAATGAATCCCTTGTTCGGGACGAACAAGTTTAAGAGGAGGGCAGTGTGACAAAAAAAAAGCACAAATAAATAGAAACTTCACGAAAGTACTTGACAGTTCAAGATGTCAATAAAAACAGTAATGCCAAGTGATGTCACGAAAGTACTTAACAGTTCGAGATGTCAGTAAAGGGAATCAACGAGATGTTGCCAGATGTTTCGCCAATGCAATTCTAGAACTTTCATACAGGTATAAAAGGAGCTGTTCATGAGAATTGCAAGACAGTTGATTTTAAGCAATAAAGCAAAAAGGTTGTACACACAGTGCCAGTGAAAGTAAATAAAGTGCTAATTGTAATATTAGATTTTGAATGTAATAAATAGTGAAATAGAAAGTAAAAATAAACATTTATAATTTAAATAAACCATTTTATAAATAAATAAAGTGTGTGTTTTTGATTGCTACACAATCCAGTGATCAAACTCAGAAAACTGTAAGAGACTGAAATTATCGTCATAGAGACAGGAAATTTCGTAACAATATTGATGTGCCAAATATATAATTGATGTAAGTTTAAAATAAGATGCGTTAAGCGTTAGCTTTGAACTTACATTTTCTCATCAATACACAATTTTTACTTTGTTCCAAATCTTTTAGAATTAAATGTTCTTTATATGAATAGGTGACCTTGCCTAATGTAACTATAAGCTCACTGGTCTGGTCAGTCTCTAGGTATCAGTCGTTAGGTACAGGAATTAAAATCCTCAAATCTGTTGTGGTATAGTCTGTAGGAATTTTGATCGCTATGATAAGAGATGTGTTATGGTATGTCATTATTCCCATTTTAAAAAGTTTCAACTTGAAATAGTCAATACCGAAATAATCAATTTCTTCAGCAATGATTATTCCAGGATGGATTATATTATTTTTTGCTGACGCAATATTTTCCTGAATCTGTGTTATTTTTTTTCTAAGCATTTGGTCTAAGTATAAAAGTCTTCTAACGATTTCGTTATGTCTTGTTTTTATTTCTTTGAGAGATTTTTCTATATTCATTCGGTCATCATTTACTGCGTTTCTTATTACTTCGATGGACTCATTGAAATGTGTGTTTATCATAATTTGTTTATTTAACGTTAGAATAGCCATATAACTATTTTCGTCCGTGATCTTGAGATGTTCCAAAATCTCCTCCCTAGCATCATTATCCATTATGTTGATGCTATATTTCCCTTGCGATGGGAAATACAGCTGAGTTGTTTACCTGGAGATAAACCAAAAGAAACGACAGTGTATAAAAGGGTTAGAGATACTCACCTCTGGTTCTGCTTTGCTACGCTGCTGCTCACACTTATCTTTGGTGCTGCTCGCACTGGTTACGGCGTTGCTTGTTCGGGGTCTTCGCACACCTAACTCCGACTAGACTTAACACTTGATAAAACAAACTCTCGAGCAAATAAAAACACTTGTCGACTGTTTAAACTCCGATCACTAACTAACTTCTTTATTTTGAAATTACTTACCAGCTACATACATGTATGGTTACAACTTAGATTATCTGTTTTCATACTATTTCGCAGTATTGCGAAATATATCTTACTCGACTTTATTGACGTGCCCAATAAAGTCACATATCTATGATATAGGGGTCAGATTGCTTCCGCGTTGAACACGCTGTTCTTTAATTCTTTTGAATACCGTTCTTTACTAGCAGCCCCTAAAGGTATTCTAGCCTAAATAACTCTGGCAGTACTAAAACTATCGAAAGTATAGCCTTAGTACTGAGTTGAGTATGGATAACATAAAATCCCTAACGGTAGGCAATGAATATTTGAACGCAGCGCGTGATCAACACACAACATCCCTCCCCCCTTATGAAGTAACAACGACTTTTTCCTTCTAAAAGTAGTTTTAACTTTTTTTTTTTTTTTCTTTTTTTTTTTTTGTCTTTTAATTCCTAATTATTTCTCTAACTTAGTCGGCTACCTACAACTGTATCTAGATCCTTTGGATCATGGCTCGCTGCTGCTTACCGCTGCTGCCGCTTGGTTCTCGCCTCGTGGGTCTGCTTTCGGTGCTTCGAACTTCTGAGGTTCTTCGGTGTGACATACCATGTTCTTGTTGCATGCGGTTTGTAGGTTTAGCTGCTTTGTCCTTTGATTGATTTTGCCTGGCGGTGGCCAAAATCGGAACTTCTTCTACTTGCTTCGTCTGTTCTTGCGGTTAGACTTCCTTGTGGCTAGAAGTCAGCTCCGCTGTTGTGTGCTGCAACGTTTATTTTGGCGTACGGACTTTGTTTTGACTAAAAGTCGACGCTTCTGCTTACGACTGGAAAGTTTATTTTTAAGCGTATGGACTTTATTTTGGTCGAAAGTCGACGCTTCTGCTTACGAACCGGAACATTGATCTTTTAGTGCGTTGGGACTTGCAATTAACGACAAGTCAACGCATCTGGACTGGAACATAGATTCGTCTTGATTTTGGTAGCATGACAGCGCATCTGCTCTCGAACTTGATTCTGGTTGAGCTGTCGCTTGAGCTTAACGCGATTAGCCTTGCAATTGGTGCCAAGTCGATGCTTCAGCTTCGAACTGGACCATCTACATTTTCTGCTCTTGATGGTGATGCCGGTCATTTTGGATGTCTGACGCGGCAACGTGACAGGATAACATAGGAGTGGCGTAACCCGGCCCCTCCCTTCCAACAAGATTGGATGTCATCTATGGATGACAGACAGCTGACGAGATAAAGAGTGGTTGTCTGTCCGAACGTTGACGCATGCAACCATGGATCGTCGTCACTCTAGGCTTTCTGGATTTAACATCATTGGGCTGTCCCTCTTTAGATTATTTTCTTTGATATCTCCACTGCTACTGTTGTAACGCCGTACCATGATCCCTCGCAGATTCTACCTACTTTGTTAATGATTATACTGTATATTTATCTAGTCTTTCCTAGCTAGTCCTATGCTTTTTAAATCAAATATTTTTATTTGGTAAAACTCTTGAAAATTGGTAATTATATCTTTACCTATATACATGACATTGAACTTAATTCCTTATTTATACTTATTTTTAACTATTAAAAAAAAATTTCTTTCTTTCTTCATTCATTATATTTCAACTCAATACAAACAATTTTGCATTTTATACAATTCTGACATAATACATAAAATATTTAAAAATTTTTACTCTATATTTAAATACATTCTGGTTCTAAATTGAACCTTTGTTCTTCTGATTTGACAATTTCAAATTTACGTGACTTTAAAAATCAAATAAAAAATTTTTTACTTATGTCTTGTTAGAATTACCTAGTTAATTTTCGAAAATCATTTAATTATTTTTTTCTTATTGTTAGTTACTTTTCAATCAATCAACTATCCAATGTATCCAATATATAACAGTTTTCAACTGAAATTTTACAATTTCCTTCTACCCTCTATTAAATTATATTTTATTTGGGATTTATTTCCCTATATCTTATTGTTATGCCTTAGTTTTTTACTTATGAAAAACCTAATGTAGACCTATGCAATTCTAGCCAAGTTTTGCAACCTTTTCCATATTTATATGCATTTAGCACTGTTCATGCATATAAATATGATTCATATGACGGCATTGCATTCCGTATATTCGTTCCATATAAAAAAAAATCTCCAATTGATTACTAAGTTTTTTTTTTTAAAAAATGAGATAACATTCAGATCTCATTTTGACTTGTTCATTAAGGTTATTCACCTTCTTAAATTTTTTAAATCGATTTAAGATCGCTGATATATGTGTATGCACATACATGCATCCAAATATATTTCGTTACATAATCAAAAATCTGCAACATCAGCAATTAACTTTGGCCTTGCAATTCACGCGATGTGAAATGCCGAAACTGAAAAATTATGTTATGACAACAGCGTATCGTTTTTCATAACAAAATTTTTGTTTACTTTAATAAGTATTTTGTTTTGACTTTAACAAAAACAAGCTCTTTTTTTTTTTTTTTTTTTTTTAACTTTTTACTACTTTCCTTTTAACTTTTTACTCTACATATTTCCATTCTTATAATTTCTTATATCATTTAATATAATCTACTCAATTCTAATTATTGTAACACTAACGTCTTTGACATTCTTTCTCAATTTTCGTACTATTAAATAGTTTATTCAACTAACTTTTATATCTTATTAATTTAGTTTGCCTTAAGATTTGTCGTTATCATAAAAATCATTCCAAATTTCTTTAAATTTTATAATTCCCTATTTTTACATACGTTTTCGCAACTAGCTCGTTGCTGTTGCTTACGTTATTTTGCCTTTTTATTTTATTCTTCTGAATAATTACATTTGTTATTAATATATTTTATTTTTTCCATATTTCATTTTGTCTACTTATGTATTTCATACAAAACCAAAATTTCTCTACCATTGCGTCGTTCCCCCCTTTGTTTACCTTGTTGGTACAATGACAATGCAATCCAATTACTTAAATGCTACCTATGCATTAAACGCTACTCCGTTTATTTTTGTTTAATTTTAGCTTTTTCTCTGTTTCTTTCTGATTTTTTGTGCACATAAATTCATACACAACTCATATTACGAAATTAATTTTTAAACAATTAAAATAACCTGAAATATTCATGTCAATTACCCCGATGGCACTTGGGCCTCCCATTACCATTTTAAAAATTTTTTGAATTTGTCAATTCAATTTTGCTGATAACTTTTCCGTGTATTTAATCCTTCCATCATTCAGAGTTAGGTGTACTGCATTGATTAGTAATGATTAGTAATTTTCTTAACAATAGGCAACAAGGGTTAGTGGTTAGTACGTTAGTTATTAGTAACTCATATATTTACAATACGCAGTACCCTAATGCCCTGTGATATAATTCATAAGTGACGTATCAACTAATTAAAAAACTTTACAAATCACTTTATGTGTTTTTTGCTTTTGCATTCAAGACAATTTTTGCTGCGATTGCATTCTCTATGAAGGTATTCCCCAGCGGTAGTTGACAATGAAATTTCAACGTTGCCGGCACTTCAGCCGCTATTAAATGTTTACGAAATTGAAACCTTTGTTTACATTGTAGAACCTTAGTTATTTTTCGTTAATTTATTAAAACCAAAAACTTTTAGCGATGCACATCGGTGGTGCTATCATCTCGCGTTTCGAAAAAAACGATGCATATGATAAATTCATTGTCACTAAAATATCTTGTTCAGTGACTCTCATAATTTTCTTTTGACATTTAAATGAAACACTACATGTTTTGCATGTGTGTGATTGCAGTCTTAACAAATTTAGTAGATTGTTAGAGGCACTACAGACTCTTTGAGTTTGGATCATCTGCTACTATTTCTGGTGGTCTCCCCAACGAACACATGTAAATATTTCCTATATTTAAACCCACTTGCACATCTGACAGTTCAGACCCTTTATTCATCTGATAATCCTTGGAACTTCTGATAAAATTTTTTGTATCCTTTTGCATTCCTTGCCATCTATACTGCTTCCTTACTCGCAGCAGCATTTTCATCGTCCCTTGGTTTCGACCAAATGGAATCGAATGAAACTCTTTCAAAATCCCATTTATTTTCTTTGGATCACTCACAAAAACTGTGGTATCCCTCTTTTCAACAATTTCTTCTTGTTCACTCAAGTTCTCATTATCATCAGTTCTACTCTCTGGTTTTAGTGCAAAAGTAATTATTTTCTTTTTATTTTCATCAAAAAATGTCAACTCCTTGCGGACACCATCTATGATTGTGCGATTCCATAAATTGTCCCTACCCAATACTCCATCAGCAGGCACTCCATGATCTAGTGGTACCACATGCAGTGGTAAACTTAGCTCTGGCTGCTGTTCCTGGCGAATAGTAAAAATACCCAATGCTGTAACCCGTTTGCCCAACATTCCTTTTAATTCATTTTTCACATTCGTGTCCATCCTCGTTGATCGTGACATCGAATTTTGTTTAACAAAACTTGTACCAGCTCCTGAATCCACAAGCAAAATGAGTTTTCCATTTTTGGCCTCCTTACAAGGGACCTCAATGAACACATCATTCAGTGTTTCGCGAAGCTTGATTACACAAATTTCACTAGTGAAATCCACACCATGAACCGTTAGTTAGTTAGCTTGTCAACCGTATCTTTTACTGATCGACCTTCTGCTACTACTAAATTTTCCCTTTTATTCATACCGCTTTTTATAGTGATCACACCTACCCCACTTTCAGGTTGGTTTCCCGATCCTATCACGGTTTCTTTTTATACCCTACACCCAGGGTATATTCACTTTGTCCTTCCGTTTGTAACGCAGAGAAGGAGGCGTGGCAGATATAGAAAAGTATATATATTCTTGATCAGCGTCACCTCCTGAGTCGATATAGCCATGTCCGTCTGTCTGGCTGGCTGGCTGGCTGGCTGGGTGGCTGGCTGGCTGGCTGGCTGGCTGGGTGGCTGGCTGTGTGTTGAAATACACTTTTTGGGAAAACTGAGCAAGATAATTCAATGAAATTTGGTACACTGCCTCCGTCGTCAAAGTTAGCTCGGGGGATTGAAAATGAGCAAAATCGGTCAACAGGCACGCCTACCGCCCATACAAAAATTATATTCAAAAGCAATTTTAGGAGTATTTTTCACGACAATGCAACCACAATACACATAAGTACTACAAATTGTAAGCGCAAGCTCTGATAAAAAACTGAGCGAATTCGGACAAGAGGGCGTGGCACCTCCCATACAAGCAAAAGCTTCAAAACGCTATACTGAAAGCGTTTTTTGAGATATTCGAACCAACTTCGACTCAGACACTAAAAATTATAAATGAAAGCACTCAGCAAAAATTGGTTGAAATCGTACAAGGGGGCGTGGCACCTCCCATATAAACAAAAGTTTCAAAATGCTATACTGAAAAAGTTTTTTGAGATAATCCAACTAAATTTCACTCTGACCCTAAAAACTATAAATGCAAGCTCTGAACAAAAACTGGGTGTACTCGGACAAGAGGGCGTGGCACCTCTCATATAAGCAAAATTTTCAAAATACTGCAGTGTAGGGTATTTATTTTTTGGCCAGGCCAAAATTTACACCCTTACTAGTTTAATTTTCAATTTAGGATTAACAACTGCAACTGGAATATTTTCCCTTCCATTGACACCGCATTGTATCAAATCTGAGCACGTATCCACAACAGTCTTTTGTGTCAGATTTACTGTACCCAATTTTTCTAAATTTATCTTCTTGTATTCCTCACTTACATTTTTACCATCTTTAGCAAACTTTGAAGGTATTTCCTTGCGAGGGAAACAACCTTCCTTCGGTCCTGAGCACGTATCCACAACAGTCAACTGCGTTTGATTTACTGTACTCAAATCCTTTACAAATGATATGGAGCGCGTATCCACAACAGATTTCTGCGTTTGATTAACTGTGCTCATATCCTTGTTATCTCTAATCCGTTTGCTAGACTTTCTGGGTTTCATGGGCAACGTTTTGACTAGCGCTTCCTGCGCATAATTCACCGTTCCCACAACCTTGTTAATTAATCCTTTCTCAGCTCTGTAACTTTTACCTGTTTCCAGGCTGTTCTGTTTTTTACTATCCTTCTTTGCCAAAAATCTATTTCCAGTGAGTACTTCAACTACATTATCATGCGTATGATTCGCAACTCTCAACATATTTTTCTTAAATTTTCTACTATTTTGAGATCCCCAGGCAGGCTATGACTGGGCCCTACCTAGTTTCCCGAATTTTCCTGCCGTGAGTACTGGCTTTTCGTTCCCATATGACTTTCATGACGAATTTCTCGTACATTGCCTTGGAAACACCTGTCACTCTTTTCATGACCGTATTCTTTACATTGCTCGCAAAATGGAGTATTTTTCCGCACCAAACACTCCTCTATAGTGTGACCAAATTTATCACAGAAAGAACAATTTACTGCTTGCTCATCAGTTCTATGAAATTTCCGTCTATTTTTCCATGTATCAGGAGTGGCTTTTCCTTGCCGATTTCTTCTAATTGGGTATTAATTCATAAAACGTTGAGGACTTTGCCTCATAAAATCCTCATTAAACTGAAAGTTTTGAATTGCAGATTCCGAGATTTCATCCTGCTCGCCTAATATTTCCTGTGCCGCTAACGCCTCATCCAACAAGTTTTCCAATCTGTCACTCCTGCTGATCAGCACGACCATTCTTATTTGTAGATCTAACAACCCCCTTCGGAAAGACCTAACTATGGAGCTGTACAGCTCCTTCTGTAAGCTATCATCTTCTACAGTGCCATATTTGGCCTTAAGGCTGTCCATTGCTTCTGCATGCAAAGCGTGTAGTCGCCTCGCGAATGCACGGATACCTTCTCCCGGAAACTGTTTTGAAATTCCAATTTCCTCTCGAATTTTACTTAGGGACCGCTGCTTTAAATACGTATCTTTTAATAAATCGATTAATTCCTGAACTGTATCTAATTTTTGTAGATAAATTAATTCAAACGCGTCCCCATTGAGCCTTAGTCTTATCCATCCTAACAACTCAGATTCCTCTGAAGGGCCTCACACCGGTCTAGAAAAAATTTAAATCAAAAATTTAAGCACACGAAATTTTCCTACAGAATATGATTCTATGACCTATAAAAAGAGTGTAAAAAAAAATGACTCGTGAAATTTACAGCCGTTTTTTATAAATCTGTATTTTTCATTTTTTTTATAAATTTATCAATTCTTTCATTTAACATAGACAAAAAACGTTTGTTTGCGATGTACACAAATGCCATATATATATGTAAGTATATATTATGTATATGTATATATTATGTATATATTATATATATATATATATGTAATATATACATACATATATATATATATGGATGTATATGAATATAATATATACTTTTTTAAATGTAATATACATTTTTTTATTTTACATAGCTTAGTTTTTTCATTTTATTAAATTGAATTCCAAAAATAATTACAAAGACACGTAAATATTTACTTTTGAATAAATCATAAATCAATACAATTTTTAATCATCAACAAAAACTGAGTATAATATGTTATATATGTATATGTATTCTTCATATTACATTGTCAATTCATTTTTTTTTTTTTTTTTTTTTTTTTTTTTTACGAACGTTCCCTGCGATCCCACCACCCGCCTAACCGCCCGAGAGGCGCATCCGTGTAACGTACGGTTGGTGACCGACCACAAGCAGACCGGACTGCTCTGCTGTACCTAACAATCAGTGACAACGCGGGATACACGCTTTGAAGCTACAGATCATGACTGATCATCAGCTACATATTAAATCGAAATATGAAGAAGAAACGAGAAAACGCAACACGAGCTAGGAGTTCAAGTGCAAGATTATTTTACATTTAAGGATAGCTATTGAGTCATCAAAAGAATATAAGTAGTATAAAATGTTGAAAAATTTACAGATGCTACGGAAGGGACTAAACTGTGCATAATTTGACCTACAATGTGACAATTTTAGAGGGCGAAAATGCCTTGAGTCTCTTCCGGGAACATTAAAATCTATTGGTTGAAGTAAAATTGGTGAATTCGTTTTGCCTTTAATAATTTTATGCAAAAAAGTTACATTAAGCATTACTCTTCTACTATTCAATGAAGGTAAACGGATTAGTTTCAAACGGCTTACATATGAAGGCAGATTTTGGTCAGGATTCCACGGTAGTCCACGAAGTGTAAATAATAAAAATTGTTTTTGGACTGATTCTAGTTGATCACTATAGATTTTATAGCATGGATTCCATACAGGTGATGCGTACTCTAGGATAGGCCTCACAAGAGAAGTGTAAAGAAGTTTCGTTGTATAAGGATCATTGAATTCTTTGGCCCAACGCTTGATAAAGCCAAGAACACCTTTAGCTTTGTTAATGGTCAAATTTATATGAAATTTGAACTGGAGCTTTGGATCAAGCATGACCCCTAGATCATTAAACCTTTCTACAGCTACCAGAGTGTGACTATGATGGAATAGGAGAAGCTTATAGCAGATTTTCTTGAAAATACCATTTTCTTACATTTATTTAAATTTAATTCCATGCAATTTACTTGGCACCATTCAGATAAACTATTTAGGTCGGATTGTAGTAAATATTGTGATGATGGTAAATTATGAGAAATAAAGAGTTTGACATCATCTGCATACATTAAAATTTTACTATTTTTGATAATTGAAGGAAGATCATTTATGTAAAGCAAGAATAGGATAGGGCCAAGGTGACTGCCCTGTGGAACACCAGAAGTAACAGAAATATATATAGAATAAGCTTTATTGAATTCTACACGCTGTTTCCTAGCAGTCAAATACGAGCGTAACCAACACAATAAATTGTTTGGAAGACCCATTAAGTTCAGTTTGTACAGTAGGAGATCATGATTAACACTATCAAAAGCCTTACTAAAATCAGTATAAATGACATCAGTCTGTTTACTAGCTATAAATTCATTTATGATTGTAGTGGTAAACTCAAGCAAATTTGTTACGGTTACAATTAATCAAATATATAAAATATAAATTATAAAATATTTAGGAAAACAAAACTTAACATCATATTTGCTGTATGTATGTATGTATGTATTCTCCTTTAACTCCTAGGAGGAGCATAGGGCCAATATTTGCTGTATAATCTAAATAAACTATTTCTATTACATATTATAATAAAATATTAATGAATTTTCTCTATTTATTTGAAAAACGCCTACACGACGTGGCGAGCATTGTATTCTTGAACCGCTTTTAATAATCTTTCACAGTAGTTTGGGTGTTCGTCATGAACCTTATATTTTTGCCAAATTAATTTGAAATCAGCGTGAAGGGATTTTACCGCTTGCTCGCTGAAAAAGCCTAGTCCTCTTTGAACATCTTTACAGAACTGAGAAACGTGAAAAAAGACTGCGTGTACTTTAGGAGTTATGGATATTTTCAAATCACAATAACTTTGTTTGAAACAAGTTATTTTTTGTTCAAAATTTTGTTTCAGTTTTGAAGAAAAACATGAGTTAACGACCAGTTTAAAATCTTCGTAGCATTTAACATATTTTAAGCAACCTATAATACATGAACTTCGAAGCACATCAACTTTTTCCAACAGTTTTTTACTAGAATTTCCATCAAAAGAAGGACTGCCATGAACGATTTTACGAGATACACAACATTTTTTTGCCCATTCGAGACTATCGTTTTCAAACTCTTTAAGCATATTTTTGTATAAAGTGTTTACTACTCCAATAAGTAAATGTAACTCTGGCGGAGAAATGATCCGTAGTATTTCTGTCTCTTCATTGTTTGAATTAAGTATTGGGGCGTGTTCACAGTTTTTGTAGTGTTTAGCTGATTCTTTTAATTTTTCGCCTCCACATTCTTTTAATAAAGCATTATAATTATCTCTACAACTACCGATTGTACGAATCTTGCCACATTCTAATAAATTGTGTTTGGAAGCAGTGCACCACGTACAAGGAAACATGCTCGAATGGGACATTATGCCTGTTAATATGTTTGCAAGTTTCAAATCCGTTGCTATAGTCCCTGAAAAATCGTTTATGTTTAAAATAGACCACAATGTTGCAATATTGTCATAGTTTTCAGGCGTATTAGCAACATCTGCCAGTAGTATTATCTTTTTCACTCCAGAATCCTTCAATTCTTTCGCACATACGCCCTCGCTATATTTTTGTCGCATAACTTTATTTTTAGTGAAATAAGTTTCATCCTTCGATTGTTCCTCATCTAATGATTGAATAGAAACGCTCACTTTGAGGAATCCTTCACCACCATCTACTCCAAATTTTAAATGCTCACTAGTATTTACGCCACGCTTTTCTCGAATAAATTTTATTATTTTAACAATATTATTACAAAAAACTACAGGTTCTAATCTTTCCACATTTTCCACACTATTTTTTGTTTGGTTTCCATCAATTACTTCTTTTTAATAGGTAATACATATCTTAGAATAGTTACAAAACAATTTTTTTTAAAGTAGTGCTTGTCTCAATAAAATTTAATTTTAAAGTTGAATTTGTGTGGCTATTTGCATTTTGCAAAGAATTACTTGACAAACTGTATATATATATATTGTATTATATATGTGTATATATATATATATATATGTGTATATATATATATATATTGGGTGTACAACTTTGCTTCCGCCGTTTTTTTCCAAAATTAAAGGTTTATTGCGAAAAAGTGCTTACAGATGTATTATTCAAAGTATTGTCCGTCGCTAGCGACAACTTTCTCCCATCTTTCCGGCAATTTTCGGATCCCGGCTCGAAAAAAGGAGTCCTCTTTTGACGCTATCCATGAAGCAATCCATTTTTCCAATTCTTCGAAGGATTGAAAATGTTGATCTGCCAGGCCGTGTGCCATCGAACGGAATAGGTGGAAGTCAGAAGGGGCGACATCTGGGGAATAAGGCGGGTGGGGCAAGACTTCCCATTTCAGCGTTTCCAGGTACTTTTTGACCACTTTTGCGACGTGAGGCCGAGCATTGTCGTGTTGGAGGATGACTTTGTCATGTCGCTCTTGATATTGTGGCCGCTTTTCTTTTAGCGCGCGACGTTCTTTCACTCAGAGCAGCATCACCGTAAGTTTCTGAGACCATTCGATGCGCTTCAGCTGCATTTTTTTTTCGAATTGTAACAGAAAAGTAAAACTTCCCGCAAATGGCGAGAATTGGGCACATAAACGGACATTTTCGAGCGTGAATAATACAAAAACAAGAACAACTGTCACTGAAACGGCGATGACAATTCGTTAGGCACTGTCCACACTCACTTTAAAGGCATTATCATCTATGTATTTCAACCAGCCTCAGCCGGTACAGCCACCTATCGGAAAACGGCGGAAGCAAAGTTGTACACCCAATATATATATGTGTATATATATATATGACGTATTGTACATCGCCAACAATAGTTTTTGTCTATATATAAATATATAATATATATATATGATATATTTGTGCATATTGTAAATCACAAACAAACGTTTTTTGTCTATGTTAAGTGAAAGAACTGATAAATTTATAAAAAATATTAAAAATACAGATTTATAAAAAACGGCTGTAAATTTCACGAGTCATTTTTTTTACACTCTTTTTATAGGTCATAGAATCATATTCTGTAGGAAAATTTCGTGTGCTTAAATTTTTGATTTAAATTTTTTCTAGACCGGTGTGGCCTACTACCCTACGCACATATTCACAGCCTGCTATGAACCTGTACAGATCTGTTTTTTAGAATGGATAATCTATTCCTGAAAACTCTGGGACTATTTCCCGTACCAATGTTGATATGTCTATTTCCTCAGTGACTTGTCCCTCATGATAACTACTTGCAACCACCTGCTGCGGTTCACTCATTCTGTTCTCTGAATCAATCATTCTTCTAGTATAGCTTTAAACTCCGAAATGCTAGTAGTAAATTGCTTCGTCGCTTCGACTGCAATAACCACATAAAATAGCAACAATAAAGTGAATTTACCCTTGAAAATGTTTTCCCAACAAATTGGATTTACTAAGAATACTTTTAAAAAAACAAAAGTCAATGTCAGCAGTTTACTGTTTCGTCACCTCGACTACAATAACCGCATCATACAACCCAATCAGTCAATTACAACAAAGTGAAGTGAATCACGGCCTTGATCTGCCGTTCTTAATATTTCAAAAATTCACCTAAAGAAAAAGTATGCCTTTAACAACATTAACAAAACATTACAAATTTTATCAAATTACAGTTTTTCCCACTGCAAACAAAAAATTACCAACACAATTAGCAGTAATTTCAATTTTTTTTATTTTTTTTTTTTTTTTTTTTATTTATTTATTTTATTGAAACATCCTGAACACAAACAAGATCCAAAATCTTAAAATTAACTGTGCCAGTCACTTATAATAAAAAATTTTGACATTGATACAACAACAAAATAACGCATTGGCTTTGCTACGATGCAAAACCCAACGCAAACCAAAAAAATGACAAAAAAAACTATCAACAAAAGCATTAAATGACTTAATTTTATCTTATTATTTTTTGTTTTTTTGAAATCAAAAACCAATTGTGCTAAAACCAAAAACAAAAATTAAAAATCACACCTACAACTACAAAAACAGTTCATATGAACCACAACGCAAAGTTTTATTCACCTATATTTTTTGAATAAGTAAAACCACGACCTGCGCAACAATAAACGAAACGTTTTATTTTGCATATACCAGCTTTTAGTTGCTGGTATGAAAAGAACTGAATACGAATTTATTTCCTTCGTAAAGAAAGAAATAAATTTTTAAAAGAAATTTTCCTCAATTATTTCCGTTAATTCCCGCGTAATCCTACTGATCGAAACGGAACCATGGAATTATCTGAAAATAATTCCTAGGAACCCAAAAACTGAACCAGTAGGACTTTCCGATTTCGAGCTCAAAACTTCAACGAAAGCTTTACAAACACTAGCCCCTTGTAAAGTGGCTTCAAAGTTCGTAAACCGTTCGAACAAAAGAATTCAACTACTTCGGTTGTAAAAATAACCAGGATTTCACTCTTTTTAGTCTCCTTAACAAGGTTCCCAAGCCCTTGGTACTCGATTATACCAAAGGTCTCAGACAACCCAGCACGAAAACCACTAAAAAGAGCAAACTCCAGAAATTTATCACCGATTATTTTTCAACGAAACGAAACCGATATCGTACAACTGACTTCTTACCACGGGTGGGGGAAGCCAGTCTATCGGTGAACAAAAATTAAAATTTTACTTTACTAATTTTCTTCCCCAAAAATTCCAATTTAAAAACAAAAAAAAATTTTTTTTTTAAAAGAAAACACAAATTATTAGTATTGATATTTTTCCTCACTTTTCTTTCCAAAAACAAAAACACCCAGTCCCGAAACGACTGTAACCTAACAAAGATTTCCCTAAAATTTGTTTCCTTTCCTACTCTCATGGACACTTTCCCTCACTACGTTTTTAACCTTCTTTCAGGTTTTCTTTATGTTATTACTATGATATTCGATCCGGCTTCTACCGAATCGACTACCATAGGATCTTTGAGGCCTATAAGCAGTAATGCAAGCATTCGATGTAACGCAAACAAGACTGCCAGTCGTTTTGGATTTATATTGTTTTTTGTTTTTTTTTTTTTCCCAAACACTCACCACTTTTTACGAACGATTCCTTCCAACGTTGATCTTTCTTTTTAATTCCCTCGATGCGTAGTCCTGGCTCGGACTACCGGCTGCGCCAAAATGTTGATGCTATATTTCCCTTGCGATGGGAAATACAGCTGAGTTGTTTACCTGGAGATAAACCAAAAGAAACGACAGTGTTTAAAAGGGTTAGAGATACTCACCTCTGGTTCTGCTTTGCTACGCTGCTGCTCACACTTATCTTTGGTGCTGCTCGCACTGGTTACGGCGTTGCTTGTTCGGGGTCTTCGCACACCTAACTCCGACTAGACTTAACACTTGATAAAACAAACTCTCGAGCAAATAAAAACACTTGTCGACTGTTTAAACTCCGATCACTAACTAACTTCTTTATTTTGAAATTACTTACCAGCTACATACATGTATGGTTACAACTTAGATTATCTGTTTTCATACTATTTCGCAGTATTGCGAAATATATCTTACTCGACTTTATTGACGTGCCCAATAAAGTCACATATCTATGATATAGGGGTCAGATTGCTTCCGCGTTGAACACGCTGTTCTTTAATTCTTTTGATAACCGTTCTTTACTAGCAGCCCCTAAAGGTATGCTAGCCTAAATAACTCTGGCAGTACTAAAACTATCGAAAGTATAGCCTTAGTACTGAGTTGAGTATGGATAACATAAAATCCCTAACGGTAGGCAATGAATATTTGAACGCAGCGTGTGATCAACACACAACAATTAAGCTGAACAGCCATTTATAAGTCTTGCCTGCACTATTAACTAGTCTTCTTCCTACTTGTGTTACTACACACAGAAAAAAAAATTGTATTTCCAACAACTTTATGTTTTAATTCAAGAATTTTTGTTGGTTGAAATCTTCCCAACAACTTTTGCTCTTGTTTTAAATACGAAATTGTTATGTTTTTAATAAAACGAAAAATTCTTGAATCAAGTAAAAAGTAGTTGAAAGTTTAAGAACGACAATTGTTGTTTTAAAAGCGAAACTTTTGACAATGTTTAGAAACGAAATAGTTGCACGAAGAATAAATGATTGAAATGTTTGTGGTTATATTCATAAGTATTTATTTGCCATTTTTCTTACAGCAATAGAAATGATACAATACAAAATCTGAACATTGGGTGCTGTATGAGATGAAGCCGTGTGCGTGTGGACTGTTGCTTCAACGGCAGAAAAGGAAATGTTCTTTGCACCTTATCGTGAGTGGCAATAGAAAATGGATACAGTACGATAATCCCAAGCGTAAAAAGTCTTGAGATAAGTCAGGTCCATGCATCGACATCGTCCGCACATCCGAATATCCATGTGAAGCTTCTCTGCATATAGTGGAATCAACGGGGTGTAATTGATTATGAAATTCATATGCTGCCAGAGAGATAAGAGAAAGTAATGTTGAAAAAAGGGCAATAATTTGAGTCAAATGTTTCTTACCCTCATTCGTTAAATAGAGCTTTTTTAAAAAAAAACATCTAGAACTTATTCAAGAATAGAAATTGCTTATTTTTTGTTTTGTTCACAAAACTAGTGTTTGACGCTTTGTATTTAAAAATATTTTTCATATTTTTTATGACAAATGCGTAAAAATATTAAATATCAAGAATAAAATTGTTAGTTTAAGAATAAAATACTTATTCCAACAATTTAGAAATAACAATTTTTTTAGAGTGAAAAATTGTTGTTTTAACAATCTTTTTTTTCTGAGTGTAGGCATGATTGTTTTGAGTTTAGATTTAATATTCTTAATTTTTAGCATTAATATTTCTTTGTTATCTACATCTAACTCATTTACATTTGTTTGAATTTGATTTACTAATTTTAAAATTTCCATTGGGTTGATGACATGCAGAATAGTGCTGGAGCCATTTGCTATTTCTACCTTCCTTAGTTGTATTACTGCATGTCCGGCATCCTCTTCAATTTTATTGACTTGTAGAAGTCCCTTGACCGAAATTACTATAAGGGTTGTTAATGCGATTGTAATTTTCATTCTGGGTGTTTAGATCCTCCTGAAATTTTTACTTTCTTTTAACCTGTGATTTATAGATTTTTTTCTTAGATTTGTTGTCTGCACTAATCAAATAGTTCCCCTCTTTTAAAAAATTGTTAACTTTTTTGTATTTGGGTTGTGACTTACTAACCCTATAATTTTTTATGAAATTGTTTTCAAAATCTTCGTTTTCCTTTAAATTATTCGTTTTATTTTGGGCCTGAACTCTTCTAACCTTTTCCTCATATAGTTTCTTTGAGAATTGGCCCAAATCTTCTTTCGAAAAGATATTATTGATTAGTTCTATTGGTTTTATTTTTGTCGTTGAATGAATAGTTTTGTTATAGGCTGTTATTGCTTTATATACTTTTGTTTGCAAATCATCATCATTGTTATGATTTACATCGAAACGTCTGATGTGTCCATTCAGAGTTGAATGAAGTCTCCACATCAGCATTTTCGTTTTGTTATTAGTCGTAGTTAGATGTAAATTTATTCCCTCATCCTTTAGAAATTGTTTTATTAGTACAACATCTAATTCGTCATCCGTAACTAAAGTTTCTGGCTTTCCTAGATATCGAATTCTTTCCTTAATGCCTGCAATAAGAGATATCCATGTTCTATCTGTCAATTTATGAGCCGTTGCGTATTTCGTTAATCTATCAATGCTTGTGAGAAACATCACATTCCTCATTGGGTACCAAATATCAAAGTGTACAATTTCATAGGTACATTAAGCTAGCAGAGCGAAAATGGCAGAGCTGAAAAAAAAAATGCAAGAATTAAAGGCTAATTATAGGCTAATTTTGGGCCCAAACGCCGAATTTTAGGCTCTTCATTTTTTAAAAAAAAAAAAGCTCTGCTAACTTAAACTTAAGCTTTTTGGAGAAAACACGTACGGGACGTATATTGAACTAAAGTAAGTAGTCAATAATTATTGGCTAATTATAGGCTACTTAAATGCCCAATCACCAAATAAAAATCTTTCCATTTAAAAAAAAAAAAAGATTCTGCTAAATTAAGTTTGAGATAGCAGAGCGATTTCGAAAAAAAACATTTTGTACTAAAGAAAGTATTCAATAATTATAGGCTAATTATAGGCTATTTAAATAACCAATCGCCAAATAAAAAGCTTTCCATTTAAAAAAAAAAAAAAATTCTGCTAGGTTAAGTTTAAGCTAGCAGAGAGATTTCAAAAAAAAAAACATTTTGAACTAAACAAAGTATTCAATAATTATAGGCTAATTATAGGCTATTTAAATGCCCCATCGCCAAAAGAAAAGCTTTTCATTAAAAAAAAAATGGACCAAATCAATTTTCTTGAAATTATAAACTTCGAATAACAACTATTACAGAGAAAAAAATAACAACAACAAAAACTACTACAACAACAACAAATTTGCTACTACTACAACAACAGTAATTTTACATAAAAGTAGGGGTAAGTGGGCGGCCTGCGGCCGCTGCTCAGGATTTAAACCCGTCAGACATCCAACACCGGCTTCGCGGCGGATCAGTCTTATGCAAGCGCAGTAGCTACTTATTATTTAAAAAAAAATAAAAATTTTCATTAAAAATTGCGCGCGCCTACTTCCCCTTACTTTTATGTAAAATTACTGTTGTTGTAGTAGTAGTAAATTTGTTGTTGTTGTTGTAGTTTTTGTTGTTGTTGTTTATTCGAAGTTCATAATTTCAAGGAAATTGATTTGGTCCATTTTTTTTTTAAATGAAAAGCTTTTCTTTTGGCGATGGGGCATTTAAATAGCCTATAATTAGCCTATAATTATTGAATTCTTTGTTTAGTTCAAAATGTTTTATTTTCGAAATCTCTCTGCTAGCTTAAGCTTAACCTAGCAGAATTTTTTTTTTTTAAATAGAAAGATTTTTATTTGGCGATTGGGCATTTAAATAGCCTATAATTAGCCTATAATTATTGAATACTTTCTTTAGTACAAAATATTTTTTTTTTTCGAAATTGCTCTGCTAGCTTAAACTTAACCTAGCAGAATCTTTTTTTTTTTTTTTAAATGGAAAGCCTTTTAAGCTTTTCTGGTGTGTCAGTAATGTTAAAATTAAATTCGTTAGGCGTTCTATCAAATTTAGACAAGTTGCATGTTTCGCAGTTCTTTATAAATTTTTGAATTTCGTGTTGTAGTTTCGGGTAATAAAATTGGGTTTTCATTTCATTAAAAACTTCACAGAGGGATATGTGGTTATTTTTCAAATGTTCAGTTTTTATTAAATTTAGTATTCAATCTCTATCAACGTCTTCAAAGAAAATACTTGCCTTAAGTATTTTAAGATTTTTGTTTCTCGAAAAGTATTTTATATAAAGTTCTTGAGACTTAAGGAACAATTGCTTATCGTTACAAAAAATTGCTACCAATCCTTTTTCAGGTAATTTAGCTTTCATCATTTCTAGAAGATTGTTTCCGGATATAGTTTTTAAAATTGTTCGAATCTTCTTTTTGTATAATATTTTAGTTGAACAAGATTCTACTTGAGATTTTTCAATTATAATTTGATTTTTAAAGACATTTAAGGCTTTTTTTGAATAAAATCTATACTATCAGTTTCTGCACTGTGTACAGTTTAAATATCATCTTCTTCATTTTCATAAAATTCTCTCAATTCATCCAGTACTTGTTCAGTTGTCCTTCTATTTACATAAAGGATTTCATCTTCAAACAGTTCATTCAAATTTATTTCGATCTCTTTCGTTGTCATAACATCTTTATTATGAACAATTCTGCTGAGACCATCGACAATTACGTTTTCATTTTCCATCTTTGGAGCTTAGCATTGGGTTCTTTAAGGTTACTCAATCATACTAGAGGTCTATGATCTGTTTTTATTAAAAAATTTCTTCCAAACAAATATTTCCTTTTTTTTCCTTAAAATACTTCATTTATTTATTGAATCTTCTCTTCTTAGGAGAAACAATAAGTTTAAAAATATTAATCCTCAATAACATTATTATACATTATTATGTCTAATATATAATTTCATATTAAATGTATCTCCAGAGTTTATAGGGACTTATACATCCTATGAGTTCAGAAAGCATACAAATTTGCGCCAGTAGTTTCGGCTGCATATGTAGCAGGAACAACCACCAGATAGAGAGTATGCGCCAGTGGCTGCATATACCAGTTTCAAGTACCACCGTAGAGAATGCGGCAGTTACCGGCTACATAGAAAGAGTGTGCGCCAGATACCGGCTGCATAGGAAGAGTGTGCGCCAGATACCGCCGGCTGCAGAGGAAGAGTGTGTGCCAGATACCGCCGGCTGCATATACAATTTTAGAACCCAGCCACCTTAACATGATTCATTGCTTACAATATTTATAGCAGGGCGATCCTTTCTTTTTAGTCTGGAAAAATTTTCTAAATTCTTCAAACTCCGTGCCAATGGATTAGGATGATACATCAATCTTTCAGCATAATTTTGCTTGTATTTGTTGATTTCGTCTTTAACCAAGGGGATGCCTAAGTCCCGATGTATGTGTTCGTTCCGTATATACCATGGAGCACCTGTAATGGTTCTTAAAATTTTGGACTGCATCCGTTGTAATAGTTCAATGTTCGAGGAGCTGGCGTTACCCCATAACTGTATACATTATAACCAAATTGGCTTAATGGTGGATTTATATAAAAGGATTTTATATTCAAGTTTCAGACGGGACCGACTATTTATGAACCAATGCAGACTGGAGGCTTTTAGTTTAACATGCGTTTTTTTGGCTTCAATATGCTTTCGCCACGTTAGCCGTCTGTCTAAATGAATACCTAGGTATGTGACGTTTTCAGATTGAGGGATTGAAGTGTTATTTATTGTGATAGCAGGGCAATTACCTCGCCAAAGGGTAAAATTAACCTGTTTGCATTTTTGTTCATTTGCTTTTATGCGCCATAGCAGCAACCACTTTTCGATAGAGTTTAAATTAAGTTTTCGTGCCGCTTCTAGGGGACAACGACTACAACTTAAAACTGCAGTATCATCTGCGAAAGTAGATATGGTTGTGCCAGCGATAATAGGTAAATCAGAGGTAAACAGTAAGTACAGAAAAGGACCCAGCACGCTTCCTTAAGGGACACCTGCATTAATTTTTAAAGGTGATGAAATAAAACTGTTATATCTAATTCTAAAATGCCTGCTTTCCAGATACGAAATAAATGTTTTGTGGACGCTAAAAGGCAGTACGTGTTTAATTTTATTGATAAGGCCTTCATGCCATACTTTATCAAACGCTTGAGCTACGTCGAGAAAAACTGCTGTACAGTATTCACTTTATTCGAAAGCCTTCCTTATTTCATTTGTGATTCCATTAACCTGTTCAATTGTTCCGTGGTATTTTCGGAAACCGAATTGATGGACTGGAAATACATTTTTTTTCGGTTGCATAAGGTATTATTTTTGACAAAATTTGTTTTTCAAACAGTTTGGATAAGCATGGTAAAAGACTGATGGGTCTATATGAAGAAGGCAATGTACGATCTTTTCCAGGTTTTGGAATCATGGTTATTAATGAGATTTTACACTCTGTTGGGTAATACCCATACTGAATTATAGCATTAAAAAGTCTGGTTAAAAGACAAAAGCTGAATTTGGCAGTTCTTTTATCATTTTGGGAGTTATATAATCGCACTCAGGAGCTTTTGTGGGACACATCTCTTCAAATACACCCTTTACGTTGCTAATATGAAAGTTCAATTGCATAACATCGCTGTTTAATGGCAAATTGGGAGGAATAAAGCCTTGAATAGGAGGATTTGGTTGAAAAACTGTGCTTAAGTGATTTGCAAAAGCATTAGCTTTTTCTTCATCACTTCGAGCCCAGTTCCCAAGATTGGCTCTTATCGGCAGCTCACTTTCCATCGGAGTTTTAATACTTTTGCTAGCTTTTCACAAGGACTGTTTGCCGTTCTTATTAGGATCCAGTTTCGAGACTAATTTTTGCTGCTCTATATCTTCTTTATTTTTTAGCGCAGACCTCAGTTTAGAAGTAGAAATTTTTAAGTTTTCTTTAGAAGCGGGTGATCTATGTACCTGCCATTCGCGCCTAAACTTTTGCTTCTCAGCTACGAGAAACTAAATTTCACTGTTGGTGGAAAAACTGGTTTTTGTATATTTCACAACCTCATAAGGCGTTGAGCGTTCCGCTGCTGAGCAGAGGATTGAATTAAAAATGGCAACAGCATCATCTATATGTTCCTCACATTCTATCGAATAGCTCGTGTGAATGTGAGAACTTACATATTTCCTGTACCTAAGCCAGTTGGTCTTATATGAGGTTAGCTTCTTAAAGGCCTCAATATACAATAGTTTTTCTAAAAGGCAAAATAAGATTGAAGAATGATCTGAAGAGAGAGCTTATTTTGTTTCGGCTGTGATTAGGGTTCTCTCGATGCCTCTTGCAATAGTAAAGTCAATGAGGTCTCGTATATTGCTTCGGTCGGCTGGCCAATATGTAGGTTGACCAGGCGAAGCAAAATTGAAAGTGTGATTTTTTATAAGCATATTATACAATTGTTTCCCTTTTGGATTTACAAGACGAGAACCCCAATATGTATGCTTGGAGTTGTAGTCTCCAGCAGCTAAAAATCTGGTTCCCAAAGTGTCAAAGAATTCTTTGAATTGATTTTCACTGATTGCAAATCGATGTGGGCAATAAACCGCCGAAACTGTTAAATTCTTCGAATGATTTTGTAGGCAAATAGAGGTAGCCTGAAGATAGTTTTTTGAAAAAGATTCTAAACAGAAATGTTTGAGGCGATTACGATGATTGGTTTTATGGAATTTATATCCAGGTATATAGAAATTATACTTATCAGTCAGATGTGTCTCTGAAACAAGCATAATATCAATGTCCTCTTTATTCAGGTAATGAGAAATTTCATTTTTGTGTTGGTTGATACCGTTAACATTCCAGGCACAAATGTTTAATTTACTTATTTTTGAGCAATCAAAATTTGGAGGAGCTGGTTTTGCGTTTTAACTAACTCTTGAAGAGTTGATTGCATTGACATCATAAATTGATTCAATGTTTGCGTTAAGTTTGTAATTTGACTTTCGAAACTATTTTGTTGTGCCTGATCGTGCCTGATTTCAATGCACTTGAATATAAAACAGAGGGATCAATGGGATTTGGATTGCCTTGTTGTTGGACAAATTTATGTGTAGTTATTACATTATGATTTAAATTACGATTCACTTGTCTTTTCTCAGAAATTTTTGCTTTAAGCTCTCTGTAAATAGGGCAGCCCCTGTAATTTGCAGTGTGGTCTCCTTGACAATTAGCGCACTTCTTTAAATTAACTTCATTTTGCAACTTGATTTTGCATTCAGAAATGTGGTGAAGCTCTCCACATGGAACACAGACAGAGTGTAGGGTCCAATATAATTTTGTATGCCCATACTCTTGGCAATTAGTGCATTATACCGGGCCATTTCGTTTATGGGGTTCCTCTACTACTACTCGGCGGTGAAGCAAGTATTGCAGCTTGTAGATTGGATGAATCTCACTCTTTTTTAATTTGACAGAGTCAGGGTGAAGATCAACCTTAAACATTGGTTGAGGAACCTTTTCTTTGTTTAAAATATTGATTACAGATTTAGGAACGAAATTTTTTTGTTCCAACGATTCTTTAATTTCTTTTGGGTCAACTGACGATTCGATGCCCTTAATGACAACAGAAATACCTTTGCTGCTTTTCAGCTGGTATGTATAGTATGAGTTTTTGTTGTCATTAAAGTTCTTAGCGACTGTCGCGACAGTACGAAAATGATCCTCAGTTTTTACTTGAATCTTCGTTTCATGAAGATTCCCTCTTGTTAGGGGGACTATAAAAAGTTATCGTTCCCAATAAGCTGAGTTAATAATAACACTAGAGAATTCGAACTGCGTTCACGCAAGTAAATTGGGGGTGGTTTAAAGTTTTTAGATGGTGCAGTAGGATTTTTGTTGCTTGTATCGATTGCCAGACAAAACATTTGTTATTGTTTCTGTTTTGGTTTGTTGGTTTTTTTTTTTTTTTTTTTGGAATTGTCTAAGCCGTTTTTTTGTGGGCTAAGCTTACTTTTTGAATTCATGGTCATGTATCGATCAATGCCAGTTTGAACTTTTTTGTTTACTTCTGTGGTTGTTGTTTTTGGAATAGCACCATTATTAGCATTTGTTTGCATTGTTGTAGAATTGTTTACATTTGCAGCATTGGTAGCATTTTGCAAACTCTCTTTATTAATGATGTTGCTATCAGAAGACAGCGGTATATTGAGGTTAGGCGATGAGCATTGCTTGCTCCATGAATTTTTGGAATTTGTTTGCGTTTGCGCAGAGGGTGAGGAACTTTGCGTCGATGTTATATTGTTTAAATTTAAATTAGACAGCGCACTCGCTGTGAGTGAAAAATTTTTTATTACAGATGTGCTAGTGTTATTTTGCTTTAAAGCATTTTTTTGAATTTGCACGGTGGAGCGTGCTGGAGTCGCAGTACTTACTGTGCTTGTAAAACTGGTTTGGTTTTTTTTGTCAACCGGTGGGGGTGAGCTGTGAACACTCATAGGCTTTCATATTTATAAGCATTATTTATACTCAACTTTATAGCCCAGGCAAATTAGCATAAAAATTGATGTTAAATAACAATAATTAGGGGAAAGCTGAAAATTGGTACAGACCTTATATACATCATTACAAGTAAACTGTCAAAAGTCCCCATTGATCCCATGTGAGCTAAAAAAGTTATTCAAGGTCAAAGGTCACAAAAAATAGTTATTTGGAAATATCTCGCCAGCAGTAGCCTCAAGAGAAAAATGTTCGTCCGCAATTTTATAGCTAATAAAATTTCCTATAAAAATGGTCTGCTAATCGATTTCATGCGAATTATAGCTTAGAAGATATTCTTAATTAAATTGCGCCCAAAACTAGTAAAATGAGTGTGCCGAGTATGAGTGCGCATAGTGATGTGTTCAGCTTTAAATTTAATTAACTCATGAACGGTGAGTCACACGTAAAAAGTGAAAATATTCTTTAAAGAAAATTGCTTGTTTTACAAAATGCATGTTGTTTTTTTTTCGTGTGACTAATAGTTTAGGAGATATTTTTTGACAATCCCAAAGTTTTGAAAAAAACAGTTTTTGCAAAATATCTCAGAAACGATGTGCCTTAGGAAAAATTTTTTTTAACCATTTTGTAGTATATGCAATTCCCCGTGGCGGTCCCTACGAACACTTTTTTCGTCCGACTTACCGTTCATGAGATATCGCGTGTTGAAAATCCTTCGAAAATCAACTTTCAAATAAATTTTACTAAGCACACTCGTATGCCGCACGGCTTTTGCTTTGCTGCTTTTCATTTCCTTTGTAGTTTGCTGCGTCGACTGCACACATTATCGTTTTCAGGGGTACCACATGATTTTTTTTTTAGTTTTTCTTACATCTTACTTTTTAAATTTAAAAATTTATTTTTGTCTTAAAATGTTAAAATAAAAATTTTAAAAGTAATAAAAACATTTTTAGGGTTACCACATGACTATTTCCTAAAATTTTTTTGCTTACTGTAGATCGTGCTATTTTTGGAAAAATTAAAATTTTTTGATATCAGAAACGCTCAAATACACATTTTTTTAAAATTTGAAATATTTTATTTACTACGAGTGATGTATTGATTTTTAAGTTGCTATAATATATGAAAGGAGAGCCTCACAAAAAAAAGTAAAAATACCTATTTATAAGGAATTTATTTTTCCATAATCTACATGCAATTTTTTTTTTGTAAGACCGACCTGCCATTCAAGAGCAAATATTTTAAAATATATTGAAACCCTTGTAAGATTATAAGAATAAATTTACTGAGAACAACAATCAAAAAGGATTTTCGCAAATCTAATTATCCTGTGAGTTAATTGACCACATTTGTTGTTGCTATTGTCCGTGTGTTCTGGCATATACATTTATTGCTATAAAAAACAAACCAACAACAATTTACGTTAAAAAGCTTACTGTATTTTATTTTCACATTGAGTTCGATTCCTGTATGAAACAAACAACAACAAAATTTATGCATTTGTTGTTTTCTGGCTGGTCGCAACTCCTTTGATTTTCGCACTTGCCGTTACTTGTGTTTGGCTTTTTCAATTTCAATAATAATGAAATACAACAAAATTTAAGAATTTGTAGTTTTGTGGCTAGTCGCAATTCATATGATTTTTGCATTTACCGTTATTTGTAGATTTCCAAAATTTCAATAACGCGGTTTTGCTTTGGCACGCGTTTTGCTTTTGCAGTAGTTTAATATTAAATGTGAATTGTAAAGTGAACAAGTGAAGTGTGCCGTTTAATAATTTTATAAAATGTCAGACAATTGCTTTATTTGTAATAAAGCTTTAACAGAAAGTGAAATTGTTGTTGTTGATCGGGGAATAAAGACTTTGATAAAATCAAGTGCTGAAAGAAATGATGGATTTGTTGAGTACCTTGAAAAAATACAAACAGTGACAATCCATGAGCAGTGTCGTAGAATTTACACTCGGAAGAGTTCAATTGCTGCAGCGAACCGACAAAATAAAAATGTAAGTAACTCTGCAAATAGTCCACCTCTTAATAGAGCGGACGTTTATTTTTGCTTTAAGAACCATTGCTTATTTTGTGGCGATGAAGCGAATGAAGAAGATGAAAAGAAAAGACCACTGAAGTTACGGCGTAAAATTATTCATGTAACGTCACTTGAGTTTAAAGACTCTGTTCTGAAAATAGCTGAGACGCGTTCTGATGGCATAGCAAAAAATGTTACTGCACGCATTGAGTATGAGTATGATTTAGTTGCTGCTGAGGCTAAGTACCATACTAATTGCTATAAAACGTTTTTCAAACCAGTTCCTAGGGGCAAAATCGGTCGTCCTCAAGATGACTCCCATAATATTGCGATGGATGAAATATTTAATTACATCGAAAATAGTGATGATTGTCAGTTTTCATTGAATGAATTAAAAAATATCTGCAAAACTTCAGCAATAGATGGTAGGACAATTAAGACCCGATTAAAATTGAAGTATGGTAATAAAATTATTACAACAGAAAAACCTGGAAAATCGACCTTTTTCTGTTTTATTGATAATCAGCGAGAAGTTCTCAACAATGCTTGGTACGAAAATAAAAAACCAAATAATAAAGACGAACGATTTCGAATACTTAAAACTGCGGCAGCAATCCTTCGAGAGGATATTCAAACCGTAGTATTCGATAATAATAATTACCCCCCGCCTAGTCGAATGTTTGAAAATATTGACAGTGATATTCCAGAGTCATTGACTTATTTTTTGGAGGAGTTAATTTTGAAAAATAAGCGATTTAAATTAGAACATTTAAAATTAATATGCACAACTATCAGCCACTGTATTATGACTGCTTTACGTCCTAGGACTTTCAGATCAAAATTGCAATTAGGTCTCTCAGTTTTTTTTCACCGACGATTTGCATCAAAACATCTTATACAGATTTTTTCGTCTTTTGGTTTGTGTGCATCTTATAGTGATACTATGAAATATGAGGCAGCAGCAGTTCTTCATCCTCCACCTCGCATACTGCCATCAGATACTGGCACATTTGTTCAATATGTTGCAGACAATGCTGATATAAATGTATGTACTTTAGACGGTCGTAACACACTCCACATAATGGGCGTCATACAAATTACTACTCAGTTATAGCAGAACATCCTATATCGAGAATAAATAAAGTCTTTCCTGCAAAAGATTTTGCGGCAAAAGCTCAAGTGCCAATACGAGTCTATCAAGATGATGGTGTAGTAGGCTATAGTAAAATATATGTGCAAGATTTTGCTTACGAAAGCGAAGCAACAATATCTTTACTCAAAAAAGTCGATGTGCTATGGTTATATGGCAAATGGAAAAATTTATCAATACCCGGTTGGAATGGTTATATAGAACGTTTAACAAGTAATATTACGGATTTTTCCACTTCTCAAATTTCATTCTTACCATTTATTCATCAGCCAGCAAGTAACTATAATACAATATACACAACTTTACTTTGTGCTTTAGAAAATTCGAAACGTTGTGGCCATGATGTATGCGTCATTACTTTTGATCAACCTCTATATGCAAAAGCTCGACAAATCGTATCTGCAGCGCATGAAGGTTCTGATTTATCGAAGATCATAGTAAGACTTGGAGGATTTCATTTACTTATGTCGTTTTTGGGAGCAATAGGTTATGTTATGCAAGGAAGTGGCTTAAAAGATGTACTTTCTTTAATTTATGCAACTAATTCATTAGAAAAAATGCTCAATGGCCATGCTTACGCAAGAGCTGTTAGAGCTCATACATTACTTCATCTCACTTTGGCAATAATGATATCAAAAGAACTTATTATTGATGATGATATGGATATAAATCTTAATAATACTGTTGAAAATATAATCAACAACACAATTTCATATAATGATATTGAAAACGATGATGAAGTAACTGAAGCATTACTTTATCAGTTTAATCGCGAACTAAAAGAACATGAAGAACGAGGACCTACAGCAAAACTATGGATACAATATTTTAATATGGTGTCAATTGCAAAAGACTTTATAAGAGCTGAACGTATAGGAGATTGGCAAGGTCATTTAAAAAGCGTTAAAGAAATGTTACCTTATTTTAAGTCGGCGCATTTATATCTGCAAGATATGCTACAATTAGAGAATTTAATTGAACCTAGTGTTTACCAAAGGTTTATAAAAGGATTTTTCACTGTTAGACGTTCTAATAAATTTAATTGCGGCACTTCGACCGATATGGTGATTGAGCAATCGATGATGAAATCAATGAAGACAGATGGGGGAATTTCTCGAGGAAGGAGTACGCAAGAGAGTGTCATAAGCAAATGGGTTTATGGCATGCATGCGATGAATACTGTTTGTGAAGGATTGGAAGATCTCGCTAATGTTAGATGCAAGTGATTCATGAGTGAAAAGAGATAGTGAAGACATTAAAAAACTTCTTGATTGGTTTTTGTCACATGATCCTTTCCCTGAGGTTAAAAAAATCATATCAATTGCCAGTGGAGTCGTTGGTGATAGTAAAATTAATTGCCATAATGCTCGTGAAGTTGGAATTACTTCTATGAGCAAAATTATAGGACAAACATTCAATAATATTAAATTTAAACGCTCTGATAAAGTTCTCCCTCTTTTAACCATGAGTAGCACCATCAAAGTTCATGATGAGAAAGTACCTGTAGACCCTGTATTATTATTTCAACGTATGAGTATTACGAAGACATTTGAAGATGAAGGTGAAAAGTACTTCAAATATGAATTAGCCCCTTATCCGTTATCGCTTTTCGATGCAATTGGGATGTGTAAAACACAGAAGTCAGCCATTTACGATTGCTTTCAATCAGTGAGCATTGAAATTGACAATACAAATGCCACTTACATCATCGATGGAGGATATCTATTACATCGCGTTGTATGGGATCGAGAAGAAACATTTAACGTTATTTTTGACAAATACGTTCAGTATGTGCATAGGCATTTTGGTCATAATGTGACTATAGTATTTGATGGTTATAATGATTATAAAAAAAATATTAAAGCAGCAGAACAACGACGTCGTACTATAAAAACATCTTTATCTTCTGATATAGTTTTTGATAATTTTATGACAGTTTCAACAAACCAACAACAATTTCTTGCAAATACTCATAACAAATCCCGATTCATTTTTATGTTATCTGAAAAATTTACAAATGCAAACATTTTAGTGAAACATGCTGATAAATAAATAAAACTATCATTGTTGGTGAAGATGTTGATTTCTTAATACTTCTGGCTGCACGAACTCCAATTGATAAGATTGTTTATTTTTTAAAACCTGGGAAGGCTCAAGTACAAACAAAAATATATTCATCGGAAAGTTTAACTGCATATCCAAAATGTCAAGAACATATCTTATTTCTACATGCAATTACTGGCTGCGATACTACATCAGCCATTTTCAAAAGGGGTAAAACCACTGTATTTAAATTATTTGAAAAACGTAATGATTTAATTGATTGCGCAGAGGTATTTAAAAAGATAAGCTCTTCTGCAAACGACATCATCACAAATGGTATTCGAGTTCTTCTTGCTATTTATGGAGCTCCAAAAAAAATTACTTGTATAAACAACTATAGATATTTAAGTTTTGTAAAAAATACACGGAATAATAAAAGAGTACAACTGTCCTGTCTTCCTCCAACATCAGCTTCTGCACATCAACACTTATATCGTGTATACTATCAAGTTCAAGTGTGGCTAGGTAATCAATTGGACCCAGAAAAATGGGGTTGGAAATTAAAAGATAATTCTTTGGAACCAATTAAGACTTTACTCCCACCTGCTCCTGAAAAACTTCTTAACTCAATTTTTTGCAATTGCAAAAAAGGTTGTAGCGCAAAATGTGGCTGAAAAAAAGTCGGATTATTTTGTTCACCGGTATGCACCAATTGTCTAGGACAGTCTTGTTCTAATACTGAATCAAATACCATAGATGAGGATTCTTTTGATATGAATGAAGAGACAACTGATCCATCTTTATCTTCAAAACAATTAACACATATCCAGCAAGAACAGGACGAAGGAAGCGAAGAAGAAGACTTAACTGTTGAAGTAGCATTTGAAGATTATCCGTCAGACTGAATTTTTTTCAAAATCAACAACAATCGACTTCACTCTAATCATCATTACAAATAGCACAATTTTTTAAGTAACTGAATTGTAATCGATCGTGGAATATACCTACTGGGGATACCACGTTAAAAAAAGTGCGCCAAATACACTACCTCACAGGTGGTGCGGAAATGTGTGCATATTATGTAAAATACAAAATACTTTCAACACCGCATAATAATATGCCACAATAAATGGAAAAATGACTTAGATCGCGTTGCCAACGACAAAGAGAATGAAAATAAAATTTTTTACATTTTTTTCATGAATTATCGCAATTTAAAAATCAATACATCACTCATACACGACTTTTAACCATACTTTAAAAAGAAACAAGTGGCAACCCTGGAAAAATATTTCAAATTTTAAAAAAATGTGTATTTGAGCGTTTCTGATATCAAAAAGTTTTAATTTTTCCAAAAATAGCACGATCTACAGTAAGCAAAAAATTTTAGGAAATAGTCATGTGGTAACCCTAAAAATGTTTTTATTACTTTTAAAATTTTTATTTTAACATTTTAAGATAAAAATAAATTTTTAAATTTAAAAAGTAAGATGTAAGAAAAACTAAAAAAAAAATCATGTGGTACCCCTGAAAACGATAATGTGTGCAGTCGACGCAGCAAACTACAAAGGAAATGGAAAGCAGCAAAGCAAAAGCCGTGCGGCATACGAGTGTGCTTAGTAAAATTTATTTGAAAGTTGATTTTCAACACGCGATATCTCATGAACGGTAAGTCGGACGAAAAAAGTGTTCGTAGGGACCGCCACGGGGAATTGCATGTACTACAAAATGGTTGAAAAAATTTTTTCCTAAGGCACATCGTTTCTGAGATATTTTGCAAAAACTGTTTTTTTCAAAATTTTGGGATTGTCAAAAAATATCTCCTAAACTATTAGTCACACAAAAAAAAAAACAACATGCATTTTGTAAAGCAAGCAATTTTCTTTAAAGAATATTTTCATTTTTTACGTGTGACTCACCGTTCATGAGTTAATTAAATTTAAAGCTGAACACATCACTATGCGCACTCATACTCGGCACGCTCATTTTACTAGTTTTGGGCGCAATTTAATTAAGAATATCTTCTAAGCTATAATTCGCATGAAATCGATTTGCAGCACATTTTTATAGGAAATTTTATTAGCTATAAAATTGCGGACAAACATTTTTCTCTTGAGGCTACTGCTGGCGAGATATTTCCAAATAACTATTTTTTGTGACCTTTGACCTTGAATAACTTTTTTAGCTCACATGGGATCAATGGGGACTTTTGACAGTTTACTTGTAATGGTGTATATAAGGTCTGTACCAATTTTCAGCTTTCCCCTAATTACACTGTACTAGTTTTTGGGACCTTTTTTTTGGTCTTGCGGAAGATAGGTCATTCTTACCTAATTCGGGTATGGGAAATTCAGTGGTGCTAACCGTTTTGCTGGATTGGTTCATCACCCCATACAAAAAGTTCAAATCAAAATTACGTCTAGAAAGAGGTGTTTTTCATAAAGAATCTCTTAATAACTTCTGATAAATCAATGATTTTTCATCAGAAGTATATTTTCCAGTCTGTGATGAATTAATAGACATTAGAATTGTTAACTTTTAAATCAATTTATTTGATATTTTTTTACTTTAACGTAAGTTTTTCCGAATTTTATTAAAATTTTAATTTTTGCTGTCATTTGTGGTTTTATTAACTAAATCTAGAATAGAACTGTCATTTGTCATATGATTTTGTTCTCTAAAAGCTTGAAATTTTTACAATAAAATAATAAAATTTAAAGTTTTTAGTTATCGGTCCGGAAATAGCCTTTGGATGTTATTGTGAGATATCCTGTCTTTAAAGGCTTATTACTCAGGATTTGGTGATCCAATTGAAAAATAGTTAAAGTACGGCTTGTTAAGGGTAATTTTTGCTATCCGAAGTCATTAACAAAATTTATTTTTACTATTTGCTGTTTTTGTTACATAGTTTTTCATAGACCTCAAAACAGTGAGTTTTTTACTTTTGTGCAGAAATAACTCAGGATCCTAACTTGATAGAAAAAAACCAAGATCATAATCGTAATAAGAAGGTCCCGATCCATAATAAATTTCTATAAAAACTGAGAACGGAAAACCATATTTGGACCGGACCGGGGTAGGGGCTTAAAAACATGGACGACCGCAGATCCTGGCAGCATCCACTTTTTTGTTACTCATAGTCAGACTTATGACAAACTCAGCTCAGTTTTTCGTTCTCATATTTTGCATACTCAAGTCCGTCTAGCACCCACTCTATAAGGAAATTCGGTAAAAATTAACGTTAAAGTTAAGAAGTATCCGATGAATTGATAAAAAAATTAGCAACTCCATTGCCAATTAATACATCCTGAATAGGAAAACATACTTTTGATGAAAAATCATTGATTCATCACAATTTAATAAAAGATTCTATATGAAAACACCACTTTCTAGGCGAAATTTTGATTTGAACTTTTTGTATGGGGCGATGAACCAATCTAGCAAAACGGTTAACACCACTGAATTCCTTATGCCCGAATTAGGTAAGAATGACCTATTTCCCGTAAGACCAAATTTCCAACTAGTACAGTGTTATTGTTATTTCAAATGCTAATTTGCCTGGACTATTTAGTAACAAAATGTACTTCGTATCAGTTGAAAAATTTTTTGTAGTATACTTATAGGCCTCAATAATTTATTCAAGTAGGTACAGTAGGACAAGAAAAATCTTTGGTAATGAGAAAAAAACAGCAACAAAGTTGACAGATGTCTCAGGTTTTGTTTGTTGGTGTTTTACAACATCTACAGCAAAAGCAATCCAATTCAACCCAATTAGAGGAAAATCAGTTTGAAACTTTGCTGAACTTGATGTTTTTCAGATGCAAAACTTAATACACTTTCAGATGATATACTTGCCGAATTTTAGAACTTTGTGTTGCTTGAAAGAATTAAAAATTTATAAAGTTTATCCTGAAATATTTTGTTGCCCAGACTATGGCTAATAAATCTTTTTCGATTGTACTATTGTATAATTTTGTTCATGTCCGCTTGGAGATCTACTTGCGTATGGTATAACTTTATTTTCTTGCATTAGTACAGCATAATTACTAGCATCTGTTACTAAAGTGAATTTCTTCTGAAAGTTGGGGTGTATCAGAATTGGATCGTTTTTGATTAATTCTTTGAGCTTCAAAAATGCTTCAATATAATCCTTGTCTTTTAAGTTTATTTTTGAAATTTTTTTCAAATACTTGATGATATGATGAGCAATCTTAGAATAATCTTTAATAAATCGCCTGTAATACCCAGTGATTCCCAAAAATGATTTTATTTCTTTTTGATTCTTTGGTAATTGGATCTAATCGATTGCTTCAACTTTAGTCGGATTTGTTTTTAATCCTTGGGGGGTTACAATATGACCTAAATAGTAGGGTGGAGCGAAATTTGTTTTTTGCGATTTTCGAAATGGCTCACATGCGAAAAGATGCTCCATAATATTCTTAATAAAAAATGTTATATGGTACTTTTTGACATTTTAATGTTTTGCACTGCCACAAAGACATTGAAGTTTTGAAAAAAAAAAATATTGCGTTGAGTTTATTTGTATGGGATAAAGTCAATAAAAGAGCTTAAACGTGTCCAAATTGTGATTTTAGATAATATTAACCTATTTTAAACAAATTTTAACTCCTTTTTAGTATTAAAAACAGGCATTGTCCTTCGTGATTCCAGCCTTGTTTTGATAAGACCATCTCTTCTTTCTGAACCACATACAGCAGGAGCAGCTTCACTAACAATTTGATTTGAGTATTACCTTTAATTTCCTGGCCCATTTAGAATATGTAAAAATTAAAAATCTCCATAGAGCCGCGCTCCTCCACATTGTGTACTATAGCAAGCATATTTATGAATTTCATATGAAAAACATAAAAATTATTCTGATAGAAAATAATAGTTGCGCTGATTTATCAATCAACAAAGAAATGGTTTTCTAAAATGTTTAGTCAAAATACATATATGTATGTTCCATGAACACTTCTCTGTATACTAACCCGAAAATAAACGACTGTGAGCTTAGTTATTGCGAGTTGAAAGTTGTATGTTTTATTCAAACTTTGAGAGGCAAAAAAGGGGCTTAAAGCCGGTTTATTCGCAAGAAGGAGTTGTTTTGATTCACTTCTTCACCTTATCCCACTCACAAGAAGCTAACAAACAAAACCTCATCAAAAATTTTCAGTGCCAACATTTGGAGGTCGATTTAATATTGATAATTTAAAAATTCCAAGAAAAAAGGCGCTTAAGCTCGGTTTATTCGCAATAAGGAAATGTTCCGATTAAATTTTCTTATTTTCCAACTTTGGACAAATTAACGAGCAGGCCTGATCAAAACATTTTAATTTTCAAGACTTCGAGGTAACTATAATATAGGTAATTTAAACTTGCCTCGAAAAAAGGGGCTTAAGCCCAGTTTATTCGCTAGAAGGAAGAGTCTGGATTTTAATTTTTATGTTTTCCAACTCAGGAGAAGTAGACGAACAAAACCTCATCAAAAAAACTTCAGTGTTCCAACTTTGAGTTTTTCCATATATTCTCAGGATGTGTTTAAGGTTTGATTGACTTGGGGCAGTACTAAAACTCAAAATTTTGAAAAAATATTTATACACCTCTAAAAGGTGATTGACGGAGCACCTTTTCCGCACTGAGCCGTTTAGAATATGTAAAAATAAAAAATCTCCATAGAGCAGCGCTCCACCCTACTAAATAGTCTGTTTCTGAAGTCATAAAGGTACATTTATCTAGTTGAATTTTTAAATTTGATTTTTGTAGAACGTTCAAAATTTTAGCAAGTGATTCGAGATGCTAATTTTTCCAATATAATCTTTTAGTACACAATTCATTAACCTTTGGAATGTAGCAGGGGCATTAAGTAACCCAAACGACAATCTAAGGAACTCGTAGTGACCATTAGCAGTAGAAAAAGCAGTTTTATGGATGTCGTCTGTATGCATCTCAATTTGATGAAACATTTTGCCAAATCTAAGGTTGAAAGTATTGGCAACGGCCCAATTTGTCAAATATTTCTTCAATATTTGAAATTGGAAAGCGGTCTTCAATAGTTATTTCGTTAAGTTTTCTATAGTCAATGACGATACTCCATTTTTTCCTATTAGATGCATCTGTTTTTTTTTTTGGGACTATCCATATTGGATTATTGTATGGGCTATGGGATCCCCTTATAATTCCTTGTCTAAGCATATCTTTTGTTTGTGTTTCCACTTCGTCTTTATGTTTATCAGGATATCTATATAGTTTTGAATACACCGGAATATCATTTTTTTGTATGCATTTTATGTTTGACTTCATTAGTAAATGAAAGATCGTCACCCTCCTTTATAGCACATTTACAAATTTTTTTAATTACATTAATAAGTTTTTTTGCTTCAAAGTCATTTAAATGGCTAATACGAAGCATAGCCTCTAAATTAGTATTATTGATTTCGGTATTAAAAATTACTATTGACTCTTGTTGTTCTGTTAATTTACTATAGATTTCTTCCTCTTTATTTAAGAATAATGGTATTGTAAATTCACTTAATATCAGCAACCTTTGGGAATAATCAATGATTGCATTCAAGTCTTTTAAAATATTGTTGCCTATTAATCCGACAAAATCTTTGCTAAAGTTCATTTCTAAAAATTCGTAACTGCAGTTATCATTAAATTCTTTAAATATAGGAAGCCTGCAAAGTTTATTAGTACAGTCATTTGGTATTGTAGTTTTACATGGAAAGTTTTGCGGGATTTTTGCAAATGAGTTATTTTATAGATTTCGATGTGCTCTTTGCTACCTCGAGTCGTGTTCGCTCGCGCCGCCATATTGGAAAAATGGCGTCCAAAATCAGTTTTTTACAAATATCTCTTTAACGGTTACATTTGGAGAAAAATATTGTGGAGCAATATTGCAGCTTATAAAATTTTCTATAAAAATGACATTTCAATTATTTTCGTATGATTTATAACCAAGGAGATATCCTTATTTAAAATTTGAAAAAAATTAGTAAATTGTGCATGCCGCTTATGAGTAGGCACAGTTATGTGTTGAGTTTAAAATTACGAAAACTCATGAACGGTGATTCACACGATTAAAGTAAAAATATTTATTTATAGAGGATTACTTTCACTAGAAGCTGCATGTGGTTTTTTTCCGTAAGAGATATCGCGTCTTGAAAATCATTCAAAATTGAATACTATGAACGTTCTACAAAACGCATGAACAATTTTTTTTCTAGGACGAACCGTTTAGGAGCTGTTTTGAAAAAACGGTTTTTTCTAAATTTCTGGTTTATTCAAAAATATCTCCTTAACTATAGGTCAAACGGAAAAAAAACTATATGTAGCTTCTAGTGCAAGTTATCCCCTATAAATAAATATTTTTACTTTAATCGTGTGACTCACCGTTCATGAGTTATCGTAATTTTAAACTCAACACATAACTGTGCCGACTCATAAGCGGCATGCACAATTTACAAATTTTTTTCAAATTTTGATTAAGGATATCTCCTGAGTTATAAGTCGTACGAAAATAATTGAAAAGTCATTTTTATAGGAAATTTTATAAGCTACAATATTGCGCTACAATATGTATGTATGTATCCGTTAAAGAGATATTTGTAAAAAACTGATTTTGGATGCCATTTTTCCAATATGGCGGCGCAAGCGAACACGATTCGAGGTAGCAAAGTTGAAATTCTGAAAGAGCACATCAAAATCTATAAAATAACCCATTTGCAAAAATCCCGCAAAACTTTCCAGGTAACATCATTTTATTCTCCCAAATGATTGTACTACATTAAGAGTGAAAAAATTTCCCATCGCTGTTATCGAAACGTTAACATCATCGTGCTTCCATTTGGAGTCACAAATGTTGTCATAAATGATAGTAAATTCTGCTCCAGTATCAATAATGAAATATAAAATTTGCTTATCTATTTCAATTGTTATTTATGGGAGTTGTCTGATCCTGACGCTTGAAAATTTGCCCCAGAATTACCAATTTCCATAGCTTCCGTTTGAGATTGCCTAGAGTTTCGTGTTTGATTTGTTTGTGTTCTTGACACTCCCGATCCTTGTCCTCCATTGTTTTGGTTAGAGGTATTATCCCTGTTTCCATTATTATTCCTTTGGTAGTAATTTTTCGTTTGGTAGTTATTATTTCTACGGTTATACCTGTTCTTATTCCCGTTATTATTCTTCTGGTAGTTGTTTTCTTTTATGGGCCTGTCATTTCTGACATCGTCACTGAAATTTGTCCTGTACGAAGAATTTGGGATGTTATATTGCTTAAATCCAGTCGCCGTATAATTCTGGTACCTTGCCTCCGAAATGATTTTATAAGCTGCTTCCAATGTTGCTGGGTTCCTCGCGAAAATCATTATTTTTGCAGGTTCAGGGAAATGGTCTTTAAATACCGTCGAGAATCCCTCATTTCCATGAGTCAAAAGCTTGTTATATAGCTTATTCCTCACTTTATTAATTTTGTAGTAATATTTTATGATGGTTGAGTCCTTTCTCCAGGTTTTAAGTTTATCCATCAGCTCTCGGCTGGTTTCCTTAACTCCAAAATTTGTTAAAAGTACATCTTTTAAAGCCTGCCATTCTGTAATATTTTCATGCCTGTGTTGTGGTTCTCTTGTAGCTCCAGTACATTTATTTTTAATGCAACCGAACAAAGTGCCTCTATAATTGACATCTAGTGTTAAAATGATTGGTATAAGTGATTCTATTTGCATAATAAAATCAGGTAACTGATTACTATCGGTACCATCGAAACTAGGAATTGCCCTTATACATCCCAACACAAAGTTAAATTGTTGGATTGTGTTTGCGTCCATTTCAATCAAGAATTTCACAACGTTAGTTTTCTATAGAAAGTCCCAACTAGTATCAAAAATGAATAAGAAACAGCAAATAAAGACAGAATGATTCAAACTTTTCAATGAGAAAACGGCTACTCGTCAAAAGAATTTTTCACAAATATTTTCGCAATACTCTTTAATAAACATCACTGAAAATCTAGACTTTTATTGCAACACCCGACGCACAGTGGGGCAAGGAGCTCACATATGTGGCATCAAATAAACGGAGCTACGCACTGCAACCAAATTACATATGCATACTAAGGGTGGATGACTTAAGCTTTCAACAAAATTTGGTCGAATTTGAACAAGAGGGCGTGGCACCTCCCATACAAGCCAAATCCTAAAAACTTTATACTGATGGTACTATCTGAGATAATCAAACCAAATTTCGTACACTTGCTATCAATAGTATAGGTAAACTCTGGTAGGAAAATTAGCAAATTCGAACAAGAGCGCGTGGTACCTCCCATACAAACAAAATCTTAAAAACTCTCTATTGAGAGTGCTCTCTGAGATAATCGAAGCAAAATTTGGTACAATTGCTACGAATAGTAAAGGTCAGCTCTGATAGGAAAATTAGAGACACGCTTTCAGGTATTTTGACCAATATTGGGACTTGAATAAGATAATTTCTTACTTAAGTGTTCGTGATAACCACCTGTCCTCTTTTCCAGATGTTTTAACAAAAAACCGAATTGCTGTTCAAAATTATCCTGTCCAGAACTATACATAATGTTTATAAGTTCTTGCCTCGTGACAAATAATAAGTTAGAGGCCTTGTTAAACAAAATAAGAAATTTCGAATAATGTCGGCAATGCAAGAAAAAATATTTTATTTTAGGTTACGTCCTTAAAATCGATGTAAATTTTAAAGTAGCAAAAAGTAGCAAAATTTTCTTGTAGCTTCTAGAAGTCAATTTTAAAAGGAATATTTCTGAATGATAACTAATGCTTGGAAAGGCTTGGAACCTAATTAAATTATCTATTATTTATTTAATTTCGTAAAATTTTTCTTCTTCATTTTATTTAACTTACCTACCTAAATGTGTTACATACCTGAAGATGAAGGCTCCATGGTCAAATAACATTAACAGTTAATAAACTTTAGCAAAAATGGAAATAACTTATAAAATTATTTCAGTCTACAAAGTTAAAGTTTAGCGTGCAGAAGTGATGGGTTTGTTTCAAGTCATTTGAAAAATGGCAAATAGTACGTTGGTTAATATTGTACTTGACCAATATAAAAGGGTATCCTGAAATAACATTTAATTTTTTGAATTATCGCCAGGTATTGAGAGTATCTGCCCCACTGTGCGTCGCTTCGAAATTATAACTGATCATCAAGCGCTTACAACTATATTTCATCCTGAGAAACGACTCCCAATAATGACTTTACGTCGGCTCCAACGATGGGCCATATTACAGCAAGCATACGAATACACAATTCGTTATAAAAAATCAACAGAAGATGCAAATGCTGATGCGCTGTCCAGACTTCCAGTTGGTGATGATACAAATTTTGATGAATCCGCGAAGGAGATGCTACACATCGAAACAGTTTATCAAGTAGCGGTTCAGGATTTGCCACTTGGAGCTGATATGATAGCTACAGCTACAAAGAATGACGATATTCTTCAACTTGTATGTAAATACGTTGAAACCGGGTGGCCAGAAAATCATAAATTTCAAGGTAGTATTGAACCATTTTTTAATCGAAAATTTTGCTTGTCATTGCAGAGTGGAATAATACCCCTGCAAGCTGAGTATACAAGAGTGGTAGTTCCAACAGGGCTACAGTCAAAAGTTCTCACTTTACTCCACGAGGGTCATTAGCAAAAGCCGTATGAAGCAAATGGCTAGGCGATACGTTTGGTTTCCTGGAATCGACAAACAAATTGATTATCTTCACGATACGTGCGAAATTTGTCAGTCGACGGCAAGTTATAAAAAAATCAAGAAAATAAATAAATAAAAATATATAGGGTAGAACTGGGTTAAGCAACCACTTTTGTGCTTGGCACTCTCCTGGTTCGTTGAACCCTTTGTTACAAAATTCATACGAAAATTTTTTTCAAACTTGCATTGTTTATCCGGTATTTGCATTTGAACAAAAAGTGAGAAATGGTTGTTTTACCCCACCAGGTGGGGTAAAACAACCAAACTTTCTTTTTATAATAAAAGTAACCAACATTGTTTTTTTAAGGGTTTTTATTTTATCAGAATTTTACAAATCGTTACAAAAGAAAAAAATTAACTTTGAAAAGTTTCTCTTGAGCTTCATTAATCGCTGGCGTCACTTTCCTCAACGTATACTACTTTTCTTGGATGACCTCTTTTGGAGCGACGAGTATTGTTTTTGGCTGCCATGTCTTGGTTTTTGCTCGGAAAATTTCTTTAGAATCTTTTTTTCTGACTTTACCGTGGTCGCCAATGCCTGTTTCTCCTTCTGGTTATTTAACCCCACGAGCTGTTTTTTATTTTAAGGCGAATAACTTTTTAACAAATTTAAATTTTTAAAAACCAATTACAGATTTGGATTCAACATAAAATTCTGCTCTTAGAAAACACTTACCTTTCTTTCTGCACTTCACTGATTTGTGGAATTTTGAACTTTTGTCGACTTCAAATATTGCGGAGAGGGCTCGTAAAATCTTTTTTTCGTCAGAACTCAGGTTAAAACACACGTGCGGTAGTGGAACCTTTTGCCAAAGCTGCGTTGTATCGATCACTATCTACTGTACCAACGGTGGTTTGAATCGACTTTATTAAAAAAAATTAGAGGCGATTGGTTGCTTAACCCCGTGGCGATTTAACCCCATTCTACCCTATATATATAAATAAAATAATCAAGAAAATTTACAAAAAACTAAAAATTCTAACAAAAACTCAACGAAATAAATCTAAAATCAAAACAACATCTGCAATAACAAAAAAAAAAAAAATATAAAAAAAAAGCAAACACAACGACACGAACCAAGCGAAGGGCTTTTCTATAGCTACCACTTGCTTGTACTGCTGTTGTTTTTGTTTTTCTTATTCCTCCATTTCCCTCTCCCATGCAGTTGTTGGTGTAGCTGAAACTGCACATAGAGCGTAAAGTGTTTGTGCGGTAAGGCATAACACTGTCGTACAGCATTTTATATGCGCTCTTTTTGCATTTTTTAGTTGCATCACTAATTGTTAAATTTTTCTTGACGCTACGGGTGACTCAGATGTCGGCAAATTTTCGTATAGACTTTTGCAATATCTGTGGCCTAAAGTCGAATTTTTTTTCTGTCTATGACCATGTCTCTAGCTTTAAGCCCCAAATAATGGCTTTAGGTGAGACCCAGGTGTGTGCGGATGCAGATCCGGTTGACTTTCATATACCTGGGTATCACTTATTGCCATTGTTATCCGCCCATAGGGGTCTCGCCCTTTATATTCGCAGCGAGATGTTGCGTACCAGTGCCAGCAGCAGTTAAACACGACGGACGCCGAATTTAGCTCCATGTGGGTTAAGTTCAAAGTCCAGTCGCACGCCCTGCATTTTTGCTTCATTTATAGAAGCCCGAATTTAGGGAGGAATCACACTTTTGATAAAGTGGACTTCCTCTCTGACTCGATTTCCCAAATTTTGGAGTCACAGCCTGACAGTGAAATCGTTGTTGCTGGAGATTTCAATGTCCTTAACTCCAATTGGCTGCGCCATTCCGGTCGTACAACTCCTGAAGGCCGTTATATTGAGCTCTTTGCCGAGTTAAACCAACTTACTCAACAAGTGAATGACCCCACATATATTCCTCGTGTTGGGGGGCATAGCCTTAGTATTCTAGACCTTTTTTTGACGTCGCATTACGAGAAATATGATGAGTCTGTCTTCGCACCTCTTGGTAATTCGGACCATTGTACCATTTCCGCTGCTTTTTCATATTCTAGTTTACTCCCCGTTTCGCCCGAATCCCCGAAGCGGAAGGTATGGTTTTATGATAAAGCAAATTGGGATGAGTTAAATAATTTTTATCGTAATTTCAATTGGAAATTGTGTTTCGCTGACAGAAACAAAAATGCCGCGGCTTTAATGGTGCAGGAAATTATTTTATTGGGTATGAGGTCCTTCATACCCAATAAAAAAGTTTGCCTTAAACCTAAGGACCATTCTTGGTTTAATGAGACTTGCAGGATTGCAGTCAGGTCCAAAGAGGAAGCATTCCAGAATTGGCGTTTTAACAGGAACGCCGATACTGAAATTCTTCGTAATGAGGCTAGAAATCGCTGTAATGCCACGATTCAGCGCGAAAAGCATCTTCACGAGCTTGACATCCGCAAAAGAATCCTTTTACTACCGAAAGGTAGTAAAAACTTTTGGTCGTTTGTTAAGAGAGTGAAGAATCAGTCTTCATCGTCTATTCCAACTCTCTTAATGAACGACCAAATCTTCACTGATCCCTTTGATAAAGCTAATCTCTTGGCAAGCATCTTTTCTAAGAATGCTACACTCCCAGATAGCAATAAACTACCGCCCAACATCGAGGTCGTTGGAAAAGGAAATTCAAGAATCGGAAAAATCGTGGCAAGAGATCAAAGTCATCGCAAAGGAACGTGACAAATGGAGAGATTTCATACTGGCCCTATGCTCCTCCTAGGAGTTAAAGGAGAATACATATATACATACAACATCGAGAGAAAGTCTTCGGCTATGTCAAGGATCCACTTTCGAACTAGGGCAGTGAAAAGGGTCCTTGCTTATCTCAATACTAACAAAGCGTCAGGGCCGGATGGCATATCAGCCCATGTGTTGAAAAGGTGTGCATCAACACTGGCTCGTCCATTACGGAATCTATTTAGCATTTCCTACACTTGTGGTGAATTTCCATCAGGTTGGAAGATTGCTACTGTTCAACCAGTTCCCAAAAAAGGCGAGGCTACGAACCCTAATAATTATCGGCCCATTGCAATATGCTCAGCGCTTTCCAAAGTTATGGAAAGTGTTATAAACTTTCACTTTATGAATTATCTAGAGCGCAACGAATTACTTAATGATCGCCAATATGGCTTCAGGAGAGCTCGCTCTACTGGTGACTTAATGGCGTTCGTCACTGAAAGGTGGAACTAATGTGTCCACCTTCTTGGTGAAAGTATGGTTGTTGCTCTGGATATTTCTAAAGCTTTTGATCGTGTGTGGCATAGCGCCCTCGTAACAAAACTTATTGCATATGGCGTCGGTGATTACTTCGCTCGTTGGATAACGAGCTTTTGCAGTGGCCGTTCTATACGTGTTGTCGTAGACGGTTTCACATCTAATGAATACTCCATTAACGCTGGAGTTCCTCAGGGTTCGGTCCTATCCCCCTCTCTTTTTCTTGTTTTCATCGATGACCTTCTGTCATCGACCATTAATTCAATCCACTCCTTTGCAGATGACAGCAGTCTTTGTCATTCATATTGCTTCAAAAAGCGTCCAAGCTCTGAGGAGATTGAGAGAAAAAGGCGGTATATGAATGACACTCTCACAAATGACCTCAAAACAATCTCCGAGTGGGGTCGAGCTAATCGGGTCGAATTCAACGCTAGCAAAACCCAATGCTGCCTGTTGTCTCACAGACGAGTGGATTGTCCCCCTCCACCCCTCAATATGGCCGGCGTAGATATTCTGAGATCAGCAACTCTTGACGTTCTGGGCATATCGATTCAAGCTGATCTGAGGTGGACAGATCATGTATTCGATGTGTCGAAAGAAGCGGCCAAGTGCTCAGGTTATCTTAAACGGTGTAAGAAATACTTCACTCCTGTTGATCTTCGGACTATGTATCTATTTCGCCTATATTAGACCTAAGCTAGAGTACAATTCGCACATCTGGGCCGGGGCTCCAAAAATACTTTGGAGCTGCTAGACAGAGTTCAACGTCGTGCGATGAAGTTGATTGGGGATGCGGTTGTTGTATCTTCTATTGACACTCTTGAACACCGTCGTAACGTTGGGTGTGTTACCCTTTTTTATAGATATTATCATGGGATGTGCTCAAGAGAAATTTATGGGCTGGTTCCGTCAGTTCGTATATTTTCTCGCAGCACTAGGGCGTCTCATCAGGCCTATTCCTATTGCGTTGCAACGGTGTTTAACAGAACATCGCACTATCGTGATAATTCGTTCTTTGGTCGCACGATCAAGTAGTGGAATAATCTCCCTGCGAGCGTTTTTCCCGGCAGCTGTGACATCGGTATATTCAAGAAAATATTCATCGACACTACTCCTCTTTTCCCCCATCCCTCTAACCCATTTCCTTTTCTGCAAATCAACACGGTGCATTGCATTTATAGGGGTTATCCCCTGAGTGTTGGTTTAAGTATAAAAAAAAAAAAAAAAAAAAAAAAAAAGTTTTCATCGTGGCCTTAGCCGACACAGCCATGGGAACGAGTCCACTTGGACTTCAAAATTCCTTATACCATAGAAATGTCAGCAGCAACAACGATCTCTGCTTTTCATCGTATAATTTCAGTAGAATGTCTGTCGTATACCATTATTACTGACAATGGCACGCAATTTACATCTCATGAATTTCGCAGTTTCTGCGAGCGCAACAACATTAAACATCTCACAACTGCTCCATTTCACCCAGCTTTTAATGATGAAAACAACACTGAGCGAGCGCTATATATATATATATATATATAAAAATCACTAACAGAACTGTTGCACGGGCGTCAGCCGAGAACAATTTTGACCGCGTTGTTTCCAAGTAAAACTCAAAAATCTGAGGCTACATTTAAATTTGCAGTAGGAGAAAAGGTGTTTGCAAGAAATTATTCGGGTTCTCAGCGCTGGATAAGCGGAACAGTACAAGAACGACTGGGAAACAAAATGTGTTGTATTAAAAAAGCTAATGGTGTTATGAGAAGACACCAAAATCAAATTCGTCGTCATAAATCGGAAGACATCGAGCTACAGGTGTATCCTGATGACAACGAAATCCAAACAGAAGATCCTTCTAGCAAAAATAGTGCTGAGCTTACTGATACAGACAGAGCCAATACAGGAAGAAGCTGTAGATCCTTTGAATAGCACACCCACTGTTGGCTTTCGGCGTTCTAAGCGGCAACGGATAAAACCTGCAAGGTTTGATCTTTATAATTAAAAAAAAACTCATTTCGTAATTATTTTTGATTCATCTAAAAAACTAAATTTGTTTTGTAAGAATATTTGACTTAAACTAGTTTTGTAACAATATTTCATTTTATGTTTTTAATTAACTGAATTCTTTTGTATAGATTTTGAATATGCATAACGAGAAATTAAGACGAGGGGAATGTTGGAATTAAATCTGGTAACACTAAAACTTCCATCTTCTTTTTTATATGTCAAACCCTTCTTTTATCACTTTTGTTCTTTGTTTCCCTTTTTTGTATTCGAACGACGTGTTTTATGAATAAAGGAATTAGAAACGAATCGTCAGTTTTTTATTTAATCATCTCAATATTGAAATTCAACATTAACTCTCTTCTTTCTCCCCACCAACTGATACAGAAACACCCACACAAATAACTGTTCCAGCAACACAATCAACGCAACCTTTATCGGTAACTAATTCAGCTTCACTGTTGGAATCAGCTCTCACAAATATCTTGCCGTGTATTGAGAAGGCGGTATGCAATTTTTTCGCCTTCTTCTTCTGCCCCGCATAAAGCAATATCTCACGATTTGCCTTTGTTAAGCTCTCATGCACATACAAATTTTTTACACCGGCACACTGTATGTCATCAATTATTATCTGTCTTTTATTACTTTTACAAAAGAGAGCAACGGCTTTATAGAGATTGTTGCGCTCAAAGGCCGTTAATAATTTAACCACTACAGCTGGGGTTTTGTTATTGTTCGGATTTGGTTTTAGTCTGAATATGTTACGCAGCGGTGGAGAATTAAAATTAACGGCTGTGCACACTTTTTCAAGCAACCGCATCATACTCGTATTTATTAATTTGTTGTTTGAGAGCATCAATTTCAGTAATGAGTGCAGTACCAACAGGGTTTTCAGCATTCTCATTGTTTTCTGTTTGACTTTTTTTTATTACTTCAATCTCTGCTTTCATCGAATACAAACTTCGTAATTACGTTTGAAAAATCTTTGAATTATTGGGTGAATTATAGGGTACATCAGTGAAAAGATATTCAGTCCTTTTCCGCAATTTTGCTGAGCTATTTTTTAGCCTATTGATTTGCTGTGCTACGACTATAGAAAAATACGCAGCACAGCACTAAAGTCGAAGCAGAAATTTAAAATCGAACTGTCTGCTGTGCTGTGCTGTTTTTTCAATTCATAAGCAGTAGCAGAGCCGAAGCTCTTTTACGAAACCCGATCGCTTGCTGCTACAGTTGAAGTCGATTATTTCAAATGTTTGCATTGCTGCCGCTATGCTTTTTGAAAGAGAACGAAGCAATAGCAAAAGAAAACAAAAACATTCAGGTTGCTACCTGGTTTTTTTTTTTGTAAAATTTGCTTAACCATACATTTAAAAAAAAAAAATAAATAAATTTTAGCCTTAAACCGCTTAGATAAACTTTTGAAAAATCCAACATTCATTTTTAGGGTTGCCGCCTGGTTTTTAATAAAATCAAAATTTTACATTTCAAAAAAAAAAAAAAAAAATAAGTTTTAGCCTTACAGCGCTTAGATAATCTTTTAAAAAATCCAACACGTTTTTTAAGGTTGCCACCTGGTTTTTTCAATAAAATCAAAATTTTCTTTCAATAAATTGCTAAAATCATCATTTTCTCTCTATAAATGGACATCTTGGGTCCAAAAACAACGAAACAAAAATTTAGGGTTGTCATATTAGGATTGCCAGACGTTTTTTTTGCAAAACTGCATTTCCTTGTAAATTTTCTTTATTGAAAGTCATAGGATCGACCCTAAAACCCATGGTAAGTTTTGATTTCATTAAAAAAACCAGGTGGCAACCCCAAAAAATTACTATGGGTTTTGGGTCGATTCTATGACTTTTCAATGAAGAAAGTTAACTAAGAAATGCAATTTTGAAAAAAAGGGCTGGCAACCCTAATATGGCAACCCTAAATTTTTGTTTCGTTGTTTTTGGACCCAAGATGTCAATTTATAGAGAGAAATGATTTTAGCAATTTATTGAAAGAAAATTTTGAATTTATTGAAAAAACCAGGTGGCAACCCTAAAAAAATATGTTGGATTTTTTAAAAGTTTATCTAAGTGGTTTAAGGCTAAAATTTAATTTTTTTTGTTTTTTTCTGAGATGTATGGTTTAAGCAAATTTTACAAAAAAAAAAAAAAAAAACATGTGGCAATCCTGAAAGTTGCTTCTGCTGTGTACAGCGAAAAGCCGAAGTTCAAATAGCCTAGTTAAACAAAAAGCAAAACCACAATCGAAGTTACGCTTAGCTTCGTGTTTGTGCTTGCTTGGTTAAAACTTTGCTATTTTCAATAACAAAAGCAATAGCAGAGCACAAAAACAAAAATGTGCTTGCTTGAATTGCTTTGACTTCGTTCGTTGAAAAAAGCACAGCAAGCAAATTTTCGTTGCTATAGCTATTTTATAGTCAGCAGATCAAACCCTGATTGGCCCTACACCGGTAGCGTAACCTTGCGCGCAATGTTGCGTTCACCCACAAAAATTAAAGTTTCTTTGTACTTGCAAATGTCATAAAATAAATAAAAAAACCCATCACCACACCATTAACATGTCATAACAAAATAAACGTAAATTGAAAGCGTTTTTGTTGAAGGATAATAAATACCACAGTCCTACGTTTTTGAAAAAGTTAAAAAAGTATGAAATGAGAGTAGGTGATTTTTATAGATTTTTGATCGCTGAATCCGAATATAACCTCCGATTTGCTCCATCACTTCTGAAATCCGAGTTATCCTTGATTTAAAGTGCAAGAAACGCAATTTTCAGACATAAAGCGTACATTCTGAAAGTAGTCTAGTTCACTTTTGACTGCGGCATTGAATAGCCCTGCGCTTCTTCTTTAAAGCGTACTTTTAACTTTTCCAATTGAATCATTAGTTTCCGAGATATCATCCATTGAAGTGAAGGTATGCAAATTGAATATTTTGGTTAGTAAAAAAAAAAGGCCACTTCATATTTTCACCAAACTTTTTTTTTCAAATGAGTATTATGTCTACTTTAAGCACTAGGAGCGCCTAGGTGCGCAAACTTGACATTGTATTTTTTTTTTCAACCTATTTGATTGTCCTAAAAATGCTATTAATTTAAATTTAAGTCCAGGTTCCGAATATTTTTTCTCAATATTTTGAATGGTTTTTGGGTAATTTCATTACTTTGAGCTCTAATACGGATAACATATTTAAAAACACAACTCGTTATGCTAATACACAGAAAAAAAAAATCAATTATAGAAACCAAAATTATAAAAAATAAACATAGATAGCCCGAGAAAAGCAATAAATATTATTAATACATAAAAATAATATAATTAAATTATATTTAATTATATAAATAGTATAAATATGTATAAAACATAAAAAGTATAAATAATAAATAATAAAATTTATTATAAATGATATGAAGTATATGATATAAACATTGTTATTTGTTTACATGGATATGAAATAAATCCTCAAATAGTTTTTTTTTTTTTTTTTTTGAAAATCTTTTGTTTATTGTTTTTGTTATTTTTTATATAATAAAAATGAAATATATACATATTTGCGTCTGCAACAAATCAAAAGCTTATTTAATCATGTTGTTAAAAAGTACTCTTGCATCCGAAAAAGTACTTTCTGAAGAGTAAAAAAAGTCCCCTCCAAAATTATCAAATATCATCACTGATACTAACTAATATTAATACTATTTGGTTTTTGTCTTGTGTTCTCTTTTATGCAACTCATTTGCTTGCTTCAAAGAGAATAAAAGATTTGAATATAAATATCGTTATTGCAGATTTTTTCGTTAGTTATGGTGCAAGATATATTTCAGTTGTATGGGAGGTACCACGCCCACTTGTCCAACAGTACTCAAATTTTTTATAGATTTCAGAAACTACATAAAACCCATATACTACAAATTGTGTAACCGTAGCTTATTCTGTTTTTAAGATATAGCCCAAAATATATTCCAGTTGTATAGGAGGTACCACGCCCACTTGTCCAACCGCGCTCAAATTTTTTATAAATTTAAGAAACTACATAAAACCTATGAACCTAAAATTTTGTAACCATAGCTCGTTCTGTTTTTAAAATATAGCACAAAATGTAAATGAGTTGTATGGGAGGTGCGACACCCACTTGTCCAAAAATTCTGAAATAATTTTTTTTGTACTTTCCCATACCTAAAACATAAAAAACGGCAAAAAAAAAGTTTTTTCCGTCTAGCATGTACTAATCGCATTACTGTGGGCCGTGATTAGGCATAGGCTACATAGGATATATCCTAGGGGCCGGTACCACAAAGAGGTTCGAAGCAAAAAAAAATTATGTAGCATAAAATAAAAAATTTTAATTCAAAATTTTTACTTTAGTACAGTAGTGCACATTTTTAGGTTTACCCTTATTTATTACAAATTTCACCGTAGCTTGCTTTTAAACAATTCGTAATTGAAATTTGTGTATTTGTACATGGTATCATTCATAGTATTTAAGCTATGTTTCTAAGAATTTTGGCTATGGCGAGAGATGTCAATCACAAATATTTGTAGTACACAGTGCATCATGTGTGAGTCGGGAGTGAAATTTTGTTTCGAGGAAGTTATTTTCGATATCTTTGAAAAGTTAGTAATTAATAAATGGTGCTAATACATAAGTACATATTTGTGAGTATTTAATAATTTATTAAAACGTTTTCATTATAACCCGGGAAAATAAACTAATGTAGAAATGCGTTTTTTGTAATTTTTAAATGGCGGAATATTTGTTTTGAAATTCTATATTTTATGGAATTAAATGTAGATTAATTTAAAAAACAAATATATTTAAAACCATTGATCTTAAAGGTCTGAAGTCAATCGCAAAGTTAGGTAAAAATAATTTTTGTTTTAATTTTTTCCTTAATTGTTAATTTATTAATTAAACATTTTTGGAGTCATATTTTTTAACTGATTTGGGATCGCTGAACATGAAAATCGCAATTATTTATACCATACCAGCATACATAATCGAAAATTATGATTTTTAAGCACTGTTCGAGGATGCAAGCCTTTTTGCACCCTGATTAAACATTACCAATCAAGAAGAGCGTTGCGCGTGATGTTGGCTCGTTAATTTATTCACGATTACTGAAAAACTTAAAACTAGACAAGTGGAAATGAAGTTACAAAAAATATTCAAAATTAATGAGAAGCAAAATACAAAAGTATAAGAGAAATTTAGGATGCGCCACAAATGGGCGAGAGATCAAAAGAGAATAAAATTAGATTTTATCGGTGCGTGTAGGTTTGTTTACACGGTAGGCAAACTATGCTTGCTCATCTACAAACATTCTCCCCCCGTTGGAAGACCGAGGCTTTCAATATCACCTATAGGCAGAACTGCTATTTTGGTAACTGCTCGCTTCACCGTGCCAGAAGCTGTTTGAATAGAGGCGACGCGTGCTACACCATCAGCACCAAAAGTGACATCGGTTACTCGCCCCAGTGGCCATTTGAGTGGCGGCAAGTTTTCGTCCTTGAGGATGACTATGGCTCCAATGTTGATATTAGTATGTGGTGAACGCCACTTGCTTCTTTCTTGTAGGTGAGTTAAATAGTTTGCGCTCCACTTCTTCCAGAAAATTTGAGTGAGGTGGGATACCCTTTGCCACCTACTGAGACGACCAAGATTGACCTCAGTGACATCAGGTTCAATGATTGCAGTGAACGGTGCCCCTATCAAAAAATGAGCGGGCGTCAGCACCTCCAAGTCGTTAGGATTTTCTGAAACGGGATAGAGCGGACGGGAATTAATGATGGCGGATATCTGACACACAAGGGTGCGCAGCTCCTCAAAAGTTAATGTAGAGAGGCCGACAGTTCTGTAAAAATGAAATTTTGCAGCCTTAACGGCTGCCTCCCACAATCCCCCAAAATGTGGAGAGCGGGGAGGGATGAGACACCATTTGATGCCTTCGTCCAGGCACAGCTGATGAACGGCTTGTTGATGCTGCTCAGTCAAAAAGAGTCGCCTTAAATCAGCGAGCTCATTTCTGGCGCCAACAAAATTTGTTGCATTGTCAGTCCAGATAGTATGTGGCTTGCCTCTGGTGTAGACGAAGCGCTTCAATGCAGCAATAAATGACAGCGTTGACAAATCTGGAACCAGCTCCATATGCGTCGCCTTTGTTGCAAAACAAATGAAGATACAGGTGTAACATTTTACAGGCCCTCGTGTACGAATTTCGTTTTTGTAGTAGAAAGGTCCGCAAAAATCGATCCCAGTGGTGAAAAAAGTTTTGCATGCCTGTACTCTGCCGGCCGGCAAGTTTCCCATGATGTGTTTGACAGTTATTGGCTTTAAGCGATAGCACAGTATACATTTATTGACAATACTGGAAACTGTTTTACGACCGCCAATTGGCCAGTATTGCAGGCGAATAGAAGCAAGCAAACTTTGTGGACCAGCGTGCAGCAGCTTTCGATGAAAATGCTCTATTATTGCATTCGTGATGGGATGCTGCTTTGGTAAGATGATGGGATGACGTGCGTCGAAATCGAGAGTTGAGTTTTGCAAGCGCCCTCCAACTCTCAACAAGCCAAAATCGTCTACAAATGCATTTAATGAAAAAAGTTTGCTTGATGTGTTAATAAGCTTTTTAGCTCGCAGTGATTTAAGTTCATCGGCAAAATAAATTTGTTGTATCATGCGAAGTAGTAACTGCGTTCCTAATTTTGTGTCTATGGGTGTAAGTGGGCCACAGCTATTTTCATTGACTTTTGTGTGACGATTCCAAAAACGATATATATAGGCGAAAATGCGCTGCATTGTAGGAAATGAATTATAATACTTGCTTGCCAAAGATAAATCCTCCATATTTGATGAAGTTATTAAAACGTTGCGGCGACGTTCGGGAAGCTCTGCAAGTGGTGTAGGTTGATTTGGCCAATTATCCTTGTCTTCTTGTAAAAATGCCGGACCAATTTTCCATAGCTCGGAGCGCGATAGTTCATGAGGCGTTGCGCCACGCGATAAAATATCGGCTGGATTAAGTGCGGTTGATACATATCGCCAGATCATGCCTTTCGTGAGCTCTTGAATGCGCCTTACGCGGTTGGCGACGAACACGTTGAAGCTTGTTGGTTCTTCGCGCAGCCACGATAATACTACAGTTGAATCGGACCAGCAATAAGTTTCACAGTCAAAGTTTTGGCTGTGCTTTGCAGAATGCAATAGCTCTGACAAGATGCAAGCAGCAGACAGCTCCAACTAAGGTACGGTGAGTGCTTTTACTGGTGCTACACGTGATTTTGAACAGAGTAAAGCTGTGTGAACTTTTGTGCCACATTGTGATCGAATATATATACAAGAGCCATATCCGCTAAGGCTCGCATCACAAAAGGCATGAATCTGTAATGAAGAATTTGGCATTAATACATATCTAGGAAAATTTATATTGTTTATAAAATGTAATTCGTTGCAAAGTTTTTCCCAAGCCGTGCTTAACTCCTGGGGCAGGCTTTCATCCCAATGGAGTTTCTGTTTCCACAAATTCTGTAAAAAGATTTTAGATTTCGCAATAATTGGTCCAAGCAGGCCAAGTGGATCATAAAATCTGGCTATTGTTGAAAGTACTGTACGCTTCGTATGACGTACTGCTGTTGTGTTAGGCGTAAATTTAAATACAAAATTATCAGTTTTTGGCTCCCAAATTAAGCCAAGCGTTTTTGTGACGTCGCTGCCGTCGTGAAATTTTACAAATTTTTCACAATCTTCTGATGATACACCCTCTAACACGCGTTCGTCGCTTGAACACCACTTTCGAAGCGTAAAGTTGCCCTTCTGCAATAGTTGAGTTGTCTGTTGACGGATTTCTATAGCTTCTTGGATGGTGTCACCGCCAGAGATGAGATCATCGACGTAGAAATCTCTGCGCACGATTTTAGCGCCGAGCGGAAACGAATTTTCTTCATCGTTGCATAGTTGGTGCATGGCACGAATTGCCAGGAACGCAGCTGGCTTGGTTCCGTAGGTGACGGTGTCCAGTTTATAAATTTCTATTCGATCTTTCGGAGATTTCCTCCAAAGAATGCACTGCAACAAATTATCGGGGTGCAATACGTGTACGCAGCGGTACATTTTACAAATGTCGCCTGTCACAGCTATTTTGAATAGTCGAAATCGTAAAAGCGTATTAAACAATTTTGGCTGTATAGTTGGGCCCGCTAGAAGAACGTCGTTAAGCGAGACACCTGTACTAGATTTTGCTGAGCCATCAAAAACTACTCTCAGTTTTGTTGTGGTGCTGTCAGCCTTGAAAACGCAGTGATGCGGAAGAAAATGAACCTTTTCGTTGCCATCAAGCTTTACTGAAGACATGTGCTGGAGCTCTGCATATTCTTTGATAAAAGTTGAGTACTGCAAAAATAACTCAGGATTGCGATGAAGTCTTTTTTCTAATTTCTCGAATCGCTGCAAAGCTGAAGCATATGAATCTCCAAGAATATCAACAGATTTACATTTGGGTAAGCGAACTGCACAGGCACCATTTTCAAAGCGTGAGTGATTTTTGACAAAATGCTCCTCACAAATTATATCCTCTTGCTTAGTAGTTTGTTGAGGATCAAAATCCGATTCAATCTCCCAAAATCTTTTTAATATGGAGTCAAGTCTATCGATTTCCTCAATGTCTTCGGATATTTTTGCTGACGCAATCAATGCAGCAACAGATTTATTTAACTGTGAAATGCCACCAGCGACAATCCAACCAAGTCGCGTTTTTTGCAGGATAGGAGAACCTTCAGATAGACGTATTTGGCCGGAGCAAAGCAACTCGAAGAATGAACCACCACCTATAAGCATGTCGATGCGCTGCGATTTGTGAAAAAAAGGATCGGCCAAAATAATATTTTGCGGAATTTTCCATGTAGCTATATCAATGTCAAACTGGGGCTGGTAATTTGTGATGCTTGGTGCTACCACTGCTGAAAATGACATCGAATAGTCACCTGTCTGTGATCGCACACAGATATCAACAGATTTGCTGGCAGCGAAGCCAGTTTCACCAATACCAGAAATGTTTACGTTCGAATTTTTTTTTTTAAGTTGCAATTGATTTGCCAAGCGCGAAGTTACAAAATTAATTTGAGAACAGCTATCGAGAATTGTTCGGCATGGAACGAAAGTGCCAAAGCGATTTTTGGCAAAGACTATTGCTGTCGCTAATAGCACACAATTTTCAGGAAATGATTTGGAAACTATTGGCGGAGGACATGTTATCAAAGACGAAACAAGCGCTGATTTTGATGGTGCTTCAGGGGGCGACTTGTCATCTAGATGTAATAATGAATGGTGTTTCGAATTGCAAGTGCGGCATTTAGATGATGTGTAACTTTGTACGCCGTGGCCCTTGCGCAAGCAGTTTAGACATAACTGAAGTTTTTTAGCTTCCTTGTAGCGAGAATCAGGCGATAAAATCTCGAAAGTTTTGCATTTGTAGATCCAGTGCTCATGTGAGCCACAAAATACACAAGTTGCCTTTTTGGTTTCTGCTACAAGGGCATGACGTGCACCACTAGAAAAATTCAATGATTTTTTGCCTACCTGTTGAGCTGCGGATGGCTTCGTTACGATACCTTCTAAATTTTCCATCATGCGACACCGCTTTTGTAGAAACAATTCCATGTCCGTCCACTGTGGCAGCTTGCTATGCGATAAATTCTCCTCCCACTTAATGCGAGTGTCGACATCAAATTTTTGGTTGATTAAGTGGATGAGAAAACCATCTGCAACCTGATCTTTGGATGACAGCGTATACAAGGCACGAAGGTGCGCATTGAGCTTATCACTTAGTTCACGAAGTCCATTTGCAGATCCTTTCTCGACGCCTTTAAGTCCAAATATTTCCTTGACGTGTGCCTGAAAATTAAGCAGTTTGTTGTCAAATCTGTTTTTTAAAAGTTCGAGTGCCTTATCGTAGTTTTCATTGCTCGGCTCCAGTGAGCGAATAGTATCCAACGCAGTTCCCTTTAAAGCTGCACGTAAATGTTGAAACTTCTCCAATTTGCTAAGTGCCGAATTTTCATCAATTGCAGTAGAAAATAATGCGTAAAAATCAGGCCAATCGTTGTATGCTCCGCTAAAGCTTGGAAGCTGCAATTCAGGAACACGGTTTCTGCGCTGCTCTAAAATTAATGATGGAAAAGTTTCTTCTAATGACGTTGGACGCAACTGGGGTGCATTTGTCGTGCGAATATTATTTAACCGACGAGTCAAAATAGTTTTCACTTCCATGTACAAAGTAGATGCTGTGAAATGTGATTCTGATTCAATTTCACCTATGCCGATTTGCTCTAATGCCTGCTGCGTGCTTTCAAATTTTGACATAACCTTTTCAAGAAACTCAAGGCGAACAGTTATTTCAGCTTCATCATAGTCTGCCACTGCTTCGGCAGATAACTGTTGTTT